>CM040837.1:27312274-27512274 GCA_022828995.1 Vimba vimba | reverse complement strand
ATTAAAGATGCAGTGTAACACATACCACAATGATGGAGTAAAAATGCATCATTGTAGTCTAGTACAGCAAGTCTACATTGTTGCATAGCAGTCAGTTATACAGAAATACACACCTTTCTGTTCTTCTCTCTAAGTTATATATTATATAAACACTGCACACTCATATTTCTCAGTAATATTTTTTAAATTGAATGAACAATGCACTTGAAACACCAGGGTCATGAGTTCAATTCCCTCCAAAAAAAAAAAAATATCTCTTGAATGCACTGAAACCCCTTTTGGATAAAAACATCTGTTGAATGCATACATGTAAATGTCATTTGAAAGAGACTTCGAAACTTTATATAATTAAAGCATAAGCAAAATAATTAAAGCAATTAAAATGTGTACTTACAAATGTTTTGAAAAAGTTCATAACTGTCTTTTCTGCTGCTTTAATGTCCTCTGGCGGATTGTTTTCTTCTGTGACTTCCACAGGACTGGGTTCGAGAGTTTCACCCTCCGGCTCCGGCTCTGGCTCAGGCTGTGTGCTGGTCTTTATGTCCACTGGATCCTATAGACAAATCCAGAGAATTAGCCCTTGGAAATGTGTTACAACCCTTACAGCTGATGTGCAATAGATGCATTGAAATAGGGGCACAATTCCATCCATGCCTCTGCCTACTCGAGTCAGCAGCAACAATCATCCTATTATTAACGCCTGTTTCCCCCCCTCACTCATTGATATTCAGAAATGTGCTGGACTTAAAGTCTGCAAGCTTTATATTACAGTGAAATGTATCATGTTTAAATTATAGTATGTGTTTGGCTTGTTATATTTTAGAGACAATCACTTTTAGAGAACTAAACATATCACCGATATAACTACACATGATGACTGGTGTACAGTTACAGTAGGTCTTCATTAGTTACTAGATGTTATTTGAATTTCATGCAAATGGAAACCACAAAAAGACAAGAAAAAGACAAAACAAAGACTTACTATGTCTGAGCCAGTGACACTACCGATAATTTTCTTTTCAAATAATTACGATTTTTTGGATGTTTCTGAAAGAAGTCTCTTCTACTCACCATGGCTGCATGTATTTGATCAAAAATATAGTAAAACAGTAATATTTAATATGTTAACAATTTTAAAATGTCACTTTTTCCTGTGATGCAAAGCTGAATTTTCAGCATCATCATAATCAGAGTTACATGATCCTTCAGAAATCATTCTAATATGCTGATTTGGTGCTCAATTATTATCGGGGTTCAGTTATTAATAATGGCTCTTATTATTATCATCAATGCTTAATACTTTTGTGGAAACCGTGAGCATATTAGAATGATTTTTGAAGTATCATGTGACTCCGAAGAATGATGCTGAAAATTTGGTTTTGCTGAAAAAACATTAATTATTAAGACTTTTGTTTTGTGTTTTTGAAATAAGTCTCTTATGCTCAAAAAGACTGCATTTATTTTGATCAAAAATACAGTAAAAACAGTAATATTGTGGATTGTATTATTACAATTTAAAGTAAATGTTTTTTTTTTTTTTCAAAAATACTACGCAGCAAAAACAGTTTTCAACATTGATAAAATGTGACCCTGGATCACAAAACCAGTCATAAGTCACACGGGTATATTTGTGGAAATAGCCAACAATACATTGTATGGGTCAAAATTATCGTTTTTTCTTTTATGCCAAAAATCATTAGGATATTAAGTAAAGATCATGTTACATAAAGATATTTTGTAAATTTCCTACTGTAAATATATAAAACATTTATTTTTATGAGTGAATGCAGCACAATCGCAAACAAATGGACAATTTTAAAGGCGATTTTCTCAATGTTTCGATTTTTTTGCACCCTCAGATTTCAGATTTTCAAATAGTTGTATCTCGGCTAAATATTATCCCATCCTAACAAACCATACATGAGTGGAAAGCTTATTTATTCAGCTTTCAGATGATATATAAATCTCAATTTCAAAAAAATGTAGCCATGTGACTGGTTTTGTGGTCCATGGTCACATATAAGAACCATTATTAATAACTGAGCACCAATAATAATTGAGCAGCAAATCAGCATTTTAAAATGATTTCTGAAGGATCATGTGACTCTGATCATGATGATGCTGGAAAAAAGTACATTTTAAAATTGCAAAAATATATTTCACAATTTTACTGTATTTTTAAATCAAATAAACGCAGCCTTGGTGAGCATAAGAGACTTCTTTTAGAAACATCCCCCCCAAAAAAAATCGTAATTATTTTCAAATTATGATTGGTAGTTTATATAGAGACAACACAATAATCCAACATGCTAACAAACTTTTAAGTGTTTTTTTTTTTTTTTTGACACATTCTGGTAGTTAATTTTGTGTTAATCGATGACAAGCATCTTGAGGAAAGGAGCTAGTACGTTTCCACTTTGAGTGAATCGCATGCGGTGAGTTTGTCCATGCAGTGCCTTTCTCGTTGAAAGAACATTGTTTGTCGTAACTGACCTTATTCAGACATGTGAACTCATCCGGGCAAACCTCAATTATGATGTGAATAATGCTTCCATCAGCACATACATCTACACTGAGCGGCTTAAAGGAAGAATCTTCTAAAGCCTTAGTGCAAATGGACTTGAGTTGAGAAATAATTTGAGTAGATTCTGCTGAATTACATTTACTTTCGAGCGCAGGTTCTTCTGAACGTCCACTATGGACAGAGACGTTCAAGGGTCGAGCTGGTTCCTCAATAATCACCCAACTCTCCTCATCTGCAGATGCCTTTGAGTTAGCAGCTAAGATGAATTCGAAAGAACCAGGGGAAATTTCTTCTTCAGCAACCAGCGCTGGTTCCACAGATGTTGTTAATGGTTCCTTTGCAAAGACCAATGTCTCCTTAAAATCATGCTTTAGAATTTCTTCTGATTCTTCTGTTTGGCTCACTGTTTCTTGTTCCTGAGTAATCTGCAAGATTTCCTCAACAATATCCGCAATTTCTTCAGTAACTAGCAATGGCTCCTCAGTTCCAATGACTGGTTCCTCAACAGGAGACAATACCTCAACTGCTAAATTTACATCTGAAGACATACTTTGTGCAATAAAACCATCAGCTTCATCAACTACTTTCATCAGTTTTTTGGAAATAGGTTCGTCAATCAGATGATTGGTAGCTTCACACATTGGGACGTTCTCACATGCTAATTGTTCCTTTTCATCTGATATTATGCTTTCAACATTTTGAAGAAGTTCCTTGTCTTCTAACAAGGCCTGTTCAGCATCCACAGTCTTAGGTTCTTCATCTTCTGGAACCTTAGCATCAGCCGTTGGTGGTTCTTCAGATTTCAGATGTCCTACATGTATCTCACTGGCTTTTCTTGTAACTGGATCTTCACTTAGTGGTTCTTCAGCAACAGCTACTGGTTCTTGTTTAGTGTGCAGATCTGGTAGGACCTCCAAGCATGTCACGTCTTCAGCATTCGTGCTTGATGACTCCATCGAGATGTTCTTTGTCATTGAGCTTGGGCTTTTGGGTTGTGCGGGAATAGCGTTGACCAATTGCAATTTGAGCTGCTCCGCAACTTCCTCAAGAATCTCCTTTTGGTCTGAATTAATGAAGACTTTATCCTTTTGGAACGAGAAATTGGTAAATGTGAATCAAAATGCACTAGGTTTTGCGATTTTACGAGGATTAGTTGTTCCCTGGTAAATGCTCGGCAGAACAGCTCAGGTCTCCATCCAAAAATAACCATAACCTAAAGCACAATTTAATACACTCTGAAAAAATGCTGTGTTGTTTCAACCCATGTTTGGGTCAACTAAGGACAAATCCAACTGTTGGTTTGAATTTTAAAACGAAAATTTTAAACCCAACGGTGTCCATATTTGACCCAAACATGGGTTGAAACAACACAGCATTTTTTCAGAGTGTAGCAACACGTGTTCTAATAACTAAATCATTCTTTGTTTTATGATGAATCTGCTTTTTTCAAGCTTTTTTTTATACATCCTACATACTATATTTTCTGATGTCAAATAATGGTAACACTTTAGTTTAGGGTCCAACTGTAAAAACTTATTTTCATGATTTGTTATGATTTGCTTTTTGCTTTTTTGCTTTTGTCAAATCAACTTAGAAAATTAATGTGGTTCAGATAACATAATATTTGGAGTTTCTGTTGATTAAACCAATCTCCATTGTATGAACTCAAAATTGTAAGGCAACCAAAATTTTAAGGCAAACAGGTAACTTAATTTTTTTAAGTTAAATCAACAATATTTTTTTTACAGTGTAGTGGCTTATTAGCATGCATATTACTAGACTATTTATTAGTACTTATAAAGCATATTAATGCTTTATTCTGCATGACCATATACTACATCCCTCAATCCTACCCAATACCTAAACTTAATAACTACCTTCCTAACTATTATCGTAGTTATAGTTAGTTAATAGTGAGAATTGGACCCTAAACTAAAGTGTGACCCAAATCATTTTTCTGTCCAAACTAATAGCAAAAATGCTGTGCAATGTGACAAATCGTAGAGAACCATTAATATTTTATGTTTAAAATACAACCATGTTTCACTGTGGACGGTGCTACCAGAGAAGTGGCTGGGAAAATGTAAAGGAGAAATTATACTGAATTAGTAAAATAATAAATGAACAACGTTGCAACTTCTACTTACAGGCTGCAAGTCAACTTTCAGATCCACCGCTGTGACCTGGGCGTCAACTGAATCGTTGCTTTCTAATGCAGCTTTCACAGGTTCACTCTTCTTTTTGAACATTTTACCAAAGAAGTTGGTCACCTCATCTTCATTGGGCTTTGGGACTGTTTTGAGTGGTTCTGCATCTTTTGCGACTGTGGGTTTTTGCTCAGGGATTTTTGTTTCCACATGTGCGGGTCCGTTGAGTTTACAGCTGTCTACCTCCTCTTTTTTTGGTGGCTTTGGTTCATTTGTGATGGTCACTGCTGGGGTTTCACTCTTTTGCTCCACTGCTGCTGCTTTGCTAGCCACTAGACAAAAGAAAATAAAATAAATTATGTATGCAATGCACAAGGATACATAATATCTATGCTGCCTTTAGTTATCAATCTGACTAATAATAAATCATAATACACACCCAGTTCTTATGGCTTAGGCCTTATTTATATGTAGTATAATGGTCCTGACATTTCAAGGTAACTCTATCTAGTCCCGCCAAAGTTACACAAGCATATTCAACAACACTGTGCAAAACATGCATCTGCGTTTGCATACTTGAGCAAAGTGTTTCTGGCCTTATTTCTACAAGCGTTCTCTCATGCATGCATGCATCTACTGCATTCTATGGGATATATATCACTCACATCTAGTAAGTCTGGAAAATGTACTTGTGAGTGCACTTCACTTCTATAAAGACTTTGTGAAAGTGTTAGCAACTACAAACTAGCAATGCACACAAAACACAAATTAAACATTGCTCTATCCACCATGCATCTGACTACAACACCCAAAGTTTATACAGAGCTTTGTGACATGTTCTCAAATGTGGGTTGACTTGCTGAGTTAATCCAAACAATGTAAATGCCAGCAAGTTTAGCTTGCAGTAACTCTTGCAGATCTTTACTTTCAGAGAATATGCGGGGAGATACATTGGTAACACTTTATAGGGTCTAATTTGTTAACATTAGTTAATGCATTAGTTACCATGAACTATAACAATGAGCAATATATTTTTACAGGATTTATTAACTTTGCTTATGTTAGCTTATAAAAATGTTCATGTTAGTTCAAAGGGCATTAACTAATGTTAACAGATACCACTTTTGATTTTAAAAAACGTATTAGTAAATGTTGAGATTGACATTAACTAAGATTAGTAAATGCTGTAAAAGTATTGTTCATTGTTAGTTCATGTTAACTAATGCAGTCAACTAATATTAATAAATGAAACATTGTAAAGTGTTACCGATACGTTTAGCGACATAAACGAAATAAATGTGCAGTATATCGTATACATACCAAGTTCGGTTCCATCTGGAGGCGGGACTGCATGTCCATTCAGTTCTCCATTCTTCACTTGTTTCTCAGCATTTGTCTGGTAATGACATTGTTTAGTTTCATGATCTGTTTGTTTGAACCATTGTGCCTCGGTTTATATATGTAGAGGTGCTTACAAGAGTATTTCAAATGCTGGAAAAGCACCTAAATATACATTTTTCTTGTATATACATTTAACATAAAAATATTGATGTTGAAAAGATAAGGTAATATATATTAAAACAATGTTATACGTCAACTACTCAGGAAAAATGTCATTTACCTTCTGCCGTTTTTTCTGAGTTGATTGCTCATTCCCCATCTTCGCTTCGAGTCGGCAACTGAATATCAGCATTGAAATTGAAAATATGCAAAGCACATAGTTATTGCATATTATTATGAGGAAAATACCCACAATATAATTGTTCCAAGTCTGTTACGTGGGCTGAATTCAATCAGATAATGACTAAAAATCCCACACTGCAAAGAAATGAGTTTTTGTCTTGTTTCAGTACAAATATCTAAACATTCCTAGATCAAAATGCAATTCCTTAAGAAGCGAAATGACATAAGATTTCTTATTCTAAGAAGTCTTGCATTCTAAACAAAAAGGGTAACACTTTATTTTAAGGTGACGTTACAATGTACTTACTTAAATAAGTACTGAGTAATATTAATTAACTAAATGAACTTACTGTAGAGTTAGGGTTAGGGTTTGGTTTAGGGTTATTCTGCATAATTTACTGTTATTACTATAGTAAGTATGCACCGTTTATAGTATGTAGTACCGTTTAACTACGTCACCTTAAGTGTTACCATCAAATTTAAGTGACTTTAGGCTTAAAAGAAGAAAATGTCTGCCAAAAATAATTTACTTTTAAATTAAATTTATTTTTCTTACCCGATTGGCAGATATTTTTTCAAGCATAAATTAATCACGTCATTTTTCAGGAAACAAGACTTTATATTGTGAGTAACTTTGCTTCTCAAGTAAATGCATCTTGATTTAAACATGTTTAGTACTTGAAAACAAGACTAAAAAACGTTTTAGTTTCATTGCAGTGCAATAGGAAACCTATATCGCTGCAGGGTGGAGTAGCTTCTGACTTGTTTTTGTGAAGGTTGTAGGTTCAATCCCAAAAAAGGATGATAACTAACTATCAAATAATACTTCTAATTATTAAATAACTTAAAATACAATTAAACATACAGAAAATATTTGTATTTACCTTTCCACTGTCTTGTGGCCCAAACTGACAATTAGAGTCTGTGTACAGTTTCCAAACCTCGATTAAAGTAATCACCAGCAGTCTGCTATCTGTCAAGCCTGTGTGTGTACACATATACCTGTCCTAAAAGAGGGTGGGGCTCAAACCTCATTACCTTAAAACACTGTGGATGAGACATGGCCTGTGAACCTATTAGCACTGATGAACTCAGCATCATGTCCTTTTGTTTCTCACCGATGAGCTTTTCCACCTAAAAAAGTGAGAGGATTATCACACATGTCAATGGATAAGACATCAGACAATATCATCCACTCATTTAAAGAAGTTACCCAGAGAATGTGTCAAGCTGAACTGAGAACAGTCTGTTTTGTAGGTGTGGTCGTCCCCAAACAGGATGTGTGTAGAGGATATAATGCAAAAGTTTATTTGCACAGTATGACTCTCATCCAGGGCTTGAGTACAGAGTACATGATGCCAAGCTTAGCAACATAAGCCTTTATTTATTTAATGATTCCTCACTGGCAGAATACATTAAAGAAACATGACAAACACTTAATTGTAAGGGTTACGGTGTGAATAATGAGAGAGGCTACAATTAAAATATTTTGGTGCGGATTTTTCATGATTTAAAAAAATGATTTGCATGACCAAAAGTTCAAAAGTTTGGAGTCAGCATGATTTTTTTTTAAAGAATGTTAAGAATATGATGCTAAATATGAAGCAGCACAACTGTTTTCAACATTGATAATAATAAGAAATGTCTCGTAAGCAGCAAATCAGCATATTAGAATGATTTCTGAAGGATCACGTGACACTGAAGACTGGAGGAAGGATGCTGAAAATTCAGCTTTGCATCACAGGAATAAATTACGTTTTAAAACACATTAAAATTGAAAACAACTGTTTTAAAGGTGAACTAAGGAACTTTTTTTACCTTAACTGAACAGCTTCGGAGTCATTGGAATGGTTATATTACTTATTTCGGGTTGAATGGTGGTCGTTTCGCACCCCCCTGGTGCCCGTGAGCGGAAAATACGCACTTGCAACTTTGAGCCGGCGGGTCGCCGGCCGCCGAGTCAGGAAGTCTCGCGTGATATCAGGTCTCGCGATGTAAACAATTGCTTTACGGCCAAAAGAAATCTGCTAAAATGCTGTCATTATTGCGCTCCCTCACGCTGTCCGAACCCGAATGAAGAAGACGTTTTAAAGAATGTCCCATCTGATTTGATGTTGTTGATCTATAGCCTCTGGTGTCTGAGAATCACCAACGAGTTTTTACAACAGTGTTGTCAAATATCTATTCCGAAGCTGTGGGGGGAGCTCTAGAGAGAAACCTGCGAGCAAAAAGCGAGAATACAGCGAAGAAATCCCGAAGCTACTGAGTGTGCTGCTTTAAACTGCAATAAAGTTTTACAATTTTTACTGTATTTTCGATCAAATAAATGCAGCATTGGTGAGCATAAGAGAAGTTGACTTAAAAATAATACTTAAGGAACAGTTCACCCTAACTAGATATTTTGAAGAATATGGGTTACCAAAGAGTTGATGGACCCCATTGACTTCCATAGTATGGGGAAGAAAATGTGGACCAGAAATCATCTGGTCACCAACATTCTTCAAAATATCTTCTTTTGTGTTCAACAGAAAAAAAGAAACTCAAACAGGTTTGGAACAACTTGAGGGTGAGTAAATGATGACAGGATTTTCATATTGTCAGAAAACATTAGTCATCATGTCTTCCCCCTTTTGCTTTCTCTTTCCCCCTCATGTTCTCCAGCTTGATGTTTCAAAGAGCATCTTGTGCTTCAATGGAAGCAAGAACATTTAACCATCTTAAATATTTCTTCTTTATTTGAAAAATCTCAAAATCTCCTGTATTTTTAAGTTTAAATTAGATCTGAAACCTTAGATTTTCAAAGGGGTCTCAAACTTCTAGACTTCATTGTGGGTTTATTGATTGGATTATCTGATCTTTACAGCCTGTTAAACTGATCAATTTAAGCTCATCATCAAACATACAGAGATTATTTTTTGATGTACTGATGAACCCTGGATTTGCTCCAGACTGTAGAATAAATCCTGAAGTGAAGTACCATCTAAATCCTAAACATTTGTACAATGGATTGCTGTGGACTGTAGGCAAATGGTAGGCTTATGTTTGCTGGTTTAATGACATGGAAACTATATATTTTGATTTCTAAGGCAAATATTCAGCAAATATTGATTGATATGGGATGCATTGCACTTCATTTAATTAATCAGTATCTGGTGGTCAAACGTTTGGAATTTTTTTATGTTTTGAAAGATATCTCTTATTTGCTATTTATTTGATGAAAAAAAAGTTATATAGTGAAATATTATTACAATCTTAAAGAACTGTTTTTTGATTTGAATATATTGTAAAATGTAATTTATTCCTGTGATGAAAAGCTGAATTTTCAGCACCATTGCTCGAGTCTTTAGTGTCAAATGATCC
Organism: Vimba vimba; assembly: GCA_022828995.1. Classification (NCBI taxonomy): domain Eukaryota; kingdom Metazoa; phylum Chordata; class Actinopteri; order Cypriniformes; family Leuciscidae; genus Vimba; species Vimba vimba. Next base: position 27,502,560 of record CM040837.1, on the reverse strand, counting down.
TTCAGAAATCATGATAAAATTCTGATTTGATGATCAAGAAACATTTATTATTATTAATGTTGTGCTGCTTCATATTTTTGTGGAAACTGTAATGCACTACCATTTAAAAGTTTGGGCTAGGTAAGAACTTAAAAAAAACCCCCAAAAAACAAGGATGGATTAAATTGATTCAAAATTTACTGTTTTTGACAGTAAAGATATTTATAATGTTATAAACAAATGCTGTTCTTTTGAAGTTTTATCCATCAAAGAACCCTGGGAAAAATGTGTCACAGTTTCCACCAAAATATTAAGCAGCAAAAACTGTTTTCAACATTGATGATAATAAATGAACCATTACAAATAATTGAGCACTTTTTGAGCATATTTTAAAATATACATAAAACAGTTATTTTAAAATGTAATAATAGCCTATTTCACAATTACTGATTTTACTGTACTTTTGATCAAATAAAGCCTGCCCCATGGTGAGAATAAGAGACTTTCAAAAACATTCAAAAAATCTTAACTATTGACTGCCAGCAAATAATAATTTGATTGTTAACAGACCTAATATAATATTGCAATATTAACAGGAATACTAATTGACATGAAGAAAATGCTATTTTTGAAAACAGCAACAAATATCAAGTTTACTGTATTAATTCAGTAATATGGTCCCCTATACTTATATTCTTGGCACACCCTTTTTCTAGAGTGTTTTATTATAAATTACCAATCTACTTGACCTTTAACATATATTTCAACATAATATTAATTAATTTCATTGCACAAGCATAAATACATACAGTATATGCTGATTGCCTCCCACGTACGGGCCCAGTCAGGCCGTTTTATTCATTCTCCATTCCCCTGACTGTCCTCTGGCTATAAATGCAACTATTTGATTCACATGTGGTTGTTTGAGCTGAGGAATCCTATTGCTTTGCCAAAGTGCACTGTAAACCCTTTAACATCTCATGAAATAAACGTCAAACAAAACACTAATATGTACAGTGCACTGTGTTTTCCTATTCATCAGAAAGCATGACAACGAACAAAGGAGTAGATCCGCAGAGAGTGAGAGATTTTGTCATGTAAGCGCCGTTCATGGATACAGAGTCACATTGTAAATGTACACACCGGGGGCGAAAAGCGAATTCCTTTGTGGTCACTGTGCACTTGATCTGCCACCATGAAATGAATTCTTGTGACATGCAAACAGGGAAAAAGGTTGCACAGAATGCATTGGATTTATCATAGTTTTCATCAAATTATACTTTGGTGGTCATTGATACTCTCATTATAGCTATTAAAAAGAATCATAAACGAATAGTAATGATAGTAAGGTTGGGAGGTGTGTGTGTGTGTGGGGGGGGGGGGTTGTATATTATCTCAATATTTGTCTTTGGGCGTAACACTGTTTACAAAAAGGATGTTCAAGGAGTTTCAAGAAGCAACAACCACAGTGAGTTTGTTCAGTCAGGTTGTGTCATTATGTTAACTAAATATTCAACAGCTTGACTGTTTTACTTGGTTACCATTGGAACATTGGACACTCAACCATATCCTGAAGCTGAAAGAGACAGTTCACCCAAAAATAAAAAATTCATCATTTTCTGTCATCATTTCTTTAAAAACACAACAGAAGATATTCTGAGATCCTTTGAAGTTCAGTTTTTCTGCTTAGCAATGTAAAGATCAAATTGTTTCGGAAAATGCATTAGGTGAAAGCATATAGGAAGTCCCAAAATACATAAATAAATAGTCGTCCATTTTAAAATGACTCACAACATGAGCAAAAAAATATGGATTCTTATAAGAATAGTCAAGCTGAATGTAAGTATAAATGTTTCAGCTATATGTCACTTTTGGCACTGTGGTTTTTTAGAAAGTAAACAACTAGCCTATAGGCCAACAACAATGTTTGATAAAAGTCTTTAGGGGCAAAACTGTTGGTCGGGATGGAAATAACAGCTGTAATTTGAGTTATCAGTTCTGAAACACTGAGGGAAGATCATTTTCAATGATCAAAAACCTCTTTGATAGGTTATTAAACTTTTTTAAATTGTGATAGGCTATTTCATAGTTTTATGATGGATTTTTTTTTCTGGTTCTTGGATATGGCTAAATCTACATGGCCAACAAATGTGGATAAAAGGTTAAAAAAAAACAAAAAAAAAACATGGGCGGGTCATTCCTGGTATGCGGTGACTTTCCTGTCCCAATGATTTATTTACTCATATTTTCTCTAAATAAATTCTCTAATAAATGGCTTAAATTGTAGATTTAAATATTCTTTACCATTTAAACAGAGATAATAGACATTAAAAATACTATTTTGTATTTTACACAATTTTAATTGATGTATGCATTCAATTTTATCATGTCCTCAGTGCACAGTAATCAACTTCTGCAAGAAATATAAACCATGAAATGACAAAAATCTCAAAATATTTTTCAATTATGTTATTGACTAGGCTAAACTGCCTCTAATCATACATATAAATCATGTGAAAATATAGGTCTTTTTCTTTCAATTTTCTTCAATTACTGCGTCCCTGAAGTCATCTTCCACCCTGTTAGTATGTACTTTTCTGCCTTCAAATCCGACTGCAATTTCATTGAGACCATTTTCAAGAAGTGAGGAATCATTTCCTTTTCCCGCTGGAATTCAACTGTACAAACTGAGGTAAGCTTCAACTCTCACTCCTAACTTTTTTTTTAGTTTTTGAAATATTATCCTGCTTGTCCCACCCTTAAAGTTCCACCCTGTTAGGCTATATGTTATTGAGAATGTTTGTCCTATCAAAAAAATGTAAAAACAAATCTGACATAGTTATAAAAGTTCTGTTCATCTGTAGAAGGAGCTATGACTAACTTAGCTCAGAATTTTCCACCCTGTTAGATTCCACCCTGTTAGGTCTATAAACCTAACAGGGTGGAATGTGAAACTAACAGGGTGGAAATTCTAATAGAATTTTGTATATGTTTGTTAATCTAGTTAATTCAAATGAATTATAGTATCTTTATTTTTAATCAAATATAAATAAATAAAAATTTAATTTATTATGTCTGTCTTCTCTAATTTGTAAATATTTCTCTAGCCATCTGAAGAGAGAATTGTTTTGCCACCATGATTGATTGGGATAAGGAACCACATAGCTATTTTTTGTGTCCCTCCCCCAAAGGAAATTTGGATTTTATTGTTTTGAAACAGTATTATATAGGTGCAGTTCCACACATTACTGATGCCAAACATGCAGGACAATGACAAAAAGCTGTTATATTCTGTTCCACCCTGTTATGCTCCTTTCCACCCTGTTAGAAGTAATTTTAAATAATAATTTGACAGCAACGTTAAATGTTTGGTATACTTTTGTCTTATTTTGTGAGGTGAGGAGCACAAACAGCATATATATGTTTTTGAGCCAAATTTTATTTTTATTATTTACCATATTATTTGCAAAAATGGGCACAGAAAGTACCTGTTTTTAATAATCAAGACATATACTATTCATCAAAAATTGTTTTGCTTGTTTCAAGAAGAAAAAAAAATTCTAAGATGGCATAAGGGACATATACTACCCAAGAAAAGTTCATTATTGTTTAACATTTACATTATTAACATGTTGTGATAACTATGTATATGTCCCTAACAGGGTGGAATATTTTCATGGACAGTGTCTGAACAATCTACCCATAATTATTATTGACCAATATGTATTCCTTATAGTTAAACCATATAGTTATGCCACTATTTTGGTAGAATGCTAAAAACATGAAAATCATGTATTTTTTTCCCCAACACTTATGAAGCCAAAATATCACCGCATACCAGGAATGACCCGGGCCATAAAACTGTCCTACTGTCTAAAATGTCGAGTTCTGAAAATCCTAACCACAAAGAAACAACGGATGATTTAAAGAAAACTCAGTGAGTTTTGCATTTCGTTTAAGTCAGTTATTACAGTCAAACATTATATTTAATGCTCCCTCTGTCAAAAGTACCACATTTTTTGAAACGGCAACAGAAGCACCGCGCACACAATGAATTCATGAATACCCACGTGCTCCATTCCGCCGCCGTCCACGCGCGTGCACGCAGTCCGCTTCCGGTTCAAAGATGGCAGCCACCATGAAGAAAGGAGTGGTATGTGTTCACATGAACTGCTTTCTGTTCAGATTCACGACGTGTTAGTGATGCAGACATATCTAAAACAGTACACGAAACAGTTAGTTGTGGGACGCTGGAGAGTATCTATTTTCATCTGCTAAATGGCTAACGTCACATTATTCATGATAGTCTGGCATTGACGTTGATTCTTATTATTTAAGTTTACGTTCATCGTTCTGCTGTAAACAGCTGTACATTTTCTTTTAGCTCATATGCTATTCTTTTGGTCATAAAGTCAATATCTGCTTATGACACTGTATGCTAAAGTTACGGCTCTATGCTTTATTATCTTGGTCTTTATTTGAAAATATTGATATTCCTTAATGGAATTAATTGCCGACTGCTTTTTACATTATATATTTTACATCAAGTGTAATGTCATTATTTAATGTTATAAAAATTTAATATAATGTCACGTCATGTGTTTACAGATAAAGCATAGGAAGAAAATTATTGCATGGCATTATTTTTTAAATACTTTTTATAATTATATTTTAATATAAAGAGCAAACGGTTTTGTTTATAGTGGAATTAAATGTGATTAATAATACACAGTTTTGATTACAAATATGGCTTGACTCATAACAGGCAGCTGAAGATGTCAATGTAACATTTGAAGACCAGCAAAAGATAAACAAGTTTGCCAGAAATACAAATCGGATGTCTGAATTGAAAGATGAAATCGAGGCCAAAAAGGTAAATAGACTGTTTGATTTTGATTAGTGCTGCTAAATTGATTAATCGCATCTGACATAAAGTTTGTGTATATATGTCTGTGTATATACACACATATATGTATACGTGTGTGTGTGTGAGTGTATGTATGTATGTATATATACACAGACATGCACAGTGCACACACACATGTATATAATATGTATAAATATAATAATATACACAAACATATTATGTAAACAAACTTTTATGTTAAGATGCAATTAATCAATTTGACGGCATTAATTCTCATACATTTTAGACTGCATTTTTTTCAGGTATTAGCTGATCTTTTTTCTTTTTTTGTAGAAATCCTTACAGAATTTAGAGGATGCCAGTGAAGACCTCATGATGTGTGAGGACGATGCAATGCTGATCCCGTATCAGATCGGAGACGTGTTCATCAGTCACTCTCAAGAAGAGACGCAGGAAATGCTGGAGGCAGCAAAGGTGACATGACCCATACCACACCAAACCATGAGCCTTTACTCAAGCCATGTGTGTTTAAATGTGTCCCACAGAGTCCGTAGACTTTGTAAAACTTGAGGTGTTGGTAGCCTATAGAGAATAAAGATCTGGTGTAGAAAGGTTATAGGTTCAAATCTCATGAGAGTCGACTCCATGAACTACAAGCATTGTCTTCGAATCAAGATTTAACCTCAGGTTCTTGCAGGAGAATGTAAATACTTAGGTCTACTGATCATGAAACTGTATTATGCTTTATTTTCATATTAGCTAGCTGTTTTCCCCTGCATACTTGCAGCAGATCGAGTACAAAACAACCTAAAATTGGTAGAGAATTTTGATGTTGTTGGAGAACCGATGATTTAAAATAAAAAACACCAACTAACTAGATATATTTTTCAGAGTTGTTACAGAGATGTTAGAAGATATTTTGTTTCTTGCTTGCCGAGTGTTCAGTTTGAATCCTGTTTTTAGCACTCAACATTGCCATACTGATATTGTGGTATCCACAGGAAGCTCTGCAGGATGAGATCAAAGCTCTGGAGGGTCGTGTGTCATCCATACAGGTGGTCCTTGGAGATTTGAAGATTCAATTATATGCCAAGTTTGGAAACAACATCAATCTAGAGGCAGAAGAGAGCTGAAACCTCAAGCATGTGGACTTGACCTCACAGACTCTCAGTCTCCAACAGGATATGACATTTCTACTCTATAAAACAAGTTTTTGCCCTGTTTACTCTGCTGATGGTTGTTGCATTTCACATGTTGTTATGTTTAGTGTATCATCTGAGATATTGCATGCAGGTGGTTTTGAGGCACTGATGTAAAAATAATAATAATAAAAAAAAAAAAAAGCAAAACATTTACATGGTTTCTTTCAGTTTCATTTTTTTCAGTGGATGCTTATTATTGGCACGACTGAATAGACCTAGCATAGTGGTTACAGTTTTGAGTTGGTAATGGGAAGGTTGCAGGTTCTAATCCTTCACGTTTCAGCTCATACATACACATAATGCCCTCGATACAGACAGACATTTATCCTCAGGTTATGGATAGTGTAGTAAGTGTACTGTGAGTTGCTTTGGATAAGTGTCAGCTAAATGATGTAGTAGAGTAGTAAAACTGTTTAATGTATTTTATATATATATATATATATATATATATATATATATATATATATATATAAAGGGTTAGTTCACTAATTACTAACCCTTCTTTTAGTTAATTCTTTCATTAATCACTCGCCCTCATGCTGTTTCAAACCCGTACGACTTTCGTTCATCTTAAGAACACGAAGATCTTTTTGATGAAATCTTTCTGTCCCTCCATTGACAGTTACGCAACTACCACTTTAATGCTTCAAAAAGTTCATAAAGAGATCATAAAACTAATCCACATGAAATGAGCGGGTTATTCCAAATTTTCTGAAGAGACTCGATTGCTTTGTGGCGAACAGATTGAATTTAGGCTTTTATTCACATATAAATATTGATCAGCGAACATAAACAGCTCAACCGTCCCTGAAAAAAACTTTTGAATGGTAGAAGTGTGTATTTCAAATTAATTTAATTGTGAAATAGTGGGATGCATTACATTTTTTTTCTTTTATGCTAATAGTAATTATATGTAAATTTACATTTTATTCAGCAGATGATTTGATCCTATGCAGTTTATAGATTTGAATCCAAATTAGAAAACATCAAATTTGAGTACTAAAATAGAGCAGCATTTGTTTTAATTTGTTGCGTTTCTATAGGTTTAAAGCTAAATCTTGGAACTTGCGACCCCCCAGTAATGTAACCACTGAGCTAAAGCTATGAATGACAGTGCTTCTCTAATTCCTCATTGACAGTTACATGCTAACTAACTCTTATTAGTCTTACAAAGAGACATGAATGCCTTTAATTTAGTAGAATTTAGGATGCAAATGGTTAAAAGTCTTCAGAATTCAGGGGCTTCCAAAAAGCTTGGAATTTATCTCAATATCAGAGATGAATAATAAGTTATTCATATGTTGTATTGATTTTCAGCAGGGCATTAAAGAATGCATTAGTTGGACTCTGGTAAGAAATAAGGTATTTTATATTTTAGTGTATACAAAAAGCCACATTGAGCATTAAAAAGCTGTGACCCTCATATTTGCACGAGATATTTCTGTAGTTTTTTAGAGAGGATATCATCTGCTGGAGGTGGAATGATTGTACTGGTCTAATTAAAGTGAGAGTGTGAGTGTGGCCTGACCCAGGTAATAAAATATCACATGCATAAATGGAGTTGGAGGCTCTGCTGGCCGAACCCTGGAGAATCCAGATCTCAATGAACCAGTTCCTCTGTCCAGCTCCACTCTCACTCTGCATTCAGTGCAGATCACAGCTCTTACTTCACTCACAGCCTCTTCCTTCCTTATTCCATTCCTTTTTTCTCTATTTCATTCTTTCTCATCTTTATTCATTTCTTTCTTTCCTATGCTTCCTTCTTCCTCTCCCCTTCATTTCCTTTGTTTCCTTCCTTCATTCTCTTCATTTCCATCATTTTCTTGTTTCCTTATTCATTCATTTCCAGCTCTCCCTTCTCTCCTCCTTTCTGCATTGCTTCCTATTTTCCTTAAAGGGATGGTTCGGAGTAAAATCAACCTAGGGTCCTTTGCACCTTGACCTCGAGCCAAATTCTCTTCTTCATTCTCTTCTTTTTCTTTCATTTTCTTGTTTCTGTATTCCTTCATTTTCTGCTCTCCCTTCACTCCTTTTTACTCCTTTCTGTTGCTTCTTCCCCCCTTAATTTCTGCTTTATTTCCTTGCTTCTTCCTTCATATCCTGTTCCTTCATTCCCTTTCTTATTTTTTTCTTATTCTTCCTCTCCCTTCATTCTACCCTCACTGCTTCCTTCATTCCTTCAGCATTTATGCTATATTTCATTCTTTTTCTACCTTCATTTCTTTCATTCCTTCTGTCCTTCTCTTTCTTCCCTTATTCCTTCTTACTTTCATTGCCTTCTTTCTTGATCCTACTTTCCCTCTTGCATCATGTCTTTTAAGTGTGTGTCATTCATTTTCAGTAAACACTCGTGTAGCTGTTGGTATGAGTCTCAGTGATTGTAAATTACACTGTATGAGCTTTTCGCAGTTAAATCAACCATGCTTAACTCAAGAGAGTTATTTGTGCAACTATAGATTTTTCTTTGTGCTTTTTGTGTATCTTACTTTTTTTATATATGAGCAATATTTTCTGAAGAAATGTGAGTGGTTCTTATCCATACTGGGGCCACAATGCTTTTTTTTCATGGCATTGCTATGATGTTGCTATGGTTTATAAGATACCATGCCACGTGGTTGCTTCTTATTGGCTTATTAGTCTGTATGATATTCTGGTTTCATGAAGAACCTTTAACATCCATGGATGCTTTCCGCTGAAAGGTTCAGATTATTAAAATGTTCTTCACACTAAGAAAAAAAGCCCCTTGAATGAACGAAATGACTCGAAAAAAGATTTGTTCATTTTGATGAACGAGATCGAACAAAAGAGTCAGTAGACACTGGTGGCTGGTGTTGCCAGATTGGGTGTTTTTCCGCTATATATTAAGGCCGGTTTACGGTGTGTTTTAGCCGGGTTTTCGCCTGGAAGGCTCTATAGAAATCTGGCACTCTATTGAACGAAGTTAAACTGAGAGACACCAGAATGAACGAGTTCACAGTAACGTTCATCAGGCAGTAATACAGTACGTTCAGTTCACGTTCACCCAAAATATGAACGAGTTCATGAACTATCGTTCAATGAACGCGTTCAGGCACAACACTGCATAGCCTACAGGTTTGGGAAAACTTGAGGGTGAACAAACCCTTTAAGGTGACTCAACTGCTTTAGTGATCCACATCTGAATGACCACATCAGTTGTGCCAAGAGAATCATTGGGACTTAATAATTTATCATTCTGCTGTAAAATATGATAATCTATGGTTTGCAATGCACATCCACAATCTTTCCACTAGGAGTCTCTGTTTCTCAACTAATTTCATTCCAGGCGCGTTCCTTTTAGACACTTCTCCCCGATGTTCACATCAGATGAGGGTTGCATCGAAAGGTCACCACCACCAAATCAAGATTTCTGATTGAATCTCTCATTCTAACAAGCTGCGGAAAACGTGTCTTGTTTATACATTTTGATCACCGTGCAGCGTTATTGCCTACGAAACAGATGGCAAACGCATGGTATGCTGTGCCGCCTATGGGAGAAGAACCACAAATCTGTCTCCTGACTCTCTCTTTTCCTCGGGGGAGTTCAGAGCCATCGCTCAGTATCTCCATTGACTATAAAACCACACAGAGATGTATCACACTTGCTCCTGTTTGTGTCAGAGGTCATCTCAAATACCAAGGAACAAACATTACAAATTTTTTATGTTTTTATTTATTTATTTGTTTGTTTTTTATGCTGCATGCTGGTACTTGTGGATTATTAAGCAGTATGAGAATTCCTGGTCTGCAATTGACGTTCTTTCCCAGTGTTGCCTTCTACCCAGTAGGAGTAGTTTATATTGCTCAATTTTAGACATGAAACGGTTTACAGCTTTTTAAATGATTTTTTAATTCACACTCTAAGGTATAAAAAATATGTTGTGGAAGATATACTGTGAGAAATGCAGCAATCCATCTCAAAGGAAAATCTGATAGGTTGCGTAATGAACTTCGTCTGTTAAATATCTAATGCACTCAGCAGGGGTGTTCAGTCCTAGATTTCTTTCCACCTGCAGAGTTTATGTTTGGAATTTCCAACTTTAGTGCAGATGAATGTCATTTGAAGTCGTATTTCCAACTTTGGACTTCATGCCGAAATCTAGTGTTCTGATTTCGCTGTCGTGATGTACAGCAAATTCACTTTTAAGCAAATAAAATGCATCAGTGAGTCAAAGCTCCTACAATACATGATAATAAAACCTGTAATAATTAAACACAGTAGATGATGTCTGTTATGTAACAAGGGTTCCAGTGCTTTGTCTATATCCTCAGCAATTTGGTTGCTATGTGATATTTTTGTTTTTAATTTTAGTTTTATATTAGTTATATTACTATTTTAAATTAGCTTTTATTTTTATTTTTCATGTTAATTTTATTGAAATTTTTTTCATTATGTAATTATTATTTTTTTTTGTAAAAATGCAGAAAGTTTTCCGTGAGGGTTGTGCTTATAGGGTTAGGGGATAGAATATAAGATGCACGGATACTACATTTTTTCCACCAATGCCGATTATTCAGAATGATATCTGCCGATACCGATAGTGTGATTGTCTTAAGGAAATAAAATCTCTCCAAATTAATGCTGGAAACTATACAGAGAACCCTCTTACTATAACATTAGAGGTTAAAATTAACAACAGAGCCCAAACTATTACATTCTACTACTATTTATTTTTATATATAGGCTAATAATTACACTCCAAAAAAATAAAAAAAATAAAAAAATAATTGTTGTATACAACTGGACATGTAGTTTTCATAAAGACTTCACAACACATTTAAAACATAAATATATAATTAACAGTAAATAAACCCCTCTCAAGTGTTTTTATAGCTAACTAAGGAACTGTGAACTTTGGATAATTTTCCTGAGGTAAATGCAACGTTATTGTTCTCACACTGTTTTATTGACATCTTTCCGTGGTCGAAACACTGATTGAGCGACTACATGAGACATGATACATTTCAGTAACTACTGTACTGTACTGTATCTTTCAACATACCCTCTGATGTGCATTCATGTTTATGTTATGCTATAACGACTATAGAGATCAACCGTTATTGATACCGATACCAATTATTTGCATGTTTATGTGCCCGATGACCAATATACACACTGGTCATAAACCAGCTTGAACACAATGACGATAGCAGATGTTGAGGAATAACAAACTGGTAAGCAGTGCAGCGATCACAGATTATCACCAATGGAGTCTTTGATTATGATAACTGGTTTTGTCTTACAGATGATCCAAACACACAAGAGGGAGCAGATGAGAAGAGAAGATGGTGCTATATAGTGCTTGTGATGAGGGCTAATGAGTGACAGCTGTGCCAGGGAGGATCATGGGAAATGCAATCTGTGACATTATGCACATTGTATATTGCTAAAAATTTCATAATATTATAGTAGATGTTTAGACAAGTTATTTGGACTTATTTAATTTGACTTTTTTTTAAACTATATTTCCTTGTCTGCTGTATTAGACGTCACAGCTCAAAGAAGGATCTGAACTATGTAGATTCCCTGTGTTCAAAGGCAAGCTATCTATTAGCAAAAACTATATACTTTATTAACCCTTGTGTGGTGTTCATATTTTTGTTACTCAGCCATTGTTCGTGGGTCTGGTGGACCCGCTGCATTTTTGGGTTTTTAATTCAACACAATCAAAAATGTTATGTTAAAATACTCAACAGATGTTTACTTCATCCCAATTACTAGCAATATAAACAGCATATATGGTTAAAATTTTCTCTTTACCTTTGTTAGATCACATTTAAGAATTGCAACCTTGTGTGGGAATGGCAGGAGTAGAAACACAAAACTCACTCTTCCCACACACACACACACACACACACACACACACACACACACACACACACACACACACACACACACACACACACACACACACACACACACACACACACACACACACTCACTTGGATATGTGGTGTACGGTCACTCTCCGTAGGCATAATGGTTTTTCTAATGTACAAACTGTATAATCTATCCCCCTACACTAACCCTACCCCTAAACCTACCAATCACAGACAACTTTTGGCATTTTTTGAATTTCAAAAAACACCATTTAGTATGTTTTAGTATGAGGACACAGATGTCGTCATAAACCATGTTTACGTTGTAATACCCATGTCATTATACACATTTGTGTCCTCATAAACCATATACAAGAACATACACACACTAACAGCAAGCCCTGACAGGAGGAGGACAGAGTAAAGGTACACAAGACCTACAATTTCCACACTTTTATTAGCCCCGGGTCCAGGGGACCCGAACATCCTGTGTGTAATATAAATGTGTAGGGGGGGGGGGGTGTACAGTGTGTTTTCATTGAAAATGTGTTCTGATATATATTCCTCACAGAAAATGAGCCAAAGGCCAATGAGTCTCAGTTTGAAAAAATAATTAATTGTATCATTTTTCTTTTGATAAAAAATGAAAACGGGTCCAACAGACCCGAACACCATACAAGGGTTCAATTACAGGAAAATAAATAAATAAATTCTGTTCCTGAAAATCAGAAAATTTAAACTGTTTATTTCATTTGTATATGTTTATTCTGTTATATTTATTTGTGCTATAGCTCACAATTTAATTGTTTCCTCTTATTTAAAAAAAAAAAATAACCTTATTAACCTTAAGGTTACATGCGTCAAAAACAACTAAAACAATAACTATTTGATTTATGTATTACTTTTTTGTGTTGGGGCCAGTGAAAATTTTGGCAGGGCAAGTAAAAATTTCAACCACTTGATCGACTGGGCAAGTAGAAAAAATCCTTAGCGTTGAGCCCTGTTCAAGTGTGTGAGTTGGCACAGCCACTTGAAGATTTCAGACGGGTGTGTAGTATGGTTGAGCTGTGTGAAAATGACTTTTATTTGCATCTAGCATATTCAAAGTGACAGAGGAGAATGCGCTCGCAAAACAGCAATTCCAACAGCCTTCGTCCAAGACCCTTCACTTGACAGCTCATGCAGAGGAGATTATGACAGCCTGACGTGTACGGGAACGCTGGGGGATCTGTTGCAGACTGTAAACCTTGGATGTGGCATAGAAAAGAGCTCAGGGACGCGCGGCGTGGGCCGTGTAAAGGAACTCGTTGAGGATTCAGCGTGAAAGAAGAGCTTCTTGCTCCAGATGGACTTGCAGTGAGGAAGCAATCACTGGCAGCGACTCGGAGATTAATTCATTTGCCAATAATTATATTTCAACCACTGCAGCTTGGGACGCTCTGCTAGGATGCTGAGGGCTTGCTGAATGAAGTCATATGCGTTTGAACTTCGCAGGGAACAAACTCTTTGAAACAGTTTCAGAGCTGTGTCTGTCATTATTACTAGTCTGTCATTGCCTTTGGGAGAGCGAGTGTTGTTTTAAAGGGATAGTTCACACTATAGGAAATTAAACTTCTGTCATTATTTACGCATCCTCATGACTTTCTTTCTTCTGTAGAGCAGGAACAGAGGACGAATATCTTGGTCTCAATTCTTTTTTCCATATAATGAAATTCATATGGGAACTGAGGCTGTCAAGCTCCAAAAATTACATAAAAGCACCAAGAAAGGGCCATGAATATGGGGTTCGATCAACATGAGAGTGAGTAAAAGATGACAGAATTTTCAATTCTGGGTAAAATGTTTTTTTAAATGTAAAAACGAAAATGTATATATTGAACATTTTTGTCATACTCTGGTGGCTCGTTCTTTCCTCATCACAGAGGCGACATGCTGATCATTGTTTTCGGTTTGGACCGCATCCATTTACAAGCTCCACCAGTCCTCCTTCTCTCCCTCTCTCTCTCCCTCTCTCCCTCTCTCCCTCTCTCTCTCTCCCTCTCTCTCTCCCTCTCTCTCTCCCTCTCTCTCTCTCTCCCTCTCTCCCTCTCTCTCTCCCTCTCTCTCTCTCCCTCTCTCTCGCTCTCCCTCTCTCTCTCTCCCTCTCTCTCTCCCTCTCTCTCCCTCTCTCTTCCAAGGGCAGATATCCAAAGACTTTCTGATTACAAAATCACTGATCGTTTTTCCACTGCCCCGCATTTGATTCATTCTCAGCATAACATTATACCGAGACCGGGCTTCCACTCCATAAACCCATCCAGTTAGTCTAGTCACGTCAAAAGTTTTACAACAAGCAACTTTCATGTTCACTTCTCAACAAACACAGACCATTTTCTGTGTGCCTGCATAAAAATATGAAATTAAACACTGAATACAAATGCACTGAGCATTGTTTAGCAACTTAATAATTGCTGAGGAAAGTTTTTTTTTATTTGTATGATTTAGATAAATATATAAATGCTGTAAAAATGTGTTGTTCATAATTAGTTCATTATTTAACCTTATTGTAGTGTTACCAAAGCTATGTATATAAACTATTAGTTGCATTCGATTAGAGTAAAAATATTGCTTTGAATCTACATTCACTGAATTGAATTACTCTACTCTGAATTCACTACATTAACTATTTCTATTTTATTTCAGCCTCATGTCATTTAATGAAAATTATGTTTAATAGTTTTAATTTCGGTTGCTTAACCCCCCCTTGAGAAACATTAAAGTTGTGTGTCCAAGTCGTGTGTCCTGGCACCAGGCTTGGTTAAAGCATTAGTTGGCAATAACAACATTGCTATAAATGAGCAACCTATACCAGCAGAGGCTAACAGGACAGTGTTAACCAGCCAAACCTTCACCCATGTGCCCAAACCTCAGATATCACATGTGCTTTCATGGGTTTGACTGGAGGGACGAGCTGACTCCTGTGTGCCTCCTGATGCTGTGGTCCAGCTTCTGTGAGAAAGGAAACAAATGCATTTTGAGAACATCCCCAGTGTGTGATCAATCAAAGTTCCTCTTTGTATCAGTCATCCATTGCTATTAGAAATGAGCTAAACTGATTAGAGTGGAAGCACAGGAAACTTTTATCATCTGTCTCGCTCTCCGTTCTCTCACATCTGCAGCGCTCTGAGACAAAGCACTATTGGGTGTGAGGGATAAAACATTAATCTTCTTTTAGTAAGTGTGGTAACTGCTTTATTCCTGTTAGCTGGCCAGCGGATTCTTCTTCCAAATATGTTTTCTGCTCACTTATGGTCTTATACTGTGGGGCACAATGGGTTAGAAGTTTCACCTTCACATATTAGTGTATTACAGATGTATGCTGAGTGTGTTTAGTTACTCGATGAAGATTTAGAACATGTTTTCTTAACTCTAGTAGAGTAGAAATAGTGTTAAACCAAAGAAATAACTTGAAAGAAAACCTGATAATTCTGTCATCATTTGTTCACCCTCATGTCATTCCAAACAGTTGTTAAAATACTGTGTAAAGTTCAAATCGACTGTAAAAATTATAATTTAAACAGCTTTACAGCTCAAATAATAGACAAGTTTTAACAGAAGAATGAATGTAAGACCTTTTATAAAATTTTAAGCTTGACTTTTCTGGTTTTAACTCCACCAATAATCTGTTCCATTCACTTCCATTGTAAAGTTGTTGAGACGAAAATATTTTTTTGTGGTCGTCAAAAAGATGCGGTCGACTGAACTTGTTAACTTGCTCTGATGTAATTTACACACAACCAGATTTACATCAAAACTGCATCTGCTGCTCAGGATACTGACAGATTTGTCCCAAATATTTCTGTATATCCAGTATTTATGTCCCTCATGTGAACGGCTACATCACTTAGAAATGTACAGATATTTCATGATAAATGGATGTCATTAAGGCCCCCTTTTACTTGGCATTAATTTTTAATGAACATCTGGAAATTCTTTAGCTGCACCTTGCATAGCACACTGCAAGAAATAATTTTCTTACTCAGTAGTACTGTTTTACTTTGTTCTGAAATTAAATGTACTTCGTTCTGTCCAGTGGAAAGCAGCATTACTTCTTTCAATAAACACGCAATCCCGCAGTCAGTTCAGTTGTTGTCCAATAGACGACCATGTAAGAAGTTTGACTGGTTTGTAACCCCAATATCCCTGAGCATCTGATGGTCGGCTGTAACATCTGCTGTCTCATTTGCCATTCTAATTCAATTCCCACATGGCTGAAATAGGGAGAGGGCGCACTAATTGACAGAAATCGCAGCATACTTTTTCAAGAGTTGTTTTCAGAAATATTTACGGTCACATCTCACAGAGGTCGTCGTGTTCCGGACACTTACTGATAAAGAGTTATATTCATAGAGTTATATTTAACTATATTCTAACAGTCAGGTTCCAGAAATAAAAACATTCATTTTCTCCATAGGGAAATACATTTTTAATGATAACACACAAACCTTTAAAGACAGACCAACTGTGAGCTGCGAGGTTGTTAATCGATGGTATTTGCTTCTGATGAAGTCGTCATCCTGCATTTTAATTATTTATTTTTTAACTAATCATGTTTAACAGTGGAATTCATGATGAAAACTACAATACCCATGATGCTGTACAGAAATTTCCACCAATCAGAGAGTCACGACAAGTAAAATGCGGCAAAAGAGCTCTTTAGCTCTGCCCACTTCCATGAAACATTGCGAATGATGTAATCGAGACGTCTTCTGTACACTCTCACTGCGTGTTGTGTTGACGCGGGAGCAGACGTTGCGTGAACGTGCGTTGGAGATTAATATTTTGTAAATAAAGTGGTAAATTGTGGGTTTTTGTGCAAACATAGCACTCATGTCGCTTCATAAAACTGAGGTTAAATCACTGGAGTCACACGGATTACTTTAATTATGTCTTTACTACCTTTCTTGGGTTTGAAAGTGGTAGTTGCATAGGCTGTCAATGGAGGGACAGAAAGCTCTCAGATTTCATTAAAAAGATCTTCATTTGTGTTGCGGAGATGAACGAATGTCTTACAGGTTTGGAACGACATGAGGGTGATTAATTAATGACAGAATTTTCATTTTTGGGGGAACTAACCCTTTCAAGAATTCCCTTTTTGTCTTCCATGGTTGAAAGTTTGGAACAACAGGAGTAAATAACGTCAGAAGTTTCATTTTTAGACAAACTATTCCTGTAATGCCTAATTTATTGAATCATTTCCATGAAATGCCGTATAATTTAGTGCATCTATTTGAAACTCTGCTCCCTCTACTTCTGCATGGCCGACAGACTTTAATGGAAAAACAAATGACTTGCACGGAGAGAGAAAAGTCTGCATCTCCCTAAAACTCTCCACCGGTAATACATTTCCAACTTGATTAGAAGTAAAAGCTTGGAAGTTCTTTCATTTCTGTTGATTTAGTTGATCCGGGAGTGAAATGGAAAGCCATTTATTTTTGCAATAGAAAAGTGCATTTCAAAGAGTCTTTCAGTAATACCTGATTATTAGGGATTAAACTAAAAACGAAATTCTGCACAAACTACGTCAGTCTGAGGAAGTCATGGCATATGTATCCTCAAGTGCTCATCTTAAACCTCTGATGAACCAGATCTTTATATTACAGAACTATTCGATTTTGTGGCCGTTG
The DNA here is from genome assembly GCA_022828995.1 of Vimba vimba. Lineage (NCBI taxonomy): Eukaryota > Metazoa > Chordata > Actinopteri > Cypriniformes > Leuciscidae > Vimba > Vimba vimba. Next base: position 27,485,008 of record CM040837.1, on the reverse strand, counting down.
TTCAAGGAATGCAAAGTACGGGTTGATTTTGTTTGAATTAAAATGTCCCATGGGCTTTAAAAGCATGCTGTGCCACTTAGAAACGGAGCCAGCGGGGGTAAAGCAAACATATGAATAGGCACTCAGGTTTGACCCGGCCTCTGTTTGCTAGTCTCCATGGGTCGCACCTCTTATAGACCTGGCTGACAATAGTTGTGGGAGGTAATGTGAGGTTCTGAGAGCTGTTGTCAACATTTGCAAAGCGTTTCATAAAAAGGCTACCTCAATCTCACACAGGCCTCCTACTGAGTGTGTTTAAATGTGAGAAGGTAGTCAGAGCCGAACTTCATTTCTCATTTAACAGTGGAAGCCTTTCGCTAAACACAGCTTGAACTAAATATTCCAGGCCTTATTCCCTCCAGTAAAACGTGTACATAATTCATTTCGGAGATGCGATTGCTTTGTTTTCTTTCAAAGAGCCGCTCAAAGTTTTAAGTGATTATTCATTTTCAGTGCATAATACCTGTTCTGGGTCATTAGGGAACTTAGGAAAATTATTTGGAAACCATTTCAGGGCCTGCATACATCAGGAGTTTGTAAATTAGCATCGCAAAGACATTCGCTGCCAGTGTCAACAAGACTTCATTACAGTGACTGCTAAATTGTTTATGCAGAACACATTGAGCATAATATACATTCTTGCATGATATACGTCAACAATACATATTCATAATCAAGACAATATGCATCAAAACATAACCAGAAAAAGACATCTTTTGAGAACTGTACTTCATTATAACATTTAAAGACCCCATTATATATAAATTAGAGTTTCAAGGCTATTAGTTCAATGTTTTATTCCTATTATAGTGTGCACATAACATTGGCATTACATTATATTTAGAAATAACAAAAAAAATTCTTTTTGGAAAACTGACTTGAAACCTTTTGATGAGGTCTTTTTGTATTAATCTGGGGAATTTGTAGTTTATATACTATTTTACATGACAAAAATCATACTTTTATTTTTTACATCTGCATTTAGACCTAAATAAATCTGCTTTTCTCCTGATTCTCTGTCTGATTTAACTAATGATATAAATTTCAGTGTAAATGTAACTGGACACAATTATGGCCATGCGCTATTATGAAAATATGATTCATCTTTGAATACAGTCATTTTTCATCATGAAAAAAGTTTTACATAAAGACATGAATTGTACTTTCACTCATGGAATTAATGAATCATGACTGTGACTGCAAACTGTGTCAATCCAAGACAACATCCATATCGGCCAGTGCAATATAAAAAAGACTGAGTTCACTCTTAATTAAGCAACTGCCTTTAAGACATGTAAAAGCTCTAAAATAAATCAAGTATTACTATGTACTTTATGTAGAATAACCATAGAATAAACATGTTTACCATATACTTTATTTCAGGCATTTCACTTTTTTGGCCTGAAAAAATACATCATTCCTGCAGCACTATTTACAATTTTAGTTGTGTACGATGTGCAATTTCAGTATGTAACTCTGTGTGTCCTAGAGCCTTATAGTCAAGACACTGAGTAAAATTATGACTAAGTTGCTTTACAAAGTTTGTGCATCAAAACTAATGAGAAAACATCCACTGTATTTTGGTTGCATTTGTCATTAAAAAAAAAAAAAAAAAGGTGTAGTGTTTACTTTTAACAAGTACAGTTAAACGTAGAGTCTTTTTTTTACTTTCACTAAAGTAGTACTTGGACTTTTAATTAAGTAAAATTTTGACACATAACCTATAATTATGCATAATTTCTTAGTACTTGATACATCGCTACCTTTGCGTCTATTCAGACAAGTGAATTACCTTACGGGCTAAACTGATTTTGAATGCATCATGTCAGGGTGGGCGTAAGTGCCGTCCAGGTGAGTGTCCACTTCAGCGCGTGCCCCAGAGGTGTGTGACTTTTTATGTCTCCAGAAATAGCGAAAACATCAGGTTTGTTGTGTTTTAGAGGAGAGGATCCACTCACAAACTTCTGTGAGCATCTGTGAACTCTGATCCTCAGAGTGCACTTTCACTTTCCACCATCATTTATTAATACGCCGTCACCTTAGGTCTCTGTTCATGAAAATACGACGCCACAGTAGCGTCCCCAGCTGACAATTGCACTTAAACAACAGTGTCCTCTTAATGAAAACCAAGGAGATGGTGACACACACATGCTCTCCACCAGATAGATTGCTGAAATAGTGACAGCTCTGGTCCTTGTGTGTCATTTCAGTGTCTCCGTAAACCTCAGAATATCCATGCGTGATGTTGAGCAGACACAGGTGGGTGGCTTTGTTTCTTAAGTATGATAGATGGAGTTTGGTGTAGAGCTGCCTGACTGTCCGCATTGTGTCCTTATTCTCCCGGAGGGGAAGAGAACGCCGTCGAATAGCAATACAGCACTTCCAGCAAGCTTTTGTTTCCCCTCAATCTACAGCGACTGAACTGTTTAACGCTTTTATTGGCTTCCTATAGTTCCTCTGAGTCGAGCGCTTATAGAAGACGAATGCCTTCAGAAAAGCAGCGTTTCATTGTTCTCCGTTGGCTTTACTCAGCATTACTCAACTAAATTAGACACGTTTTCTAGCTCCAAATTGTTCCCAGTAAAGCTTTTCCACAACTCTCTACTGCAGAAATGGATAGCATGGCTAGTATCACAAGGTTTTGTAAGGCTGAAATATTTGTGAAACATTACTAATGCACTCACTGGTGGGCTAGTGTCTTGACATCAACCACTAGGTACATCAGTTGGGTATGACGTACCCTACGGCATTTGGCCTTGGCTAATATATATATATATATATATATATTAATTGTGCAAAATAGTAAATTGATTAAGTGAAGTGGGCTGTAGTTTCATGTAGCTTAAACGTAATTTAACACACACACAATTTAATATTTAATATATTTAATATGGGTTTCCATATTTTCTATGTATAAAATATAATGATATATTTTTTTAATGATTTATCAGCTATTTTCATCATAGGGAAATTTTGTCCCTGCAACGTAAGGGAATACCTGAACCACACACACACACACACACACACACACACACACACACACACACACACACACACACACACACACACACACACACACACACACACACACACACACACACACACACACACACACACACACTTCCCATACAATGGGTCCAAAACAGTATAATATCATAGTCATTGCATTGTTCAAAATGATAGCTAATTGTGTTTACAATATTTTGTACTTTAATTTATATTATAATCTATTCAATTAGTAATTTATTTAGCCTCTAGCAACTCACTTATAAATGCAGAATGCATAATTTTGATGCAAATTATTCTATTGTTTATCCCAGACTTCAGCCATTTAAGAGATTACTATATCACCTAATGGATTGATTGTTTTTAATTTAAATTCAAATCAAGCATAAGAAATATATATATATATATATTATTTTTTTTTTTACTTGTTTTTCATCTGCCAGGTTATTACCAAAGCTATGATCTGATTATTATTATTATTACCTTTAGAAGTTTGTGTGTGCTGAGGTTACTGAAAGTGAAATGGCTACTCAGTCTATTACATCTTTTGTGCAGAGTAAATGATGACAGAATTATAATTTTTGAGTGAATAGTCCCTTTAAGTCTCAAAATATACAGTGATTCTTTGTTAAAACTAGGAGATCAAATTTTAAGACTATTTATAAAAAAAAAAAAAGAGTTTTCCCTCAGCCTCAGGTCAGACTGGACATGCTGTGTGTGTGTGTGTGTGTGTGTGTGTGTCTGTGTGTGTGTGTGTGTGTGTGTGTGTGTGTGTGTGTGTGTGTGTGTGTGTGTGTGTGTGTGTGTGTGTGTGTGTGTGTGTGTGTGTGTGTGTGTGTGTGTGTGTGTGTGTGTGTGTGTGTGTGTGTGTGTGTGTGTGTGATTTTCCTCAATGACACGCTGTCATTAGTGGTTTACTCAGGCAGAGTTGTTGAATCCGCTCTGTTAACAGACACCATTTATATAAATATTTGATGTTTAAACGCAAGAATCTCTTCGATCGCACTGCATTATGTTGTTTTAGTTAAAAAAAAAAAAAAAAAAAAGAGTATAAAATTAAGCTAATGTACAGATGCTGCATCCAGAATTGGATAGTTCCCTACTATATAGTATGTGAAAAACAGTATGTGAGCCGAGTAGTATGTACTCATGTATGTTCATAGTATTTAAAACAGTAGGCTAAAAATACCCAGATGTCCTCTGGAGAGATTCTGAAGTGTGTATTCAATCGTCATGGGAAAGGATTTGTCAATGGAAGTGAAGCGACACAACGGACGCCATAGGTCACATGACAATGACAACGTGAATGATGTAGTACAGTATGTCCGAATTTCATTCAGTATGCGATTTTGGACACAGCGGAAGAATCAAAACCATTATTAGCAGTGATCAATCAAGAGATGAGATATATCACAGTTAGATGATTTAGTAATGTTAGTATGGTAATAACTATACGACATTTATAAGTGGAAAAGTCCAATAGTGCTAGAATTTTTCTGTAACATTATTTTAACTCAGTCAACCCTCAAACAGCTAAAGAGTTTTTTTTTTCCAAATGAAATTAGATCATGACATGATCCAATTTCACGGCCGACGTGTATTGCAGCTATTAAAGGCGGTTGCTGAATTATTTATAATAACTTGCTTTTTTGTTCACGATTGCATCGGAGGAGGTTTTAAAGTTTAATAATAATGCATTTTCTTGATCAAATCGTTCTCCAGCTTGAGATTTAAACCCATTTTCAAAGATTACAAAAAAATGCAGGCCACTTTTTAAATGAATATCACTACAGCTGGCATAAGCACATTGAAGTTTACAACAAAAAGACAGAACTTCAACCAACTGGACTGAAGGGAAAATACAAGTGAGATATCTTTAATCCCTCAAATGCTTCTCTTAGATGACAAGAAGTTTACATGGAGGTCAAACTGAGACTTTTGCTCATGACTCAATCACTGTCTGCCTTTATAGTTCCCGGCAAAGGAAACCCCTCACCAAAACTAACTTGATTTGATCATGATCTGATTAAATGTTACCGGGATACCAGTGTGAAATTCCAGATTCATCGAGATGCTTTAAATTATTCTAGAAACATCAAGAGCGCCTTGACCCTCGTCTTCGTCTGCGATTCATGAGGGGCGTTACTGATTTAAGCAGGTGTAAGGATCAGTCTCACCTCAGAGGAAATTTAATCTTAACTGACATCCACAGGTTTATTGTCCAAGACGCTGTCACAACAGCCTGTGCTGCTTACATATCAAAAACAAATGGCATAATTCAACATTTCACAGGCTCATTGTGCCATTCGCCAACAAATAATAGTATATCACTGCATGTCTGGTAGCCATAACGGCATCCTGAACATTTCTGAATGCCATTGCATTAGATAATAAAATATCAAATTAAATTGTCAAATGACTGTCTGATTGTCACTTTCCTATTTGTCAAATGTTAGGGGAACATATGTCCATATCCAGCTAATAACAGGGAACGTTCTCAGAACTTTGGTTAATGTTCTGGCAAGATTCTCTCAAAGTTATGAACAAAAATTCTCCCAGTAATGTTAATAGAACGTTCATTATACGCTGTGTCCGAAATCAAATATTTCCCTATTATATAATAGTATGCAAAAAACAGTGCGCCAAAAAAGTAGTATGTCCGAATACATAGCATTCAAAAAACAGTATAGACGAAAAGTCCCCGGATGATCTACTCCAGCGAAGTTCTGAAGTGCACATCCGATGGACACTTCACTATCCCATGAGGCCACGGGAGGGGATTTATGAATGGAAGTGAAGTGGCACAACTGATGCTGGTAGGTTGCATGACAGTAACAATATGGTGGATGTAATCAGTGTTGGGGAAAGTTACTTTGAAAAGTATAATGCATTACAATATTGTGTTACTCCCTTAAAAAGTAACTAATTGTGTTAGTTACTTTTTTAAAAAGTGTTATGTTACTTTTGCGTTACTTTTTCTCACCTGGGCTGGGCTTGTTTTGTTTTTTTTATAACAAAAAAAGTTTTTTTGGGCACATGTAAAGGCCCTTTCACACCAAAATTGAAATAATAAGGCTGAAGGAAATACAAATTCACACGTGTACAGTAGAGGGCACAGAATAAACTTCACGAATAAAAACAAAAAATCTAAAGTCATTTTTGCTGAATCATCGAAGATCAGCAGCAAGTACATTGGTCAATAAAGTGAGATTAAATGCATAAAAACATTTGTTTTATTTAACATATTTATTTATTGCAGGTTTGCGTAGTATTCTGATTTTGCATTTCACTTTTTTTATTCATTTTGATGAATACTGATTCTTTTTTGTGCAAGTGAGATGAGTGCTCACATTTAGTCTAGAACTACAATAACCATCATGTTCACATGCAACGCCTCTGCACTTACTCCCAAATTTCTCTCAACATGGGGACAGGAGAGCTGTCAGTCAATAAATGGGAAAACAAAGTAACTTATTATATACTTTTTAAATTTAAAAGTGATGCGTTACTTTACTAGTTACTTGTAAAAAATAATCTGATTACGTAAATCAAGTTACTTGTAATGACTTACCCCCAACACTAGATGGGGGGGGGGCAAGCAACGCCCATGCTAAATACCGGTATGTTATTGTAATGAACTACAACTGTTGCTAGTACACTTTTGTTGGTTAAATTTAATTCCACAAACTGCCATGAGAAATTAAATGAAAGTGAAATTGGAAAAGGTCGGGCATAGTTTATTTGCTGATACCATTAAGTTTTATATATGTATCTAATGCAGTAAAATCCATACACTTTATAACATGGTTTAAATCTTCAAATGCTTTTGGGAGAAATACTTTCCAAGAGAGAAATGGTTTACTAAAGGGTCAAAACATTTTTATTGGTTAAACTTATTGATTGTTCTTTATTTCATGCTGTCTATGAGAAATGGAAAGCAAAGTGCTTGTAGTTTGAATCTATTACCTTTAAATCAGGAAGAAATTTAGGATTTTCGAGCCTATGGTCCCTCTGGAATTTCTTTTTATAACAGCCGTTTTCAATTTGTGTGTAAAATTATGTCTGTTGTTAACATTATGTGAAGATACTTTAAATTAATCTAAAGTTGCTAACAATTTGCTTAAACATGAAGTAATTTACTTCTATTCAGCATTATTTACTTCAACTAAGAATCATTTTTTACAAAAAGTTCTCTATTTTAGGACAAATATAGTGAAAAAATAATAATCTTAGAAGATCAGAGAATGATGCCTTTGCATTTCAGGACAGTCAACATTTGGTAAACAGCAGGTTGCTTTCAATTTTCTCCCAAGATTCCAGTTGGTGCAAAACTCATTATACCCAAAAAATAATTAGCACTGCAGGAAAGAAAGAAAAGAAAAAGAAAGAAAGACCCAGAGGAAAAAAATAAGCATTCAAAGTTTTTCTATATTGTGTGAATCAGTCATTTTAGAAGGCTTTATTTAAGTGTCAAGAATAGAAGAAAGAAGGGAAGGGAAGATCCACGTGTTGAGCGAACATTTGTGAGTGTGACTGGTAGAGATCTAAAAGTGAATATTTAATCATCATTTACTCCCCCTCATGTTGTTTCCAAACCTGTATGAAAATAAATGTTTGTTGACTGTACATGTCACTCTTTTTACTTACAATAATGGGGTCTGGAGCTTAAAAACCATAAAAAAGTGTCATAAAAGCAGCCATGACAGTGAATAAGACTCTTTAGGTCTATGTCAGTATTAAACATTAGTGCATGAGTCATTTGGTTCATTTTTATGATACTTTTGATGGTCCTTTTGCATTTTTTAAAGCATTTACATGCAAGTCCCCATTTATTGCAAATGAAAAAAAAAAAAACTCCTTTTGTTTTCCGCAAAAGAAAGAAAGTCATGAAGGTTTGGAAAGACTTTCAATGCGAGTAACTAGAGAGAATTTTCATTTTATTTTGACGTGATCTATTCTTTTAAATCCACTTCATTCGAGTGCCAAGAACAGAATAAATGTATGGAGATCCAGCCGTTGAGTGAACCGCCTCAAGGTCATATAAGTACTCTACACTGTTAAGATCAGGAATAAAAGATGATGCTTGTGTAGAGGGTTCACGTAAATCATTACCACATACTCAGAGAAGCGAAATATGGTTCATAAGGAGCTACGGCAGCAGTGAGCTTTAAGACTCTCTGTAAATAACCTCAGCTTTCTTGCGGGCCATGGAAAGAAAAACAAGGCGCATTTGCGATGTTGAAATTGGTTGTCCTCATAAATATGTCATTGGATTTCTGAACATAAATATATTGGGATACGTTCAGAAAGCACATGCCACATGGGTTTGTGAAATGCCATCAGAGCTTAACAGCAATTGCTTGTATTTTTTCCAGTGAGATCTTATGCGCTTATAAATGGAGGTGAAAGGTAATGTTAAATCTTTTAGCACTAGGGCAGACAGGCCCACCGTACAGTATCTGTCAAACTATGGAAACTGAGCTAATATTAACGTGCAGATATATCACTCTTCACACGTGCGAATTTAAGTGAAAATGAATCTTTGGCTTGTAAAAATTATTAGTCTCTGAGCCAATTAAAGATCCATTTTTTCTTGAGGTGAGATCTGCATAAAGAGATGCCAGTGCTTAGTGCAATCTGTGGTAATGGAGTCTTGTATAATGTAGAGGAGACCGGGGCTAGTTGTCACACTCAATGTTTCTCAGAGTAAGTTAAATTTGGAGTTAGTTTCTGTATAGATATATAACTTAAAGTCTTGGCTGCAAAAATAAGAAGAAGCTTTGGTTTAACACCAAGGACATGTTGTCACAATCTATGGGGTAAGTTGTCACAATGGAACTTGCCATTTAATCAAGTTTTTTAGGCTTATTTTAATGCTAAAACAAGGTAACAAAATGTCAGAATTTTGACTTATACCCAGCTGACAGGGAACGTTCTAGCAAGTTATGAACAAAATCCTCCAGTAACGTTAAAATAACATTCAAATTTATCTGGTTTTTAATAATGTTCTCAAAACATTGACACAAAACATCATACATCGTTCATGGACTTTTTTTCTGAAATGTTTTAGTTGGACATTCATTTAACTTTTTTTTTTAAATGTTACTATTTGTTTCAGAACTTTCAGAGAACATTCAAAAATATAATTCCCATAATGTGTAATGATTGAAATTTTATGTTTCCTTATAACGTCCGCATAACTAAGAAAAAAACTTTTAAAAACATTTAAAAAACAGGACATTTTGAACATTCAGAGAACAATCCGAAATAACATTTTAATAACCTAATTGAAACGTTAGCAAAATGTTCTTAGAACATCTTAGTTTTTAGCTCGGTAGTTATTGAGATATAGCAAGACTGGGGCTAGTTGTCACATAGAGAATGTCTATAATGTAAAAAATGTGCACTGGTTACTAAATGAATTGCATTGGGCCGGAGAGCAATCTGTCCTCTGTAACATCCAGTCTGAATGAGTGACAAGCAATCAGATGTAATTTATGGGTCTGTGGCACCTCAGACCGAACTAAAGGATTTCTCATTTAAAGTCTAGGGTGCCGAACGCCCTAGAAGCATCCAGTTACTTTCTGAGTCATTGTGATTGCCCTAGAAGCCACATCATTCACCGAAATCACCTATATGTCGGTTTTCATAATTTATGCTTAAAGGGACAGTTCAACCCCCAAAATATGAATATTCTGTCATTATTTCCAAACCTGTTGTGTGCTGTTATTTTTACTCTAGGACAAAACAGGAACATTTATGAGAAATTTGTTTGAGAAGGTCTATTCAGCTGTAAAAATGACTTATAATTGCACATGGAGAAAGCAATTTCAGCCAGTGTATTTGGCGTGTAGAGCTGGCAGTGATGTATCTTTAACAGCTCATATTAAGTGACACTGTTACTCTAATCTGGGCTTTCGCGATTAAAACCCAGGTCACATTTAGTGGACAAACTGGTTCAGTCACAAAGTCATAGAGATGCAGATGTATCTCTGATCCAGCCAGGCATATGAGGACCTCATTACACAGTCAGGCCAAGATTAGATCTGATTTGATTAAATGCTAGAGACGCTGACTCTGTGTGAGTGTGTGTGTGTGTGTGTGTGTGTGTTTCCCTACATTATAGGGGGCCAAATGTCCCCATAAGAATAGAAAAACCTGAAATCAGCTAAATTGTGAGGACCAGTCAACAATTCCAGCTTAATAAAAGGAACTCAGTAAACATACTATTTTGATTAAAATCTTTTAATTGTAACATCTCATAAAAGGACTTCATATCTCACATATGACTTTACATCTCACAAATGCAAAGTTAATTCTCATATTTGTGACTTTATATTTCACAATATGTCTTTATATTTAACACTTACAAAGTTATTTCTCATATGTACGACTTTATACCTCAATACAACTTTCTCACAATTGCAAAGTTATTTCTCATGTTTATAACTTACTGTATATCTCACAATAAGACGTTAAATCTCCAAACTGCAGTTATTTCTCATATCTGTGACTTATTTGTGAATTAATTTCTCATAATTGTGACTTCATTTCTAGCAACTATGACTATTCTTGGAATTGGGTTTATAACGAAAATTATTAAAATCATGGATAGCTTGAAATTATGTAAACAGGTCTCTATGATTGTGTGTGTGTGTGTGTGTGTGTGTGTGTGTGTGTGTGTGTGTGTGTGTGTGTGTGTGTGTGTGTGTGTGTGTGTGTGTGTGTGTGTGTGTGTGTGTGTGTGTGTGTGTGTGTGTGTGTGTGTGTGTGTGTGTGTGTGTGTGTGTGTGTGTGTGTGTGTGTGTGTGTTTGATCCTGGTAAACCCTATATGTTGCGGGGACATTTTTCAAACAGCTTATAAATCGTTTAAATGATGATATATAACTGTAGAAAGTTTCTGTGAGGGTTGTGTCTATGGGATTGAATATACATTTTGTGCAGTATAAAAAGCATTATGTCTATGGAAAGTCCCCATAAAACATTGGAATTCCAATGCACGTGTGTGTGTGTGGTTAACATGCACTATTTCTTCCTCTAAGCTGCCCTATAATGGGTATTTGTCCCAATATATCCGTGGCTAAAGTTCATTGAGTGAGTGAGGAAGAAAGGAGGTGTCGAGCGTTTGAGAGAGAAGCAAGCAGCAGCGATGGTACAGAAGACTAGCTGTAAGTGAACATTTTCTCTATAGGAATGTGTTGTGCGAGGTGTCTCAAGGGTGGCAGGTGCATCTTCACACTAATGCAATTAGCAAGCACTGGAATAGCTTGTGCTTTGGTGAATTATTAAAAATTGCAGTGTTGTGGAACAATACATCTGTTAGTCTGCTTGTGAGTTGTAAGTTCAGAGGTGTTGCTTCACACCAAACGACATGTTTCCCAAATGTGAAACATTCCTTTATTATAATGTATGAAGTTTGTTGATTGTTCACAAATGACAGACATTCCAATAGTAAATCATTTATTCCAATTAATTCAGTTTTTTTCTCTCTCAAATGATAGGGTATTTTGTTTGTCTTTCGTTCTTTACAATGTTTTGATGAAAAATACACATCAAATTTAGTTTTTTTTTTTTTTTTTTGGTTTTGAAATGTTTTGCCTGTGCAAATTCGAAGCTTCAAATGCTCTTTTCAGGTAATAATATGTGAAACACAAACAAACGCATGATTTTGATGTGTACGATTTATGTGTTTTAATGAGTATTATTTAAATATCATTGATAAGCTAGTTTTATAAGTTTTATAATATTTTGAATTAGATTTTATATTATATTCAGTTTTCATTTTAATTTTAGTTACAATTTTAGTAATTTTGTCATTTTTATTATTATTATTTTTAAAATATGTTTTTTTTGTGTGTGTGTGTGTTAAGTTTTAGTGTTTAGTTTATTTAGTTCATCTTAAACTAAATGAAAATGAGAAATGTTGCCTTGATGCTGGAATAAAATAAGTTTAAGTTGTATTATGCTTTATTTTATTTCAGTTAATATTTGTATTATTATTGTTTTAGCTTTAGTTAAGGATAACAACCCTGGTTTTAATTACAAGGGTTCGTTCTGCACTTTCCTTCTTTTGCCTGTAAATCTGCATGACTTTCAGCAGACGTTCAGTCAGCATCCAGTTGAATCCCTGTCTCTTTCCTCTCTTGCAGTGCAGAGTGTAATCCGGCCCTACAAGCCCGCAGATAAGTCTGCTATTGTCTCTCTCTTCCGCTTTGGCATTCTGGAGCATGTCTACCCAGCCTTCTTCAAAGCCATGAGTCATCCGGACCACATCGGCGTGACCCTCAGCGTCTCCGTGGCCGGATATGTGCTCGGAGGGAGCTCGTACTTCCAGGCCGTGCTCTTCGGAGGAGCTTGGGCTTGCTTGGTTTACTATTGCTGCCACGAAATTTACGACAGCTTCCTCAAGATGAAGATGGAGGTGGAAATGGCAGATATTCAGGCCAAGTTCTTGGATAACCAGGTGAATCATTTCTGGGTGGCGGAGGTGGAGGTGAACGGGAAGTGGAAAGTGTCCGGGCTGCTGGCTCTAGTTGGTGAGAAGGGTGGCGTTTCGAAGGATGGCTGGAACGCAGACGATGCAGCGACAGCGGAGGTGTTTCAGTTAATCGTGTCCTTCCACCAGCGACGGAAAGGCCTGGGAACCCAGCTGGTAGAGACAGCCGTAGAGTTCTGTAAGGAGCAGGGACTTTCTCGGGTGGTCGTAGAGATCAGCTCCCCACAGACCGCGGCCATTTCCATTTTCCGCAAACTGGGCTTTACTGTGACATCCATGCATAGCTACAGACATCCTAACCATTTGGTCTCAAAACTGGCCAGGATCAATGTGATACGAATGGAAAAGCACATTCTTTGATGCAATGTTACATCCATGGTTTATACTTTATTTCAATAGTCCACTTTAGATATTCTACTAGTAACTTTGCAACTATTGTCAACTAACTCTCAGTAGAGTATTAGTAGACGGTAAGGTTAGGTGTTAGGGTTCAGGTTAATAGGATATTTTTTCTTGTAGTACATGTTTTAGTAAACATGTAGTTGCAAAGTTACTTGTAGTCAGTAGAATGTCTGTTGGGGGAGCATCAAAAATAAAGTGTTAGCCGATATTAAGCAGACAGACTACTAATAGTCAAATAACTGGTACTTATAGTTAGTAAAATGTCTAAAGTGGACAATCGAAATAAATGTTACCAGTCCTTGCACCAGATATGTTTCGATTTTTGTATCTCTTATTCACACATTTGACCATCCCTTGGCAATCAACACTATATTCTCACTCCAAAGACAGTCAAAGAGCAATGCCAATTTAAATCAAATATTGAGTTTTCTAGAGAATATGTGGTTTCTTTATATTGCTATATTGGATCTAAACAAATTCCACAAGCAATAAACAACACAAATATTATATTTTCTCTCTCATCCATTAGAATTCAAATGCAAATAGAAGCTGAGGTGTAAAAATGTTATATAAACTACTTTTAGCTTTCAGGGAAAGGTTGAATCTCATTGCTCCAGAGGAATTTATGCCAGCTGACCCATAAGTCCGTACTTAAATCTTTTAAATACAACTGAAATACAAAACCAAAGAAAGCGGCTGGAGGTTTAACATTCTTGCAGAGATGACATTGTGAGCCTATTGTGCGGATTAGAATAAAGGAGCTAGTGTTTACAACTCACATTTTTGGGAATAAAAGCTATGTTTAACCATGTAACACCATTATTGTATTACTGAACATCATTCATCAGTAGAACAGTTGGGGGGGGGGGGGGGGGGGCGCTGCTGTTGCTGTATTTCAGATTTATGCAATTTAAATATATATATATATTTTAACGTGTTAATTTTGCAATAATTTTGTTTTTCATTTTATCCCGTTAAAAATATTTAACATATTTAACGTCAAAATGCCGTTGTTGATGAGTATCCTTGAAAGCACAGTCTTAAATAAGTAAAGAAATGTGAGAACATCGGATGCATGCCAGATCCGCGTCGTGCGTCAGGTCTTAAAGTGACAGCGGCCGATTAAACCTGCTGCACTCACTAATGTTTCACTAATGTTAATCAAACAACAAAAGACAAAAATAAAACCACTCACTGCTCTTGACTGAATCACGTTGGTAGCTTTTAATAAGGATTTATCTATATACTTTTGCAGAGCAAGTAAATATACAGGTCCTTCTCAATAAATTAGCATATTGTGATAAAGTTCATTATTTTCCATAATGTAATGATAAAAATTAAACTTTCATATATTTTAGATTCATTGCACACCAACTGAAATATTTCAGGTCTTTTATTGTTTTAATACTGATGATTTTGGCATACAGCTCATGAAAACCCAAAATTCCTATCTCAATAAATTAGATATATCATGAAAAGGTTCTCTAAACAAGCTATTAACCTAATCATCTGAATCAACTAATTAACTCTAAACACCTGCAAAAGATTCCTGAGGCTTTTAAAAACTCCCAGCCTGGTTCATTACTCAAAACCGCAATCATGGGTAAGACTGCTGACCAGAAGGCCATCATTGACACCCTCAAGCAAGAGGGTAAGACACAGAAAGAAATTTCTGAACGAATAGGCTGTTCCCAGAGTGCTGTATCAAGGCACCTCAGTGGGAAGTCTGTGGGAAGGAAAAAGTGTGGCAAAAAACGCTGCACAACGAGAAGAGGTGACCGGACCCTGAGGAAGATTGTGGAGAAGGACCGATTCCAGACCTTGGGGGACCTGCGGAAGCAGTGGACTGAGTCTGGAGTAGAAACATCCAGAGCCACCGTGCACAGGCGTGTGCAGGAAATGGGCTACAGGTGCCGCAAGCCACTTTTGAACCAGAAACAGCGGCAGAAGCGCCTGACCTGGGCTACAGAGAAGCAGCACTGGACTTTTGGACAAATTTTGCATGTCATTCGGAAATCAAGGTGCCAGAGTCTGGAGGAAGACTGGGGAGAAGGAAATGCCAAAATGCCTGAAGTCCAGTGTCAAGTACCCACAGTCAGTGATGGTCTGGGGTGCCATGTCAGCTGCTGGTGTTGGTCCACTGTGTTTTATCAAGGGCAGGGTCAATGCAGCTAGCTATCAGGAGATTTTGGAGCACTTCATGCTTCCATCTGCTGAAAAGCTTTATGGAGATGAAGATTTCATTTTTCAGCACGACCTGGCACCTGCTCACAGTGCCAAAACCACTGGTAAATGGTTTACTGACCATGGTATTACTGTGCTCAATTGGCCTGCCAACTCTCCTGACCTGAACCCCATAGAGAATCTGTGGGATATTGTGAAGAGAAAGTTGAGAGACGCAAGACCCAACACTCTGGTTGAGCTTAAGGCCGCTATCGAAGCATCCTGGGCCTCCATAACACCTCAGCAGTGCCACAGGCTGATTGCCTCCATGCCACGCCGCATTGAAGCAGTCATTTCTGCAAAAGGATTCCCGACCAAGTATTGAGTGCATAACTGAACATAATTATTTGAAGGTTGACTTTTTTTTGTATTAAAAACACTTTTCTTTTATTGGTCGGATGAAATATGCTAATTTATTGAGATAGGAATTTTGGGTTTTCATGAGATGTATGCCAAAATCATCAGTATTAAAACAATAAAAGACCTGAAATATTTCAGTTGGTGTGCAATGAATCTAAAATATATGAATATTTAATTTTTATCATTACATCATGGAAAATAATGAACTTTATCACAATATGCTAATTTATTGAGAAGGACCTGTATGTATATATATATATATATATACACACACAAACATGGGTAACACTATATTTTACAATGTCCTTGTTACACGTTATAGCTAAATATCACATTTATATTGGATTCATAATTATATATCCAGGATTATATTTATGCCTTCAGATAAATGAGCCCATATTATATGAGATATTCTATCCCAAAGGTGTTCTGTGTTTGTCTGAGATATGCACACATTACTAGACAGAGTACTCGCTCAGATCTTGTCAGATAAAGCACTGTCCGGTCGGCAGGTGATGATCTCTCCAGTGACGTCTGCGCTACTGAGCCACCTTTCAGACACTCCGAGGGGAATTAGCCTCTAGTAATGACTTTAATCATTATTATTCCTACCATGCATAAGGATGGGGTTTAAAATAATTGTCTAAATTGCACATCATGACTCTAATGCATGCATATGCACATACAGGTAAGGGACACACATAATGTCAGGATGGATAATGCCATAGTGGTAATGCTAAATAATTGGCAAGCGTCAAGGTGTGTGACTGTGCATTTTGGTGGTATTTTTACAGCTTGGAGAAGCTTGATGTTTTTGGAGAGGATAAAATTCAATCAATTGGTTAGGTTCCTCTACTCAAAACATGGTATAAAGAATATTGATCAGTTTACAATGTGTAAATACAGCAATGGGACTTCTAGAGCTGAATTTACATGTGCATGTGCATAGAGTTCATAAAATAATATACTTATGTGACATTATCAAGACTTGAAAATAATGCATCATTTTCTTCAGGAAATATTCCTGTAGATAGGATTATATACAATTTTTAAGGGTATTTTTACCTACTTAAAGTTGACCTGAAAAGGAAGTTGTGGTTGTCTTTTCTTCCCCAATTGTCACGTATATCTGATTGAAACGGCTTCTCAAACAAGAAAAAATGCGGGATGGGACTTGATTTTGTACATCAGGAATTGACTGGATGGTTGTGGTTTGCTCTGTTACTTTAATTTCCTATTATCACTGTAAAGCTGCTTTGAAACAGTCCATATTGTTAAAAGCGCTATAATAAATGAAGGTGACTTGACTTGACTATTGGTGGATCTCATGTGAGTGACAGGTTGCCCCGCCCCACGCGCCAGTAAACATGTCATCAGAGAAGAGAAGAAATGTTGCTGCAAGAGGAGGGGAAGTTATTATTACAGGCTTTCATAGACAACCTAGGAAGTCGGGAAGGTCTTGGTTTTTTTACCTTTTGTTACAAGCTGTTCACACACTGGCAATACAAAAAGAAATGAATACATAACATTCTTACACATAGCCCATTTAAGTTGTTATTAATATAATTTCCTTAATGTGTCTTTAAAATTCTGTTGCCTATATGGCTGGGCCATGTTGCTATGTAGTTGCTAAGGTGTTGCTAGGCAGTTGCTAGGCTGTCTGTGGAGTTTGTAAATGGTTGCAAAGTCAAAAAGTCAGTATCACTGTATGGGGCTTATTGGGATTGAACAAACGAGCACTGTTTTCAGAGAGTTGCAGCATTTACACTTTCCAAGGAATCAACTTACAAATGGCTTATTTATCCTAGATGTCTCTGCATATTAAGCTGGAGAAAGTATTCAAACAGTGAAAAAAATCACCTCTAAATAGAATGGTCATTTCATATACCATCATCTATTAGAAGACATTAAAGCAGCGAGATAAAGGAGGGATGAGAGATGCAAAAAGCTCAGATCGCTTTAATGAACTCACCCTTGGGTTTAAGAGGGAACATAGAAATCAACACACACACACACTGCTGAGTGCAAGGCGAGTATAGAATGGCAATTAATTCTAAAATGTTCTTTTTGTTCAAAGCAAATTTTGGGGGTGCAAGCTGGATATACTAAAGCCAAGGCTGTCGATTTAACTTTAATTTTCTACACTTAATTGTAGAATTTTTTTAATTGTCTTTAAAAAAAATGTCCAAAAGTATTTTATGTGTACTCATGTTCAGTTTATAGCACATCTTCATTTCATATATTGGGCCCTATTTTAACGATCTAAGCGCATGGTCTAAAGAGTTCACTTTCAAGTTCAAGTTCACTTAGGCCGTGTCCGAATCCACTTTTGCTAGTTTAACGACGGGAAAAATGGTCGCATGGTCTAAAAGGGTTGTCCGTATTCTCTTAATGAGTAATGGGTGTGTTTTGGGATTTACGTGCGTTAAACCAATCAGAGTCTCATCTCCCATTCCCTTTAAAAATACCAGCTGCGCTCGCGCCATGGCAGATTCGCTATTTACATGACAGAATTTGATAGTGGAAACACTGAACGCGTCTCCAGAGCGCAAAACTGCTCGTGCGTGAGGTAAAAGTGCGCAAGCAGACAGTCTACGGGACAAGCCGGATTCCACCATATCTTTATGTACACAATAATAATCTTTTACATTGTAATCCTTTTATTTTAAATATTTGGCATGTTTGTGTGCGTCCCTGTGTGTTTAATAAGCAGAGTGTAGGCGCGTTGTGGACCCGCCTATAGGACAGTTTGACGGCACAACGGTTTCAGCTGGCCAATGGCGCAGTCTATTTCTGTTGCCTCAAAATAGCAATGCGCCAACAATGCGCCTGAACACACCTCATTTTCAGACCAGCACGCACATGGGCGCACAAATGGGCACAAATGCATTTGCTATTTAAATAACGTGGCGCAGGACGTGAAAATGATAACTGCGTCGGACTAAAACTAACAAAAAACATTTGGCGCTGCATTGTGCCGGGTGTAAGATCCCAACAAGCAATTTTGTGTTTAAAAGACATCTAATAGCCGTCCAAACACAGCCCTGATGTCTAGAACAAGGCAAAATTTGGGCTGTCAGTGAAAATTTAATAGACGTCTAATAGCCAAAGAATAGACTAGTCATCAATTAGATAACATGTTAAAGAAATGAAACCAAACACCTTGTAATCACTGTTGACTTTGCTTGCATGATGGAATATCATACATCTCGCAAGTTATTTTGGTAAAAACGACATGTAACCAAATTTAAGGTTATTTTGTCTAGAAGTGTGTCACTCATAGCCGGACTATATCGGGTCTATAGTTAACCTAGACGGTGAAATGACGGCTATTGCTTGCTGGGATAGGGTCCATACTGTATGTAACAAAGTGATTTACGGATTTGTTTTTATAACAATGATCTCGTTATCTTTTATGTGGAAACAAATATTCAGCAGCACACTGTGTAACAGCAGGATATATGAATCACTGGAGTTTGTGATTTCACACTAGCAAGATGTCCTCGATCAGCAAAACGGCTTCAAAGACACTGCAGGATCACTATAAGGTCACTTTTTGAAGGAAAGTTCAGGTCTGTGACTTTCTTTGAACGTGTTCTCTTCAAATACTTAATAGATCTGAAATAATGGTATCAGAGAGATGTGTCTGACAGGAAAGAACCAAGACAAACTGAAGCTGGATACTGTGATCAGTGTTCAAAATGAATTAGATGCCATTTTAGCTGTCATGGTTGAGGAGGAAACAGCAAAAGACATTCTGGCATTTTGTGAGTGGTCAGGGACTTTAGTGTTGGCTGTCATGTTGTATGCTGGTTATGCAGTAGGAAAAGCTCTGAAATCGATTCATGCTTGAAGAAAAAAAACAGCATGAGAAAATCTAGATGGCAATACAGAAACAGGCTAATGTCTCATTAGCATCTGGTATTGGTATCCAATTTAGTGATTCGATCACAAGAAGGCACTGCTAAATACAGATGTAAACAATGTGTTTTACACTGCAAAAATCATTTTCTTAAAGTCCCCCTGTGGTGAAAATCAAGCTTTTAATGTTGTTTATATGTCGATGTGGTGTTTTTAATATGCTTTAAGACAAACCACGTGTAAATTCATAAGTCAACACCATTGCTGAGTATTTTCTCCTTAAAACTGCAGTGAACCAAAGACAGTCTCAAGTGGATCTCTGAGCTGGTGTGAGTGAGTGGAGGCGGGGCACATTTTCATATTCATAGAATCGCGTATACTTAATGAGGCAAGGGTGTAGAGTTACATTCAAGCTATTTTAAGGCATGACAAAAAAAATATATATATAGGTAAAAAGGTTTAAATATGTCATTATCGGTAAGTATTTTTTTCCCCCTTAAGCCATGCTTAGACTACCGGAGTTTCAGGCCGATTTACCCCTCCCAACATTCTGAAAGAAAAAAAATTGCGTCCAGGGCATCAGTCAGTGTGTATTTCATCTGTTTAAAAAGAGTATTTTTTCATAAACAACTGTTAAAGCTCACAGGTGAACAGTGAATGGTGTGGAAAAAGTGCTAATTTTACCATATCAAAGCTTCTGAGTTGGAATGAATGAAAGATTTAAACTAATGGTACTTTTAATTGTGTGACCATTGCAAATGCTGGTTCCCTTGTTACACTTCTTCCCTTGACAGTAGAGCTAGGAAGACTAAAAGTGTCCTCCATTTTTGAAAGAGTGCCACATAATTAACAATGACCAGGTTTATATTTTTGACATGCCCTTGAAATTAATCCAATGAATGTGTGGAGTGGAGGCTTAACCAACTTAGTGCTGAACAGTGTGTGAATTAGCTTAGCTTGAGCCTCAGGAGGTATTAAAAATGCATGAGTCACATCTTGGATGCTTGTTTCCACCACGGAATAATTAAAAAAAAAAAGGTAATTATGACTTTTTATCTCACTATTCTGACTTTTTCCTTGCAATAGCGAGTTCAGAGAGAATTCTAAGAAAAAAGGTCCAAATTGTCAGATATAAACTCTTGAATTGCATGATATAAACTGGCAATTCTGAATTCTTTCTCAAAATTGTGAGATATAAACTTGCAATTGCAAGTTATAAAGTCCGAATTGCAAGAAAAATGTCAGAATTGTGAGTTTATATCTTGCAATTTTGAGGAAAAAAAGTCAGAATTGTGAGATATAAACTTGGAATTGTGAGATGAAAAGCCGCAATTACCTTTTTTAACTTTTATTCAGTAGTGGAAACAAGCTTCCATAGGATGCAACTCTTTGGGGTGTCCTTTAAAAATCCTTAACCCACTGCTCAAGCACCCCGATCTGAACAGCGCAATAGCAGTAACACTCAGACTCTGAACACAGTGTTACTCATTAAGCCCATAAAGAGCGAACAACCTCTTTTTGTTCTCTTTGAAAATCCACTTGAAACCAGAGTCACGTAGCATGCGATCTGCCCAGAGAGATGCTGAACACTTCACAGGGCAGGAGGGCTCTTATTTCAGTACGGATGTGCAACAACCTTCAGTGCTGTGGCCGACAGCTGTTGTCATGGCATCAACCCGGGCTGCGGGTGCTCAAGTGCTTCCACAAACAGGGTACTTTTATGAATCTTTACCTCATATACAGGTTGTGGAGACTTGTGCAAATAGCATGATAGAATCTTTTGAGCTTATTTACTAAGCAGAGACTTCATGCTTGCCTGGCATCTATTTGACTTATATGCCACCCGGTGTGATTTAGGTCTTAAAGCACAAATTATTATGCCACAGAGGTGCTTAGAGTTGTGTAAGAGTATTTTTGATATTTGTGACCCTGGACCACAAAACCAGTCACATGGGTAAAAACATTTAAAATTGAGATTTATACATCATCTGGAAGCTGAATGAATAAGCTTTCCATTGATGTGTGGTTTGTTAGCATAGAACAATATTTGGCCGAGATGCAACTATTTGAAAATCTGGAATCTGAGGGTGCAAAAAAAACGAAACATTGAGAAAATCGCCTTTAAAGTTGTCCATTTATGTTTGCGATTGTGCTGCATTCACTCACAAAAGTAAATGTTTTATATATTTACGGTAGGGAATGTACAAAATATCTTCATGGAACCTGATATTTACTTAATAGCCTAATGATTTTTGGCATAAAAGAAAAATCAATAATTTTGACCCATGCAATGTATTGTTGGCTATTGCCACAAATATACCCGTGCGACTTGTGACTGGTTTTGTGATCCAGGGTCACATTTGGTCCTTTTTGCAGTATATTCTGGCTGAGAACTGCCCATGCCCAAAAAAAAAAAAAAAAAAGGTTTGGAAACAGTTTTCACTCTGAAATTGCTAGTAAATTTTCACAAACAATTACAAAGAAATGGCAAGTAACACATTGAATTAAACGTCTGAAGAGATAACACTTCAATTTGTGACGTAGTTACAAGTTACTTCATCTACTTACTATAGTAATTAGTAATTACTTACTAAGTTAATTATGCATAATCACAAGTAACTAACCCTAAAACAAAACCCAAACCGTAACTCTATAGTAAGTACATGCAGTTAAAGGGTTAGTTCACCCAAAAATGAAAATTCGGTCAGTAATTACTCACCCTCATGTTGTTCCAACCCCGTAAGACCTTCGTTCATCTTCGGAACACAAATTAAGATATCTTTTATTAAATCTGAGAGCTGTCTCACTCCTCCATAGGCTTCTAAGACATTATAACTTGCTGGCCCAGAAAATGTATTAAAGACATCGTTAATATAGTCCAAGTGACTACAGTGGCTCAATCTTAAGTTTATAAAGCGACGAGAATACTTTTTGTGCGCAAAAAAAAACAAAAATAATGACTTTATTCCACTTTTCATTTCCTTGAGTTTTTTCACGTAGTATAACTGCGCAGCGCTTCTGTGTTATACGTCACACGCATCACACACATGACCAGCGTCGGCCAATAGTGAGCCTACGTGTGACTACAACCCAGATGCGCTGCGCAGTTATACTACGTGAAAAAACTCGAGGCCCAGAGAGAAGGAAATGAATAGTGGAATAAAGTCGTTATTTAGTTTTTTTTTGCGCACAAAAAGTATTCTCGTCGCTTTATAAACTTAATATTGAGCCACTGAAGTCACTTGGACTATATTAACGATGTCTTTAATACATTTTCTGGGCCAGCAAGTTATAATGTCTTAGAAGCCTATGGAGCAGTGATCCAGCTCTCAGATTTAATCAAAAATATCTTAATTTGTGTTCCGAAGATGAACGAAGGTCTTACGGGGTTGGAACAACATGAGGGTGAGTAATTACTGACAGAATTTTCATTTTTGGGTGAACAAACCCTTTAATTAATATTACTCAGTACTTATCTGAGTAAGTACAATGTAACTACATCACCTTAAAATAAAGTGTAACTGAAATGAAACGTTTAACCTAGGGCGAAACTCAGGGTGTCTTCAAAGGCTGCAATATTTCGCAAAATCTGTGTGCATGGCTCATAACTACTGCATGAATACAGTGAAATTTATTATGAAATTTGTATAATATCTGATAACTGTAACCTTGGTTATATACATTCTTACTGAAGCAGAAAAAGCATTTTGTAGACTGCAGCCCATGAACTCATGATCTCTAGCTTCTGCTGTCTGCATGAATCACCTTATTCTACATACACCTCAAAGAAGCCATGATAGGTCATTCAAATCAGTCTATTCAACCCTTTAATGAATGCTCAAAGTCAACATGAAATCAGAACAGATATTTACTTTTTTAATGCATGTTCATGGTCTCATTGTGAACGATTCACTGGTGCATGTTGATTCAAAATTCTAAATAAAAGATGATTATCTTTATAATCTTTCAGCAAAATAACTTGCAAACTTTCCTTCTCAGCTGACATCATTAATCCCTTTTACTTTCAGCCCTTTCTCCCGCCAACCTCCCTCCATTCTGGTTAGAGATCATGGATTGTAATATTGTCAAGTGTTATTACAATTTAAAAGAACCGTTTTCTATTTTAATATCTTTTAAAATGTAATTCATTCTTGTGATGGCAAAGCTGAATTTTCAGCATCATTACTCCAGTCTTCAGTGTCACATGATCCTTCAGAAATCATTCTAATATGCTGATTTCAAGAAACATTTCTTATTATTATCAATGTTGAAAACAGACGTTCTTCTTAATATTTTTGTGGAAATGGTAAATAGAAAGTTCAAAAGAACAGCATTTATTTGAAATAATATTTCAAAACATGATTAAATGTCTTTACTGTCACTTTTGATTAGTTTAATGCATCCTTGCTGAGAATATAAGTATTCATTTATTTTTTTCCTTCTTTTTTTAAAAACTGACCCCCAAACAAGCTAAATGTGACTTTTGATATAAGCTGGGTTTTTATAGCTATTAAATGATTTTGTTCATGTTATATAATTGTTCGAAATAAATGGACAACAAAAAATGAGTCTTCCATTCATGTCTAGATCTTTAGACTAAGTCTGCCATTCATGTTGACTTTAATGAATGTTTGTTATGTTTAAAAATGTCTTTCCTCCCATTTTAAAGCCCTGCTTTACTGAATGCGACAGTCTGTGACAGACCAAGGGATCAAGAGACAGTTTAGCATGCAGGGCATTCACCGGCGGCGTCTACGTGGCGTGACGAGCAATGATTTCAGAAAGGAAAATAAAAAGCTCATTTGCCCAGGCAGGAAAAAATGCTTTGGCGTAGGTGATCTAAGCCTCAGCATATTATTAATGGTTCTTTTTTCTCGCTCTCAACCTTCCTCACCTACGCAGATCCGGGTCTCTACGGGGACCTGCTGCTAGTAGGGGATCTGACTGTATTGAGGGCTTTTGAAAGGCAAAACCTATCCTAGGATGGGAAAAACAGTCTCAGACTACTTGGTTGCTTATGCAAGGGTCATACCCAAGTACCCACCTGGATTAACCTAGCTCTCAAAATGTAAGTACATGGAAATGAAAAGTAAAAACAGACTGATATTGAGCTTGCCTTCTCAAGGCAATGCAGCATTTTAAAGCTCTATTTCATGATAGGGAAAATCTTAAAACAAAAGAGGTCGCATTTTTGCCCTCAATAAGATTTTCTTGCATTGTGACACTATTTTAAAGTGCCCCTACAATGCCTTTTCAGATATTACCTTTGATGGAGTGTGTAATGTGTGAATGTAAAAGGTCCGCAAAGTTTCAGAGATTAAAGCGTGTGATAAATGGAGTTATTGTCTCCCTAAAGAAAGTATGATTCTGATTGAAGTACAATTCCAGTCTTACTTGCAGAAACACATGTAGGTTTGTAATACATTTGCATAATTCCAGCCTAGGGTTTTCATTGGCTGTCCACAAACAACGTCTACTTTACCCCACCCTTAAACACTGTAGTTGTAGCTGAGACTTGGAAGAGTTTGGGTCATGTTATCGAAATATCGAGAAGATGCTGTTTTCTGCCCTGCAAAAGCAAATCCACTTCCAAAGGAGAACTCGCACTCTAATTAATATGGTAAAACCAATGGGATCGTTAATGTTCTTAAGGAAGCATACGGAGCTGAAATTCAGATATAGTAATTGCCATTTTGTTTCCGACACATGCTGTAAGTGGTAGACTGGCCATCAGACCAATCAGAGCAGAGCAGGGGCTTGGAGAGGAGGAGTTTAGAGAGGCTGAATCCTTTACTGAATGGTTTCAGACACTGTGAGAAAAGCGGTGATACTGCAATGTAAATTATGAGAAAATTAAAGTGTCAAGACTTTGGATAGATGTTGTAAGACACCTCAAAAACAAAACCTTAGGAACCTCTAAAATAGCATAAAAGGGGCACTTTAAATCACAAGTAACCACATTCCCAAATAAACTGTAATGTTTCTAGACATCTTTTGGAATTGCCATAATTCTTAATGGTGATTCTCGTTATCTTCTCTCTTACAATTATGCTATTTAAGCAAGAATAAATAATTAAAATAATAAAATATAGTTACACAGTAAATAAACTATATTTTAATACATTTATTTTATTTTATTTTTATTTTAAAAATTTGAATTTTTTACCATTATTTGCATTTTAGTTTGACAACATATGGACATGTCCTTGATAGTTTTCCTGTAATTCTCCTGATACTTCGTGCCTTATCTTTAATACTGGTTGACGTTTGAGAATATATATGCAGAAACCTTTTAAATCAATGCATATTAGTCAGGAATGCACCCAGTGTATTGTAGCAAATGCATTGTGAAAAATGGAATGAGGATGTTTTTCACACCACATGGTCATTAATTTACATTAGTCTGCAGCAGAAAACCTGCACAGGTTGTGTTTTTCCCCATTGATGTTGAATAAAAATGCATCTTCAGGTCTGTTAACACCTGTTCCAAAATCACAGATGCACAATGCCATGCCAAGCTGCAATTTTTCTCTGTTTGGCCCAAAAACATGAACACATACAGCAGTCTTGGACATCTGCTTGCCAGAGATGAAAATTCAGACAATGTACAGGATCATTAAATCCACAACGCTCTGTTCAGAGACACGAGGCTCTTTTCCAAGAGGAATACTTGTGATGTGTTGAATAAGCTTTTTCTGATACTTTTTTGTCAGATGAATGTTAGGGCTGCCAAAGTTAATGCATTCATTTATAAGATTATTTAAATATGTTTCACCTACTTACATTTATTTAACACTTGACTAGTCTTTAGAATAACACCAGTCCTTGGAAAATCTTCCTGTTAGGAAATGTGAAATATTACCCCAGCTGACAGGGAACGAGAACTTTGGTTAACGTTATGGCAAATGAATTATGTTCTATTAATGTTATGAACAATTATTATTCCAGTAACATAAATGAGTGTTCGTTCAGTTAAAACATTAGCACAAAAACTTTATTTATACATTGTTCATGGAATATTTTTTCCTGAAATGTTTTAGTTGGACGCTCGTTTTAATGTAAATGGTACTACTTGTTTCAGAGAACATTCAAAAGTAACATTCCCATAATGTTTGCAATATACTAAAAATGGTATGTTCCCTAAATGTTTGTATAACCAAGAAAAATATTTAATCAACTGGACATTTTGAACATTCAGAAATAATGTTTTCATATCTTAATGGAACGTTGGCTAAATGTTCTTAGAAAATATTTTTGTTTGCTGGGACACTTTCATTTTTTGAAGGTGGACTTCCAACTTGGAAACTTGATTTCACTGATATACAAATATGTTTGGAAAGAAACTTTTCGGCACATTCCAAATTTTAAGACAACAAAAATCTAATTAGTTGGGTTTTAATGATTAACCATGATAATGTTTTTTAAAAAGTATATATCTCCCTGATGATTCATTGCCCTCATAGTTCGCATGTAATTAATATATAATATTTGCATATCTGTGTGTGGAAAATGCTGACAGCATGCTCTTCAGCTGCCTGGAATAATATACTCCATCACTTGTCATTCTTATGGCATATTTGAAGAAGATCTGACACTGACCTTGACAAACATTATTTTGGGCTCAATGAGTCAGCAGTTCTCTGATTTAATGACACCATACTGAACAGTAATACGTTCGTCAAAGATGAATTTTGAAAATGGACTTTTGTGGAAAAAGAGCAGGATCTTCCTGGTAAAACGGCATATGGAAAGCTTCTAAAGGTGCATAATGGGGTTTAATACAGGTATGGATTTAATTAAGAAATATTTCACTTTTTTATAACTTTTTTTTTAATTTTTTTAAATCTAGGTTTTGAAACAGAATCATTAACACAAGTCATGTCCATTTACAGGTGATATTTTCTTGAGGGATTTCCTTTGACATGCTCTTCTGAGAACGTGCCTTCCTGTTGTTGTTCTCGATCTTATGTTTTAAACTTTTTTAAATAATTTCTATGAATTTCAAACAGAGCTTATAATTAGCACCTAACACACAAATCACACATGTATAAAATGTGTTTTCTGAGAGTTGTGGTGAGAGCTCAAGAGAGCGGGGGCTTGATTAGTTGAGTGTCAATGGAGTGTTCTCAGAACAGTCTACCTACTTGAACAGCTCGAGCTGATTAAAATAATCAAATAAAAATCAGAAATAAATAATTGCTCTGTTCGCCGGCAAGTGAAGAGTGCTCTGCATGACTGGAGAGGAAGTGATCATGAAATGGCATCTTAGTTTTTGCACTAGCTGACTGATGAAACTAGCAATATTCATTAGTGATGTCTGAAAATGCTATATTAACTTTTATATATATATATATATATATTTTTATTTTTTTATTTTTTTATTATTTTTTTGTTTGTTTGTTTTTTTTACTTCTTTTGTTTTTTTGTTTTGAACAAGAACCCAGGAAAATGTTTTCTCAAAGGCTGACCATTCAAAAATCTCTCAGCTATTTTTGAATTAATCACTTCTGTCTCAGATGTTTCTACTAAAATTCCTTCTAAAATCTGTAACACAAATGAGAATTTAAACTTACATAAATCTTATAACTAAACCATTAAATCTTATAACTAAACCATTAAAGGTAAGTTTTGGAAGGAATTGATAATGCAAGTATGAGATCATTTTGGGATGTTTCAGTTTGCACACTTGGTATCTCAACTTTTATTAGGGACGCACTATATATCGGCCACCATATCGGTATCGGCCGATATATGTTCATTTTTAATGTTATCGTTTGATAAGAAAATTTGGCCGATATATTAAAGCCGATAAATAATGGATTAGTTCCTTCAGCTGAGACAATGTATGCGTTTGTTTACTTGGGTCTAAAAAAAGATACTGTATATCAGTTATCGACTCTCAAATATAAAGAATTATCGATTATCTGTATTGTCCAAAATTTTCATATTGGTGCATCCCTAATTTATATAAAGATAAAATCATTTATGAACTCAGTCCATGCAAAGCTAAAAACAAAAAGCAAAATTTTAAAATCATTACGGAACTTAACTGATAACCAGTGAAGAGAAGTGAGCACAGGTGTAATGTGTCAGTCAGTAATCTGGCTTAATTCAGTTTTATCGTTGTTTAGCTGTAAAAAAGTTCATGTCCATCTAGCATTTTATGTCATGTAGACAGTCAAACAAACTAGACACAGAACAGCTATTATTTTTCACAGGAAGATAAAGCTGTGTCATTGGCATAGAACTAATATGATGAGTTGTGTCTCTCAATGATATGACCTTGAGGAAGCATATATAAAGAAAAAAGAAGAGGGCCCAAAATGGAACCCTGGGGAACACCATAGGAAATTTGCGCACAGGATGATAAACCCTTCTCTACGTTAACAGAAAAAGTTCTCTCCTTGAGGTAAGAGACAAGCCACTCCAGCACAGGCTCCTGAAATCCAGCATGATCAAGTCTTTGTAAAAGGATATCATTATCTACTAAAGTTTTGTCCATAGTTCTTTCGTAATGAAAGTTTTCAGTAGTTCTTTTTCTTGAGATTCTCAAAGTCGCAATCTAGTCATCAAGTTAATGAACATGTACTTAATTTTAAGATCACAGCATGCAAAAAAAAAATTAACCTCTTCTAGAGATTCACCCAGCAGGAATCACTTGAGAGTTTCTCGTAATAGGAAAAAAGCAATAAAATCAGAATGTAATTGCTGAAGTGCTCTTACATCACAGGTCAATTAACTGCATCATCAAACTGAGAGAAAAAAATGTTCTAAAACATTTTAGGTGGGAAATACGACATCTGGAACAAAAACCATGCTCTGTTTCTTGCCATTGTTTTTTATATTTGACTCAAAACCATTATAGAAGTATCACTTCTACCAATTTCCCTGTCAACTGTAAAAAATTGTTACTCAACTTGAAATGTAAAGTTGAATAATTTATTTATTTTGATTATTTAAGTTGATCATCTCAAATTGAATCCAGGAAAGTTATCCTAACACTAAATTTTAAGCTGTGATATCTAATTGCAACAATCAATTTTAGTGTGTGACAAGCTTTTATATGGCATTATATGTCATTTTGTTCAAATATGAAAAACCTTCTAGCAACACAACATTATGCATTAGCAGTTTTATGGTCTGTCTCTCCCACTCTTCAGCTTGACTTTGCACTGAGATCCTTGTTGTAAATGTGAATCCCGTTTTATCATAAAACTCTCCTGTAAGCAAATAAGCACAAAATGTGGTTGTGCGAGATCTACATTTTTTGCTTGGTTAAACACCTGCATATGCTGATGTGAAGTGCAGCTCATGCTTACACCAGTTGCTCTGCATTTGCATGTTTTTCTGCGCTTCGCAGGTTTCACTAACTGCCATTAATGTCTGAGAGATTGCTGAATTTACCCACATGCTGTTCAACAGCATTCTCTCTATAATTTTATGGATAATTTAAATGACATGCTAATTGTGATCACTACATAATCAGTGTGACATTTAGTGTAATTTGATTGGATTACCGAAGGATACAGCATAGTTTTACTGTATTTATGTGCAGTTATATCACACGTACGTACGTACGTACGTACGTGTGTGTGTGTGTGTGTAGTGTAGTGTGTACAAATATTGGAATCACACTGTAGGAAGCTGTGCATTAGTGAGATCCCTGATCTGGTTGTTAGCACCTGTTTGTGAGTTAGTGTGATAAGTATTTTAGATAGAAATCAATCATATGGCGTTACCTCGCATGAATTATGTGGAGAATATAATTATTTATTTCTGATAATGTTCCTTCAACTTTAATTTTTAAACCAGATGAACAAAAAAAACCCCACTTACTATAATATTAAAAGTCACATTTTGTTTAATGGTTTTCAATAATATGATAATATATACATTTGTTTTCATCTTTCATCTTTTTTAATCAATTCAAATTTGATTTTGATATGTGCTTGTTTGCCCCATTGACTTCCATATCCCATCAACTGTTCAAAATATCTTCTTTTGTGTTCAGCAGAAGAAAGAAATTCATTCAGGCTTGGAACAACATGAGGGTGAGTAAATGACATAATTTTCATTTTTCAGTGAACTATCCCTTTAAATAATTGATCATACTTTACCATATAATTTAAGTAGCTCATGTCCAAGTCATTTTATTATACAGCTCTACAGCTTCTAAAACGCTGATCAGCAGTACTAGTTAGATTGTTGTCCTCTTTGTGACAGATACCACAGGACTAGTGAATATATAATGGTTCTTTTCAGCAACATGAACATAATATATAGTTGCTTCTATGCATCTCCGCTTATTTATTGTTCTGTTTTGAGGTTACACATTCAGTTTAGACACCAACTTTAAGATTCAGACATCAAGATAAGGGTGATGTTTACTGTCCGACAGCAGTAGCCTCTGTGTAAATCTGTCCCGTTTCAAACTGATAACGCAGCACAATTTTCAGGGGCAACAGAGCAAGACTTTACTTCAGTTTACAGTTCAACTTGAAATGTTACAAAAGTTTAAGAGATTTTTTCTTTTAGGATCCAAAATATTACATCCAAAAACCGTAAAAACAGTTGTATTGTGAAATATTATTATTATTACATATATTTGTAAATATTTATTCCAGTGATGTCAAAGCTGTATTTTCAGCATCATTACTCCAGTCTTCAGTGTCACATGATCCTTCAGAAATCATTCTAATATGTTGATTTGCTGCTCAAGAAACATTTATTATCATTATCAATGTTGAAAACAGTTAATATTTTTGTGGAGTATATATATATATATATATATATATATATATATATATATATATATATATTATAGCTGAATATATGATATATGAAGATATATGATTCAGCTTCATTCACTTGTGGCCATTAAGTCTCTAAGGGTCTGAATGCATACAAGCACCTGTTATTCATGTACTCGTCTTCTGTTCCTTCTTATGTTTGAATTAGTTCATTTACATTCTCCCCTCTCCCCAAAAACATCCCAAAAGAATAAAAAACTTATGGACATTTGTCTCAGTGAAAGGGGCATAAAGGTCAGCCCTTTCAAGATCAAAATGGAAAGAGTCCATCAGCCAAAGAACTTCTCTTTTCCCCAATGATGGATCACAATCTGAATTTGACAGGAGAGAGATAGTGTTCATCCCTCACTTTTGGCCTCTTTTTCTGTTTTTATCTAATCTAAATTTGCTCTCTACAGACTGCAGTCTACTTTTTATAACTTTTTCAGAAATGGATTTCCAGAAATGGAAGCTTTAGAATCTTCATTCACATTTTGCTAAATTGAAACTGGGGTTAGGTGATAAATCAGATGCCTTTTGCTTAGTGTGATTTATCCGAGTATAGGAAATGTTGCCGAATCCAAATCCTCGTCGATCATGCAGCAACATTCATGGATCAGATTTTAAGGATGCATGTAGGATATATAGCCTATATATAGTTAAATATAGACAAATAATATCAATATATATTTTTTTATTATAAAATATATTATATGTTATTAATAACAATATATTTTATATTATTTAATATTTTTTTAAATAGCAATGTTGTTCCAGCACTGTAAAATTTTGTGTTCTCTTTCAAATGTTTTTTCTGTGACAGACACTTTTCAGCTTTCAGCTTTATTTTGCTTTTCAACTTTATTTAGCTGTAACAAAATATGACATTACAGCTGAGAAGTCTAGGGCCCTATTTTAACGATCTGAAACGCAAGTGTCAAAGCGCAAAGCGCAAGTAACTTTGTGGGCGGGTCTTGGCGCTGTTGCTATTTTCCCGGCGGGATAAATGACTCTTGCGCCAGACGCAAATCTAAAATGGGTTGGTCTGAAGAGCTTCATTATTCATAGGTGTGGTTTGGGCGTAACGTGAAATAAACCAATCAGAGCGTCATCTCACATTCCCTTTAAGAGCAGACGCGCTTTTTCTAAAGCGGATTCCTATTGTAACGGCGGATTTGCCAGGCGCGCGCCAGGAGCGGTTCACAGCCGAGGAGAGCAACGCTCTCGTCAGGGACGTTGGGGATGGAGAAACCCACCCAAATTAACTTCGGTTAAAAAGGCGTATGATAATTTGGGTAAATGTGTAAGCTAGATGTATGCTTTTATAATAAATTGTCTATCTATCTATCTATCTATCTATCTATCTATCTATCTATCTATCTATCTATCTATCTATCTATCTATCTATCTATCTATCGTAATAATGCATGATTTGCAAAAATGAAAACTGCTGCTTCTGTGTAGATGAGAGAATCAAAGTGTATGCGCGTTGTGCACACGCTACATTGATTATGGCCAAGCATGCGCCCTTAAAATAGCATATGAATAACATGCGCAACGCGCCACTGACTTTAAACATTTTTTTCCTGGTTAGTGGCGCAATTGTTTTCTAAACCTGCAAAATAGCATGAAGGAACGTTTGCGCTGGAACACGCCTCCTTTTTTGCGCTGAACCGCCCAGGGAGCGCAAGTTCATTCCCTAGTTTAGCGACGTGCTTCTGTGGGGGGAAAAGCGCGCTTTGCGCGGGTGCAAAATAGGAATGATACATGCGTCGGTGTACAAAGTCAATTGCGCTGGGTGCAAGATAGGGCCCTAGAGGTTCATGATATCTATTGTGAATGGATATGGAATATGAGGTAGGAATAGCATCATTTTCCCTTCACAGATGACTCACTGATTATTTCCATCATTCAGAAGTCACAATCAACCATGGACACCTTTGGTGAAGTACTGGGCCGTTTTAATAGGATCATAAAAATGTAAATGCACTGGCATAATGAACCCAGATCTCTGTGCTTACTTTTATTTATATGGTTTATGCCGTATTTGTTTGAATGAATAAATTAATATATTAATCAATTAGTCAATAAATAAATTAATGAAATAATAAAATGTATGTTA
Source organism: Vimba vimba (assembly GCA_022828995.1). Classification (NCBI taxonomy): domain Eukaryota; kingdom Metazoa; phylum Chordata; class Actinopteri; order Cypriniformes; family Leuciscidae; genus Vimba; species Vimba vimba. The sequence goes on along the minus strand of CM040837.1, from coordinate 27,451,709 downwards.
CACAATGTTCTATTGATAAAAATGGTAAAAAGAAAATAGAATACAAAAGATTTTTCAATATGCGAAAAAGTGTGTGCAAGAGCTCATAATTTTCCTTCCACATTCTTCACATACTTAGTAGACGTCTAATTCCATGAAATATGACCTATTGCCATTTCTTACATTTCTGCTGTGGTAACCATGTTTTATACTGATTTTGCTTAGTTATGAATAATTGCCAGAGAGAACTTTTCCTTTAGATATATATATATATACACATTTTTTATATATAAATTACTTCCCTGTCAGCAAGTCTCTGCAAGTTCAACTTTCTGTACAAAAAACATTTAGGTTTTCATAACCATTTTCCACATTCTCTGATCCTGATGTATAGGCCTAGTGTTATTTTGATGTTACTGTGCCTTTAAGACTTCTACGTAAACACATTTTCACGTGTGAAATGCAACACATAGGCTGGGTTTGCTTTTCAAAAGTTTTTACCTGTGCCATCCTTCAATAACAGCCTATTTACAGAGCAAGAAATATAGTAACAAAACAATCTGTGCTGAAATGTGCAACTCAAACGGTAAAGATCAGGCTGACATCTGGAATCTTGTTAAACAGGTGTTTTAAGATTATAAAATAAAAATATTAAGCTGTGTAATAGAAATTTGAATGTGCAAAGTGCAAACACAGCATATGGGTCATTGTATTGTATTGATCTTTCAAATACTTTCAAACAAAGCCACGACGAAATGATCCGCTGAACGAATCCGAGCAACACTGCAGTGGTAGTAGTAGTGTTCCTGAATGAATCCGTGTTATGAATGATTCGGTTCATTGAATGATTCAGTAGCTCATACATAAAGCCAGTCACGTTTTGTTCCTGAAGGAATTGGTATTTCGAATGAATTGGTTGAATTAATTATTCAAAGATTCACTGAAAAAGACACCACTTTTCCCCACAACTAATGCAGATTTCGTCAGACTTCAGAAATTCAAGGATTTCAGAATGAAATGTTTTTGCAGCTTGTTTACAATAAAGGGGTTTTTGAATTGGCTTGGACGTTTTTGAGTTATACAAGTTTTCATTTTTACAATACAATGAACTATTTTGTCTAAAAAAGTAAATCAAGGACGATTTCTCCTGATATGACCGCTTTTAAAAGAGGACGTGATGCCATCTGCTTTGTTGTTCTAGCACTAATAAACCACTCTGCATCAACATCTCCCTAGACTATTCCCCTTTGCTCATCTGCATCAGAATTAGTTACTTGAGAAAACCCCAGATCTGAAAGAACATGAAAAGAAACTTGTCATGAAACACCCACAACAGGGACGAGTTGCCCATCCACTCAAGGACGATTCACATGCGGTTTCAGTAGAGATTTAGAAATGATGATGAACAGACAGTGAAACATAAGCTGCTCGCTTCTAGATCTCACATACTGATGCGTCTCTCCAAAAGGTTATGACAGACAAAGATGAGAATTCACCCCACCAGCATTTTTACACTTCTACTCACGGTAGTTTGCGTGTCTCAGAGGAGGTCATTTGATGGATGGTGCTTCATCCACACAGACCACAATTCCTGGTTCTCAGCAGCTTTCGTAATGTCAAGAAGCCATTGAAAACAGCAAAACCCCTATAGTGATATAAAATTAGGAAGAAAAAGAGAGAAAACTAAATTGAAATTGATGGCAAAGTGGGGTTTTTTGGTGACTGATACAGTATATGCACACTTGCAATAGTGTCCCTCTTAATTACTATCTATCTATCTATCTATCTATCTATCTATCTATCTATCTATCTATCTATCTATCTATCTATCTATCTATCTATCTATCTGTCTGTCTGTCTGTCTGTCTGTCTGTCTGTCTGTCTGTCTATCTATCTATCTATCTATCTATCTATCTATCTATCTATCTGTCTGTCTGTCTGTCTGTCTATCTATCTATCTATCTATCTATCTATCTATCTGTCTCATTGTTTCTAACACACCCTTCAGAACAATGCACAGAGCAGTATATTTAGGTAAAAAATTGATTTCCCATGTTTCTATTATTTTATTTTTCTACAAAATGAAAAAAAAAAAAAAAAAAACATTTCTGTTTTGGTCCCTAGACATTGCTGGGGGGTCAAACAAATTTTATGGTCCATTGTATTGCCACAAAAAATCGTAAATGCAATTACTCTGAGGCATCGTTTCTGTCGGCAGCACAAACAAAGTTTTGTTTGGGGAAGAATAAGAGTAAATATGAGCAATAACAATAGTGATGCTTGCCTAAGCAAACAGCTCTAATTAAAATAAGAAATATGGAAAAAAATGCACTACATGCATTTAGCTAGTAGCATTTGGAAATTTGCAATTTCTTTCAGTTCCTTATTTAGGTTTTAATTCAGAGCGAGTCTTGCCGCTTGCCCTGACTTAGATGAATTAGATCTGTATGCCTGTGGTGTCAATAAACACCAAATAGTTGAATTCGTCCTCTGTCACAGCATTACATACAATCCCTCTTCCCTCGGGCTATTCCAAGGCCAGCTTATAGCCCATCATATATAGTTTTTGATTATCGGATGAGACATAGGAGTCATTTATCACAAAGGGAGCAGACAAAGCATGTTTGCTCACGGAGGGAAACCTCAGGGGCGAATGATTCGTTGGTTAGTTTGTCCCACAGAAGTCAATGACTTTCTGGCTCTGCTGTCCTTGCATCTCATAGCTTTGATTAGACAGTTTCCTCTGAAACCGGAGAAATCTCCAGAATATGTTCAGGGATTTACTATCCCAGCTAGATGAAATACATTTCTGTAATAAAGGTCAAACTCTTTGCAAAATCATATTTAAAGCTAGGGTAGGCAATTTTGGAGAGGCTAGCAATAGAGTAGTGCAGGTATGACATCACTTATAGGCCGGCAGGCAATTAGCATCACACTGGTTCCCTCGACAAAAACCCAATAGGATTTTTCCATAGGCTTTTGGATTATTGCAAAAAAACAAGCTCTGTGATCAACAAAAAATTATGATACTTGCACGTTTTGTCCATCAAGATCATTTTCACAGATGAACACAACTTTTATGAAGCCTAAATGCAGTCGCCAGAAGTAAAAAGCTAAACGTCACCATCACTAAGCTTCAGACAACTCTTTCAGTTTTTTTATCAAAAAACATTTTATCATAAAGTATGAGTTAGAATAGTTTATAAGAGCACAATTATAAGCATAACATATAAGCGTAAGCTTACCTGATTGGTGTGATGACGTTTAATGTCCTCGTCTGCCTCTTTACTCCCATTTAGCCACTTGTTAGCAACCTCCTTTTTCAAGACACGTAACAGCTTAAAAAAAATCACGAGTGTGGTAATACTGATGTATTTTATGAATAAAATGTGAAAGTGTCTTAGGCTTGTGTTCCCCAGAGGCCTTATTTCAGCCATTTAACCAAAATCCCATTTACTTCGGGACAATGGAACCGGAAATGCTAAAATACTCTTAGCTTTGAAAGCATAAGATCCCATCCTCCCATCATAGAGTCTCCAAAGCCATGCCTCCTTCAAAACACATGAACATGAGTTGGTCTTGTAAGTAAATGTTCTATATTTGGTGTTTTATCGCTAGTAAACTTACAGTAGGACTGCATTGTTTATGGGATGTGCTTTACTGTGGAAAAAGGAGCAAATATCTCTGTTGGCAGCAAAGTATCAATCACTGCAGGGTGCATAAAATTACATTTAAAATTACACTAAAAACTTAATTGTAATTTAATACATATTTAATTCATTAATATTAGCTTCATCTTTTTTTACCTTTATTCATTAAAATGCATTATATCATCATTAGGCACACATCAGTCATAATAAATCACAATACAAGTCTAATCTGGCAGCGATAGAAAGAAAAAAAAAATCATATTTTTTTTCAAACAACATACAATATATATTAGCCTACACACATATATATATATATATATATATATATATATATATATATACAGAGAGAGAGAGAGAGAGATAGAGAGAGAGAGAGAGAGAGAGAGAGAGAGAGAGAGAGAGAGAGAGAGAGAGAGAGAGAGAGAGAGAGAGAGAATTATATTATTAATTTTCTCTTTATTCATTAAAATGCATATGCATGTCATATGCAGTTATAATAGTCATATGAAGTCTTATCATAACTGGTAAAACCTGATCCAAAGAAAGAAAACATTGGTATTTTTTACTTTCTTTAGACAATATACAATATCACTCAATATTACTATTAAATACTATGGTAATACCATAAATGAGTCTTCTGCCTTCTCTTATAAAATAACCTTTTTTATAGTAAAATCTAGATATTGTTCCCAACAAAAGCATTGTTTATGCGTAAAACATGTTGAAGATTAAGTTAGCGGACAGGAAGTCGATTCATTAAGCTATTTCCTCACAAAAGTGGTTTATTCTGTGTAATGAGGCCTCTTCTCCATTGACAGTTGACACCCATTCATAAAAAACGGCCTCTGCTCTCCTTCCCTGCGTGTCGACAAAGCCCGAGAGTTATCATTAGCCGTTACGCTTTTTTGGATCAAGGTTGCAGTCTTGCCTTCGAGTGGCTTTGGTTCTTACTTGTAACGCCTGATTTCATTTCGCGTTGATAGTGTTGTCATAGAAACGCATACAACCGAGTCTGAGGACATGATCTGCTCTGAGTGTACGTTACGGATGCCATCTCTTAATCACGGTAATTAAGACATGGCGTTCGTGAACGCAACATAAGCTCGTTTCAATTCAGGAGGAACTGTAAAAGGCGGCTGCTGTTTGTTTTTGGCGCTCGGTGACTTTCTGCATAGCCTCGAGGAACGCGCTGATGACGTGTGATAGGTGCGCGGAGGTGCTGACAGGCTGGTAAGACCTATTTTTTACAGTCTATGGGTAAGACATCGGACCGAATGCAATGATTGGATGAACATTTTTGGTCCTTAGACTTCCACAGACGATATGTACATTTTTTAGAACACTGTTATTGTTTGCGGTCAGGATGTGAAGAGAGATACTGTCTATATAATCTGAGATTGTGCATCGCAGATTTTAAAATGGGCTTTATTCAACAGTGACAGTTATATATAGCTACACCAATGTTCAATAAATAGATACGTTTAGTAAAATAAATGAATATTTTTTATTAACTTTTATAAAAAAAAGTATTTCTAAATTTGTATCTTGTTTTAAAGAAGTCTAGAAAAAAAAAAAAAAAAAAGAACTGTGCAGCCCTATGATGCATTAAAGCATTAAATAAACACTCTCCATTTTCGAAAGGCATTTAGATTAGGCTATATTAACACCGCAATATCTTCATTCTGAATAAAGATAAGCATCAAAACAATATGTAGCGTATAGTAAAGGGTAAGCCATGCAGAAACCATTCTCTGAAAACCTGAGCATATTCCCTCTTTAATTGCCTTACAAGTGTTTTATTTTTTCGTGTTTTAAAGCCGTGGGTGGGAATCTCACATGATTTGAATATAGAACAGGCTGTCTTTTGGCTGTCTCCAGACAAGCACATCTAATCTTTCATGATCCAGCAGTGTCTATTATTATTATTTTTTTGCTATGAAAAAGAAAACTAATTTGAAAATCAGAGGAAGATAATTAAATGCCAAACAAGTACATCCCCTGAAGACTCCCACATCAGTCTATATGGTTTAGATGACTCTGGAACAACAGTGAATCCTGAATATATTAGACGAGGGTAAACCCAAGTAATATAAAAACCAATGCAATGGAATTAATCTGTTAAATTTATGATGTACCAAGGTTTGTGAAGTTCATTGCATAGAATCAATCATAGGAGTTTTGTTTGCCCTCATTTAGATTAAAGCTGTGGCTCTCAACTGGTTCAGCTGTTGAACATTTTTAGGAAGTTGAACCAAGCAAATCTATTGAAAAAATGTGGCTCAAACCCAGAGTAGAGTAGAAAACTGAGTCAGGACAACATGAGACACGGGTCAGTGGAACAAAACAGTGAGTGCAACGGTCAAACGTGTGTATAGTGTGTGTTTACATAGAAATACAATGGAAAAGTAGAGCAGTGGAATGAAAAAGTGTGTTCTGTCTGACAGAAGAGCAAAGTCTTTGCAGAAGGGTCAACCGCTCTCACGGATGTCATTCAAAATTAAAGTCTCGCGCATCAGAAAAACATTGTAATTAGCCTAAGTGTTTTGTTGTTGTGTTTCTCTGACTACACACTCCGTGACCCACTTAAAAAGGTCTTGCGACCCACCAAGTTGAGAAACACTGAACTAAAGGATAGGCCTAATTTAAGATTTTGTTTGTGTTTCATTTCAATGTTGCATGGAGATAGTGATGTCATTATTTGCTATTAAAATGGTGTTTTATCATTGTAATGTCAGACAAGTTTTTGATATTTTCTATGAAAAATCTATGTTTGGATAGTTTGAAACACAGAAATTAAACAAAAACAAAATAGTCCTACCCAGAGAGAATATATGCAGTATTCTTCTGGGAATTTTGTCAAATCCTTAAATATGCAAATTTTTCCCCCACTTTATTATCTCCTTCAAACACTCGAAAAAAAGAGACTTTATAAGTTTTTTAAAAGTGTTGGAGCATCCCAAGCCCTGCACTGACCAAGTATTTGCAAGTGTTTTATTTTTCTGTGTTTTTAAAGCCGTGGGTGGGAATCTCATATGATTTGAATATAGATCAGGCTGTCTTTTGGCTCCAGAAAAGCACATCTAATCTTTCATGATCCAGCAGTGTCTATTATTATTAGTTTTGCTATGAAAAAGAAAACTAATTTGAAAATCAGAATATAAATAAATGCCAAACAATACATCCCCTGAAGACTCCCACATCAGTCATTCTATCTATCTATCTATCTATCTATCTATCTATCTATCTATCTATCTATCTATCTATCTATCTATCTATCTATCTATCTATCTGTCATCTATCTGTCTGTCTGTCTGTGTATCTATCTATCTATCTATCTATCTATCTATCTATCTATCTATCTATCTATCTATCTATCTATCTATCTATCTATCTGTCTGTCTGTCTGTGTATCTATCTATTTATCTATCTGTCCATCCCTGTCCGTCCGTTTATCTATCTCTCTGTCTTTCACTGACCTGGCTGAAACTCAAGCTTTTTGACATTTTAAAACGGGTTTCAGAGTGCACGTCTTTGAAAATGATACCGTTATCATCGAATTTGATCAAATTTGTGAAAACAGTGATATCATGCACATGCGTATTCAGGCACGTAGTGTTTCATTACAAAGTCACATCACCAACCACTGGCCTGGCAGCATTTTTAGTCATGAACGGGGATCGTTCTGACAATGCAAAGGAACAACTTTTCCGAGATTAGTGAATTCTGGTTGTGCAAAAATACATTTAGACTAAGGGGATTAATAAAATAAGGTTATCCAATATGCAAAAACTAAAATATGTTTTGTTAATTTTTTTTGTTTGTTTGTTTGATTCTACTGCATTTTTATTTGAAAAAATATATATATTTATATAATTTTAACAAGTTTTGTTCATAATGATAACATCATTCCAGTATACATCAGAATCTAACCAAGGTCAAACAGACATTGTTAGTCTTTTAATTTAAGAATGTCCTGCGTGTTACATCATAAATCTAAGATTGCTTCATTCGACTTCATGAATGAATACAGGACTCATATTAAATGCTGCTTTGTCAGTTTCAAAGCGTTACGCATCGTGACTGACAGTAGTCTGAAAAATAAGAAGCATTTTTGTCCAGAATCATTATGTTTTCCATCCAACACCTGAAAGCGTCCCATAAGCCATTTCTGTTCCATTACAATCATTTTGAACATCATCTCTTACCTTGATATATTCAAGCTATCCGCTCAAGCTCGAGCGCAACTAGCTACAGACCTATTGTTGTACTAATGATAAAAAGCAAGGGTGTCAATCGTCTGTGCCATCCTTTCTGGAAAAAAATCTCGACTCATATTCATGACAGCTCATCTTTGTTGAGTGGATTGTGTAATATTTTGCGGTTAGACTGCTGTCCTCACTTTTGATGGTCAGCTCGGAGGTCAGAAATGAAACTTGCAGAGTATTAAATGTCAACAGCGTTCTCCCACAGAGCTCTCGAGAGGTGATTTCTGAGTTCACCAGCTGAATGAACAGAGAACAGGTGAAACTGCTTCATTCTGATTGCTTCTTTTCTACATTTCCCCAGGATGTCCAATAAACCGGAGAACAAATTGTTAGTGATTACAGTTATTATCCGACTAATTTTATATACGCGTTGGAAAAGGTCAAAACTACAGGCTTTCGAACTGACAGCATGTGTCGAAGCGGAAATTGCTGGATGTGGCTCCAGACTGTGACTATAACAAACTAAAAAAGGCGATAATAATTTAAAATCTAAAGTGGTTTATACATGGTTTTTGTTCGAGCGCATGCCAGTGTTTCCTGCACGAGATGTTCGGTTCTCGAACAAAGGACTCTTACGAACTAATTCTTTTTAATGAGTCCATCACAATGATTCATAAAGCACTCGCTGGGTTAGCGGTTCGAATCAGATACACTCAGTCTGTCAAGTCAAGTCAAGTCAAGTTTATTTATATAGCGCTTTTCACAATACAGATTGTATCAAAGCAGCTTCACAGTATTAAATTAAAATAATACATCAATGCTTGTTTCTAGTGGAAAACGTCCACGTTTGGTAATGCTGATCAATAGTATTGTTGATTGATTAATTAAATTAAATATCCCAAATATCCCCAACTGAGCAAGCCAAAGGCAACAGTGGCAAGGAACCGAAAAACTCCATCAGGTGACCTAATGGAGAAAAAAAAAAAACCTTGGGAGAACCCAGGCTCAGTCGGGGGCCAGTTCTCCTCTGGCGTTTATGAATTAGAGGTTGGATTTTACTGTAAGATTAAAAGTATTATATGAATGCCTGGCTGAAGAGATACGTCTTTAATCTAGTTTTAAACTGGGAGAGCGAGTCTGAGCAACGAACAGTATCAGGAAGACTATTCCAGAGTTTTGGAGCTAAATGTGAAAATGCTCTCCCTCCTTTGGTGGATCTGGATATCCTAGGTATGACCAAAAGCCTCGAATTTAGTGATCTTAAAGAGCGCGATGGATTATAGGGCGATAGAAGATCCGTTAAATAGACTGGAGCTAAACCGTTTAGGGCTTTATAAGTCAGTAGCAATACCTTGTAATTAATACGGAACTTTATAGGAAACCAATGTAGTGATGATAAAATTGGTGTTATATGATCATATTTTCTTGATCTAGTAAGAACTCTAGCGGCGGCATTTTGGACTAACTGTAGCTTGTTTATTGAGGATGCAGGACAACCGGCTAATAAAGCATTACAGTAATCTAGTCTCGAGGTCATGAATGCATGAACTAATTTTTCTGCATCAGAAACTGATAGCATATTACGTAGCTTAGCAATGTTTCTAAGGTGGAAAAGGCTGTTCTTGTAACATATGAAATATGATTTTCAAAAGACAGGTTGCAGTCTAGTATAACACCCAGGTCTTTTACTGTAGAGGATAAAGTAACAGGACATCCTACTATGTTAAAGTTGTAGTGTGAGAGGTTTTGTGGGCGGTTTTTTAAACCGATGATTAGTACCTCTGTCTTGTCTGGATTTAATAAAAGAAAATTGCGCGTCATCCAATCTTTAACACACTCTGTCAAATTGGATAATTTAGCGTTTGTCTGTGAATCATTCAGAGACATAACTGTCTCACTCATGAAATTGTTACTTTCGAGATGAGCTGGGAAGCTTTAATGTGATACTAGGTTCATGAGACTTTGGACTGCAAGACAAGTTGTTCTTATGACAACGTGTCCATCAAATCATATGTAAGTGTAACGGACGTAGGCCAGTAAGAGCTGTGCGAGTTCGAATCCCGCTCAGAGCAGGTCGAGTAGTACCAAGTTACATTTGGTGCCGTGACCGAGATGTTTGCACATTAGCGGCTGTGGTCTTTAGCGTCAAACAGCCAGAAATATTCTTACAGTGCTATTTTTATGTCAAATAAATGATTAATTTTCACATTCATCCAAGTCTGAGCACTGGGCCAAGAAAGTGCTTAGTTTTGCCTGTCCCAGGACTGGGGATTTATTGTGCTGTATTAGCCAAATGAACTTTCTACTGAATCAACAAAAGCCTCTTTGTTTGAAGGCGCCGATAATAGTTAGAAATAGTGAGATATTTACAGTTTACTGTGTTTACTCCTGGGCAAGAAGCGTCAGAACTGAACTGAACCTAATTTAGTCCAATTCCTCATCGCCTGGATTGAATTACATTTCTGATTACAAGCCAATTAGAACAATTTGCATTTGATTTAACATCTTATCTTTAATGGACATTTTGATTTGATACTAATTTGCTTAAGTTGCTTTGTGCTCATTATAGTAAAATCAAACATATTTTAAGTGCACTAGATCTGTCTGCCTTGCTTTCTTCCATAAAACACTTAAAGAGATGTTAGGCAGAACATCATGGTCACTTCTTTCTATTCAATGATAGTAAATGGGGACGGGCCTTAAAAGTTTCATAAAAGAATGACTCAAGTCTTCTGTAACCAAATGAAGAACATAATGAAATAGTTAGCCAAAACGTTAAATTCAAGCCCCAGCAAATTCGCATTAAGCTGAAGTATTATGCATAAGTATATTACATTACACTTGTTAAATACAATTTTAGGCCCCGTTTACACGTACATGGTTATTTTGAAAAAAGGAGACATTTCCCTTCGGTTGTGCCCCTCGTTTACACGCAAACGGAGAATTCGCCTCTGAAAACGATTCTTTCTAAAAATTTTGGAAGATTTTGGAAAACTCTGTTTGCACGTTTGCATGTAAACTGAGAAAAACTGAGTTTTAGGCAGTCGACGTCACATTATGCGACAGAACTTGCACTGCGTCAAAGGTGCAACCTATATTTTCAGGATTCTGATTGGCTAACATGGGCTTGAGCTTCTCGTTACACTGCCACCTACAGGTTTGGCATGCTCTTGACGGCATACTTTTCGAACACTTTTCTGAAAACGGAGAGGGTGAAATGTCCGTTTATGAAAATAACCGGCCACTTGATTTATCCCACAGCCCGCCTCCAAACACATGCCTAGTCACACCTTTGTGCAATCTGGACAAGGTGTCATGTAATTGGCTGTTTGCACAATGCAAACACACAGCATGAATCTTGATAATTCCTGACTAATTGCAGCAGCTGTGAATCATTTCTTTCATGACAATAATTACCAAGAACCCTCTCATTTCCTCAGATGCACTGAGCAGGACCGGTGCCCAAAGCACTTTAGTTTGTATTCAGATGGCACTTTGCCATGATGCTTTTGACAATCAGTTATATATATTCTGTCAATTATTCTTAGAGAGAATTATTCACAGAGGACATACAAATGAATTTACGGATTGAGGAAGTGATGCGTAGACAGGACGGACGGACAAATCAATACCGTGAGTCTTGAAATTCACCCAAACGCACGACATTATGCAGTTTCTCCTCATTTTCTCAGTTCTTTTTCTCCTTCTTTCTCTCTCTTCAGTCAATCTCTGTAGTTTTTTTTATAGCTCTTGTTGATGGTTGCTTTAATAACTCCTGTGTTTAATATTAAATGAGGAGAGGCCAGTAAATAGGGACTTCTCAAGCATCCCACAGTAAAATCCATCCTACCTGCTAAGGTTTTCGCCGGGTGCTTGTGTTCATCCTCCACAACAACATATTTATCATTCTTGATCCGTGAGGGGAAAGTGGCCAAATTGACCAATTATTCAGAAACAGAAGTGCAGATTCTGCATAATGTCAGTTGGCGAAATGTGCAGAATTGGCTGTTGCTGGATGAAGGCGTCTGTTTAGCCGTCGTGTTTTTGTTGCTCAGGGGTGATTTAATATTTAGAGTAATTGGACTGGTGCTGTTCACTGCGGTGAGGTTAAAGTGAGAAACTTTTAAAAGCACCCAGATTAAAAAAGATATAAATACACCCAGTGGTCAATCGTATTTCTGAGGCGGTGAACCGAACGACTCACAAAATGCTATTTGATTGTGGAAAGTACTTTTTTTTAGGTCAACTATTTTAAATTATTGTTTTTTTCCTCCAAGCAAATAACCGTGGGCATCCCAGTGCAAAAATCCCAAGTGATGTATTCTGCAACTCCAATTTCCTGTGTTGGCAAGAAAAAGTGTTTACTAAGAAATAAATGTGCTAAAACAGACACTGGAACGGCTTTAAAGTCACACATTGAGGTGGAAGCCTTTAAAATTAAAATTAAAAATACTAAAATAGCATTTAAAAATATAACCAGATTTGTGGATTTTGTACATTTCTGAAGAAAATGCTGGTGTTGGCACATGCAAAAGTTGACTCCAGGATGCTAGGGTCTTGTAAGTGGTTGCCAGGGTGTTGCTGTGAAGGGTTCGTGCAACAGAGCCCGCCCATTTTTTCAGCGGCATTGATTCCGAAAGTATTTTTTCCATTCATTTCTCCCATAGGGATTTTAAAAAAAGTCTCTGTTGAGCATTATAAGCCATGAATCAAGGTGAATCACAACATTACAAACTTTGATTTGAAGCAAATACGTATTTTGATCATCATGACGCATTGCAAACCGCATAATCAAATTAAAAACAATGGAGAAATATAAAACTGCACATTTAAAAATGTTGATTGTATATATATAAAAACAATATATTTTATGTTTTTTTAATTTTATTTTGAGAGCATAGGGAGACCGACTCAATTACGTCATTTGCAGTGCTTCATGGGAGTGGGCGGAGCTAAAGAGCTATTTTGGCGCTTTAGCTGATTGGTGGAATGTTTTGTACAGCATCATGGGTAATGTAGTTTTTCACCATAAATCCCTCTGTTAAACAATTATTTTAAAAATAAGTTGAAATAATGCGGGATGCCAGCTTCAACAGAAGGAAATACTATCGGTTAACAACCTTGTAGCTCACCGTAAGCCTGTCTTTAAAGGTGTATAAGTTATCATTAAAAAACAATTTCCATATGGAGAAATATGTGCTGTAGTAATGCTGCAAGCACCCATTGATTAAAAAAAACAGTGAAAATGTTGATCATAAAAGTGTTCTTGGCTGCCAATTTTTCTTGATTCACTGGGTTAAAAGTTCAAACCTTCTGTTTAATTAAGCAACATGCATTTGTGTTTCAGCATGCAGATTGTCTAAGAAAGCCTTTAATTACAATAGTTAAACAATAAAAGACAGCCACTGCCTGAGGAAAATGCAGGATTTTGGATCAAAAGTACTTACATCTTGCAGCCTTGAATCAGAGGTCACAAATACATAACACTGTGTGTAAGATACTCTCCATTCAATCAAATCTCTGTGTTCATGTGCAGAATAACACTGGACCTAATCCTCTGAACTCTGAAGGATTGTCCAGCGATGAAATGAACAAGGACAAATTTTCATTACAGATACTTCAATTTAATAGGACAAAACACATAATGATTTAAAGGCTTTTTTGATCAAATCAGAGACAATCCAACCATATGGTCAAACACATTTTGGTGATTCGTAATCAATGACACAGACCGGATGCTGCTCTTCTTTTAATCAAGTCCCTCTTGTCATCTAATATGGTTTTTACATGATTCCTGCTGTTTTTTTAAAACCATTTCAGTCTTGTGACACTGCTACTGATGTGTCTCTCTTGTTTGGTGTGGACATTGATAATAAAAAAGGAAAGAAAGTTTCAGTTTTGATGAAAACATAATCACTAATCTTTCTGCTTGTCACTCCAAATCCACCGATGCAAACATGCGAGATCTCCATTATGTTTTCAACCAGGTACAATCCCAGAGAGAAGTCATCTGATTCAACTCGTCTTTGATCCAAACGCCATCTGAAGATGTCCATCATGAAGAAACAATGTCAAAGTGGGATGCACATAGACAAAGAAAAAAAATATCTTAAATAATTAACAATAGGTGTTTTACATATAAATATGACAAAGATTTGAACATAAATGAGGGCAGATTTTCCAAGCATTTCCATTAGTCTAATTAACATTAGTCTGCGGTCCATTATAACAAGGCTCTGCTAAAAGAATAATGACTCATTAGAGCATAAAACATGTACGGCATACAGTCTGAACTACACGACACCAGTCGGTCATGTGACACGCCAGGATCAAATTATTCACAATATTAGGCCAATCTGTCGTTTGTGAACTGACACTTCACATCAGCAAATCTATAGTGTAAAAAATAGTGAGAATGAAAATAAAATATTTACAAAGGTAATTCAACATTAATATAAGACTTGGCATAAAGAGTGAAAACCGAGAGGAATGCGGCTCATGCTATTCTATTTGCTGCGTTATCCATAATGATTGTGCTAAATCGTACAGCCGCTGTTTTTATGGCCACATGGTTGATTGAACATTCACTTTCTGGAATTTTTAATCCATCAAACATTGAGTTTGTTAAATAAAAATATATTATCAAAGCAAGAATCCATTAGTTGCTAATAAGTGGCAGACCTGTGTCACAATATGAAAGGCTTTTCAGGGAAACTGATGAAACACAGTTGAAGGTTTTGAAGTGTGTGGTGAACTACACATTGAAGACATTTACTCAATGTCAAGTTAGTTATTCTTACAATCTCGCCCTCTAATTAAAACATCATTTTTAATGAGCTGAAATTTTAGTGGTTTAAAAATGTTTATATTGGTTTATTGCAGCATTTGTTTGAAACGGCACCAAGCTGTGGTTGAGATCTAAGCCACATCTAAACTAAAACTTGAAGGAATAGTTCACCCACAAATACAACTTCTGTCATTATTTACTCACCACCACTTTTTTGCACTATGCAGTTTATACAATAAAATAAAAAAAATCCTATTTTAGTCTAGATTGAATTCAGTGTGGAGTTAGCAATTTTTTTGTTTGTTTATTATTTACTCCCCCTCATGTTATTGCAAATCTGTATGCTGGGGAGAATTTAAAAAATCTTCTGCTCAGTTGCTATTTTTTTATAGTTTCTGAAAAAAAGGCATACACAGAAATGTTGTTAATTATTACATATTAAATATATATAGTTAATTAAAACTAACTATAAAAAATAATAAATATGATAATATATATATATTATAAGTTGCCTTGGCACTTACCTGAAATAAATAAGTCTATATTACTAAAAATAAAATAAAGCTAAATAAAAATACTTATTTTTTTACAAAAAAAAAACTAATAAAAATGACAAAGCAAAAGCACACAACAAAATTACTTTGATGAAAATTAAAATATAAAAATAAAAGCTAATTCAAAATATGAATAAATACTATAATATATAAATAATGCTACAATAAAAAATAATAGTATTTAATAAATTATTTTATTCCGAACATTAATTCACATTAAGAAATGGTTGCACAAGGTACAGCACATGACTGATGTCACATGTATTAATTTAGGTGAATTTATGTATTATTTTTTTCTGTCTTTATTAAAGCCTTAAAGATGTGGTTAATAATGAATAATTGTTAAATTGCAGCATATGGTTTTGAAACAACATAAGAATGAGTAAATGTTGGCCAATATTTTTGTGTGTGAACTGTCCCTTTAAATGTGCTCAGTGATGAGATCCACACTCCAACTGTGGTCTTTAAGTCGCACAAAAATCAACTCTCCAGCCTCCAGTGACCTATAGTTCTGCTTTAACCTCAAGCACAGTCTATGTGACTCACAAGCGACAGACATTAATTCCGAAACTGTATGAATGATGCGGTGACATGATTATTGAGTTGTTGTGTGAGTGTGTCTGAGCTCATTGGCACCTTTACACACACCAATCCCTCCACCCCTCGACTCTGTTAAAACAAACTGTGCTTTAACACTCCGTGTGAAGTCCCTGAACGGATCACAAACATATTCCCTTTAACACCTCTTAATGCTGAAAATTGGATTTCAGGACTGAAATCAGTAAGTACTGTTTTCCCTTTCTTTTCCATTCAGACAATCCTGTCGTTTTTACACGGAAAATATTAACAACCTCCCTTTACTGCAAACAGGGCAAATTAAGAATGAATTGTGGCCTGGTTTACTTGCATGCTGTGTTGTTAGAGCACCTGACTAGTCAGCTTTCATTGGCCAAGGCCCAACCAAGAGGCCATCTGACTGACATGTAAAGCAACCAATCACAGCGTCATGTTTAGGGGCATGAGACCAGCATGCATCTAATAAATTATTCATTCAAGAACATCTTGCAATTTTACAGCAACAATGGTGCTGTGAACTTCACATGCTTTTGAAAATCCAGTGTTGATCCTGATAAGCGCACATTTTCACAGTTGTAAACACGACAGCGTTCTTCTTCCATGAGGGGGTTTGGCTTCACGACGGCTTTGTTTCCAAGCGGACCGATAAAGAACCTGAAACCTAGAAATCCTAGAGAATTCAACCAATCAGATGACGACTTCGAAACTCCCAAAGTGTTTGCCAGTTGTGTGCCTTATGCATCAGATGTTTAGCCAACGGTCCGTCTGAGACTGAAACTAGAGGTGCGTTCATCCAATATCTTAATTACTATAAGGATTCTGAACTGTAAAAAGCCTTCACGTATACTTGTAGAACTTGTAATTACAACCAGGGCTTGACATTAACATCTGTCAAATGCATGTGGATTTTAGCACTCATTTCATTTGCTCCAGATGAATATTGTTGGTGTTGCAGGGCTTGAATTTCAGCATGGAATTGCGCATCATTTTATATATTCCTGCAGATTTTGTGCTCAGACCCAAAGTGCAGCACATAAAGCCTCTCAGTACTAAATTGAGTTCTTTTTCGCTGCTTATTGACCTTAAACAGTCAAATACACACAAAATAATGTCAAAATGCTGGTCTTGGCGAGTATTCACGCAAACTTAGTCAGTTGTTTTAAATGAACGTAAACAGTTGAGAAAGAAAACATGTGTAACAGTATAATGGATCAGCGAATCAGTTCTTAAAGTGACAGAAGCCTAATAATAAAAATATATATACATGTCAGTTTTTCCCATCGATGTGAAAATGCTGGCTAGTAACTTTGGAAAACCACTAGTCACAGTGGCTGGTGAGCAAAAAAGTTAATGTCATTGTCAAGCCCTGATTACAACGCGTTAGATACGACTTGTACCATGTGGCCGCTGTACCTGACCACTGCAGATTTAAAGGGACACTTCACCCATTTGCATTAAGCTTTGCATTGTTAGAAACCCAGTCATACTATTGAATGGTCGTGCAACACTCTCTCATTTTCCCCTGAGACGGGAGAAATCCGTTATTTACCTCTTACACTTCCTCCTACAATGACGCAAAAATCGTCATTTTGCGTCATTGTAGGAGGAAGTGTCAAGGGGGGGGATTTCTGTTGAGACTACAACACTCGTTCCTCATCTTTCCCAGGGGGCGGGACCCGCTCACGCTACAGACCTATTACAGATCAGTGGGTGGGACTTTACTCTCTGAAACTGAAAGCAATATCCTCCATCTTGTTTGAAGCTAAGCTAGCAGGCGCTGTGGAGACAGATGTAAAGTAATGACAATAGCGGAGGAGAGTGCTCAATATGATATAGAGGAAGAGGATTTCGGAAGTCTGATGCTTGAATCAGGTGTTTGTGGCTACCTTTACAAGCCGCATTATAGCGAAGAGCAGCCGAGGCAGAAGACCTGCCTGCCGCGGACGAGGAGCCCGGACTGGCTCGAGTTAGGGCGGACTGGTGGCGCCGGTGATCTCACTATGCAACTACGAACCGCTACGAACACAGATATAGAGGCCGTCTGCGGCAAAGAATTTCAACGATGACAATTTCTCCTGGACGAAATCTCTGAATCAGACGAGGACACGGACGTTTGTGTTGAGAGCTATCCTAGTTTCGCACCGCATATGTTCTGACTGAACATCCAGGTACCATGCAATAATTCACCTTTTCGAAAGAAATACAAACGAGGAGTAATGCACTAATGAGTTCGCCAACTAACTAGACATTTTGTGTGAATGTGAAATTAATTTTAAGCTCTGGTGGTAGCTAGCCTTGTAGACGGAAGAGTGATTTCTCTTATAGGCAGATATGCGCTTTCTGGATTAGTGGGAGTGGCTTGCGGAGCTGTGCAATGTGGTGCATTGTGGGAGTTGTTGTCTTTCATACAAATGCATCCTGAAGTTATTTTTTGTCTTTTCTCGGTCACAAAGGCACCAAATTCAAAAATTATTTTACATTTCGACTACATATATGACCCACTTTAAATAAAAAACAATGTTCAAATGGGTGAAATGCCCCTTTAAGGTGTGTTCGACTTGAAGCTGCGCTGTGCAGACCGATCGGTGTATGACATCAAAGTACCGCGAGAGTGATTCGAAAGCAAATGGAGCTTTATTTACAGTAATTACGACATGGTATGAACGCGGCATAGCAGCCGACTGACTAAAGGAAGTATGCAAATAAAGTAGTCGCAAACGCAACCAAAAAAAAACCACAAAAAAAGTCCAGTGTAATTCTCCAACTTACAGGTCAGAGTTCTAGGATGCAGAGGATGCAACAGACTATTCAACAGATCTAGCGACTTTACTGAGGCTGTACAGCAAGTCAATGTTAGAAGAAAAAAACTGCAAGGTCTTGAGGTAAATTTTTTTAAAGTTTTATTTTAACTTGAGCGTTGAGTTTTTAGAACGGCGCAAAAGACGCAAGTGCAATGGTCAAACATGTCCGTCTAGCGCATATTTACATTGAAAAACAATGGAAAAGTAGAGCAGTGTAATGGAAAAACACATAGGCTGCATCCATAAATCGCATAATAAGAGTAGGTTCGTAATTACTTCACGACTGCTATAAAAGTATGTTTTATATAGTATGAATGTAATCCGGACGTAATACATTCGCCACGTTGTCATTATCATGTGACTTTACCAGCGTCAGTCGCTTCACGGCCATTCAAAAATCCTCTCCCGTGGCCTCATGGGATAGTAAAGTGTACATCGTATGCACACTTCAATCTCGCCGGGAGTAGAAGGTCATTCGGGTACTCTTTTATGAGTACTGTGAATTCGGACATACTTATGTTGTCACGTACTGTTTTTCAACTACTACAACCACCTAGTATGCGATTTCGGATGCAGCCGTACTGTGTGAACAGCCCCTCACTCAACCATTGCAATGCTTTAAAATGCAGCAGAAAGTACGGAGCATGTTGGGAAACATGGCCATTATAATGTTCTTCTTATTCTCATTTGATCATCATATGATGAATTACTGCTGCCATGATAGCTAGAAACAAATGGAAACACTTTTAAATAAAGTTTTTTTACCACCTGTTTTTCATGGCGATAAATAGCACAGGCTAAAAGCATTGATATTTAGCATGAACAAGTCTAATTTACATAGAAATGTGTATTTTCTTGAAAACAATGATATTTTTAATTTTTTTTAATGTAATTACATTTTTTATTTTTAAATAGGCATGGTGCAGTGCAAGGTTTTTGAAATATTGCGCCCTCCGGTGGCAAGACTGTTTCGTGCCTTTCCTCTCTGACAGGAAATGACCTTATTAACAAATACTAAATCAGGATCCCTCATTTCACTAAAAACCAATACACACATACGAACGAAACGAACAAACAGTCTGACATGATGTGTTGAATCCTGGATGGCAGCAGAAAGTGATATTGCACTGAAGTAGATGTCTCCAGATTCACCGACGCATTTTCCAGTAGTCCGCAGACAACAGCTGAATGAATGTCTGGAATTATGATTCCATTTGGGTGCCTCCAATTAATGCTGAAGGGCTGGTTACACAATGACGATCGGACAGCAAAGGTGGCGGTCTTTTTGTTTGCTTTACAGAGGAAAAACAAGAAAGCCAGAAAAGGTGGAGTACTGCCATCCTCCTACCAGATTCCCCTTCTCCAGTTTCAGATAAACCTTGTCTTCTTTGTTGAGATGCAGGAGGACTCCATTGGTGGCGGCCTCACGTGTGACGTCTTTGTCTCCTGCGAAGGCAGAGATGACCGGTTTTCCATTCAGCATTAAATTCACCTGAAACACAAAGAGAGAAAATCAATGCAGAGATCTCAAGTATGTACGTTTTACAGGACTTATTTCATGAATCTATCTACTTGTATGATAGTTACATTTATGGGAAAAAAAAGAAAAAATTTAGTTACCACTCAATAAAAAGAAAAATTAAGTTCAACAAGAACTTGCAATATTACTGTAAAGAGCTGTACAAATATAAAGGAGAAAGTATGAATGACCTTATATTTACAATGAAAATCTATATAATATTTAACAAGACATATGTTTGTAAAATATTACAATAAAATTAAGCTTGAAATAACTTATAATTATGGTGAAAATGTTCAGTGCTTTTTTTTATAAGTAAAAAGCAATAATTACCATGTATATTTTTGTGATGGATTATAAGATAATTGTTGCTTACAATTAGTTACAACAACATGTATCATGTTAAATATATTTAACTAAAGTAATTGAACACAATAATACATGTATGTTAATGGATTTGTTTTTTAAATTATGTTTTTGTAAATAAAAGTATTATAAGTCTCATAATAATATATAAGCACTGAAAAAGTACTATTATAATTCCTGCATGATTATGTTTTAAATGGTTAAAAAGCTGTTAAACTTTAAGTTTATGTTTAACTTTAAATATACTGACTATCCAAGGTGTATTGTAAGGCACTGTATAATAAATTGAAAATACATTTAAAATGCAATACTTATACAGGCTTCAAATGTTACCCAATTTCTATATTCTCTAACTCTGTTCATTACGAAATTCAAATATGATATACAATTAAAGTGATTAAACATTCTTTCTGTGCTCACTTGTATAGTCTGGCTCTGGTACACTTTAATAACGTGGAAGTTAAAGCTGTAGACTCCTTTCCGGGGACAAAGAAAGACGGAATCCAACGTGAAATAGTTTCCTATGTTGACAAGAACCTGCAAAAGAGTATTACAGAGGTATCAGACCTGATGCCATTATAGTGAAATATCCTATCCACACTATACAATTATTTCTGTGAAATATGTATACTTGCAATGCTAAAACCTCAAAAGACCTTGAAAAAACGTTTGTGTCAGATTAGAAAAGGCAGCTGGAATCAAATATGAATGCACTCATGCTTACAATAGGACTTTTCAATAATAATCCTCTGCAACAATGAAACAATACTACAATCCTGCCATCACACCAAATTCTCATTCTTACGGTCATGCTGACCGTGATTCCATTCTAATGCCGTGATGAGGCACCATGAACTATAGCAAATGCAGGGCAATCAATCATAGGTGGATTTTCACTCGAGCAAGAGACAGAAACTGCATCTGGAGTGACAGACACCATGGAAAGATGTTCTCACAGACTTTTTAATGCACAGTGGCAGCTTGCTCTACAGTTCCTATTGTGACATAAGTAATGTTACAAATGATTTCTATTTCAAATAAATGTTCATTTGAGCTGTCCATTCTGTTATGTATTATTACTTATTGTTTTATGCATCATTTTTTAGAGCTGCTAACTCCATTTCGTTGATGTGTACTACTGTGTGCATACAATGACAATAAAGATTCTTATTCTTATTATTCATCAAAGAATCCTGAAAAATGTGTGGTACTTCCTATATAGTATTCCTATATAATATTAAGCAGCACAACAAAAAATGTTTCTTTAGAAACATGTATTATACATATTATATATATCATCTACTATATCATAACATTAGAATCATGTGACACTGAAGACTGGAGTAATGATGCTGAAAAATCAGCTTTGGTCACAATAAATTACATTTTTAAATATATTCAAAAAGAACAGTTATTTTTATTTATTATTTTTGTAATAATATTTCACAATACAACCGGTTTTTAACTATAGTGTAAAAGCCCATTCACAACAAGGACGATAAAGATATTAATCATTCTAAATATAAAAGCACAGCAGATTCCACACCACAACTATAACGATAACGGCACAGAGAAACTATATAGTTGGAATCACTTCTTGAATGATTTCTCCAGCTGATGAATAATAAAAATATTCAGCCAATCAGAATCCATTCTGCTTTAAAAAGTTTAAGCATTTAAAGTGACAGATGACAAAGCTGCAGTGCGTGTTTAGAATAAACAGAATGATCTCGTCCGCTAGTGTGGACACTAATATAGTTGTTGTTGTTGTGAAGTCTCCTCAAAAAGCTACAGAATTTCAGGTATAATTCATGTACAAATGTTGTGGGAATTAGTGCTGAAGTAGTTTAATATTTAGGGCTGGGAAATGGTTTAAATAAGTACACCATTATCTACAAAAATATTTATTTTATTTTACATGGTCAAACAATAAAACACCTCTCAGACTCCACCTGTAATTTACTCAGATAACTCAGATATTTTGCTGCAAATGTAAAAGTTGTAATGGCGATTTGAGCCGTTTTTCGTTCTTCGCCATTTCCACAAGGGTGTAGCACAAAGGATTTGACGTGTGGATCCATAATTTGTTTTGTAAACTTTACTTTTTTGTTGTCAGGTTACATTTTAAGAGAAATCAAACACAAAAAAAGATTATACACTTATTCACGTTCCTGAATTTGATCCTTTTCACGGTCAAAAGACTGTCTAGCACGAACCCTTTCTTCTTCCTTATTCTTCTTCAAATTATTACACGTACGTAGCACGTAAAACTAGTCAAAATCTAGTTAGAATACAAATAACACAAAATATGCATTTATCAAAAAACATAATCACTCTTAATATAAGGAAAAATATTTAAAAATGATTAATGTAGTTATGGCTCTAACACTTCGGCCCCTAATTGTCTATGCCGAAAGCATAACAATTATCTTGTTCAATATTTGAATAGAGTCATAATAATACTTCCTTTTCTTTTAAACAGTTCTTTTAGAAAATTCTAAATTTCTATGAAAATTCTATTCACAGCCTTTATGAAGTTCTTCTTCTGCTTCTTGCAATAAGCAGTTTTGTTATCGGCCTTTCCAACAGACAAGTTTTTGTCTGAACACAAGCAGAAGCATCTGGTGTGGTCCTAAGGATTCTTCCCATAATCCTAGAATTTCTTGGAGCAGAATTATCCACAATGAGAACAATGTCTCCCGGTACCATGTTTCTTTTCAATTTATGTCACTTCTGTCGTTCTTGAAGTAACAGTAGATATTCCTTAGTCCATCTGAACCAAAAGAGCCATGTATTGAATTTGCCTCCATCTTCTACGTGAATAACAGTCCTCTTTCACAAAAACTCCCGGTGGCATAGTTACTGCTTTGCAAAGACTTGAATTCGTCAGGGAATGTCTGTCTTTGACTGTATCGAATCAGACTCAGTTCTGCATTTTCCACATCTTCTACTGAAAGAGTTTTTTTGGTCAGTGTCTGTTTCAACTTGAACATTTGAGTTTGGAAATGTGCTTGTTGTCTGTTTGGATTATTTTCAGTTTGACTTACGTAGCTTGAATTTCACGTCTCTTGTTTGATAGGTGTTGGAGTATTTCCTTCAGCCTCAACATCCAAGCGATTGCTCTCTTCAATCTGTACCATTCTGAATAATACTCATTTTATTCAGAGGTTTCGCTTTTCCTGTAGCACTGACACAATTTACTACAGCTGACTGTTTCAATTCCACTTCCATTGCACCTGCATTATCTGGTCGCCAAGGCCATTCACCCTCACAAGGAATTCTGGTCCTTTGACCCAATTTTCCTTTTTCATGAAGTTTTCCACTTTGATGCCTCTAGAGGCAAGGTGTTGACATACCTCCACTGTGAGGGCTCAGAAGCTTCTCTGATGAAGGAAACCCTATTGGCAACAAATGTTTTAAACCGTGAGGCTTCATTCTCAATGCATTGCAGTACTGTGAGGCTATCAGTCCAGAACATAGAATCTTTGAGTTGTAACTGAAGCTCTTGTTTTAACATTCTGTCCATTTTCGCTGCAATAACTGCTGCAGTCAGCTCCATTCTAGGGACTGTTATCTGCTTCAGAGGCGCAACTCTAGATTCACCCATTACGAATGAACAGTGTTTTTCTCCTTGCTCATTTGTGAGTACTAGATAGGAAACAGTTCCATATCCATTTTCACTTGCATCTGCAAAATGATGTACTGTAATTGAGCAGACTTAGTAGTTCCAAAATTGTCTGGCTTACACTGAAGTTTGACAATTGTTGAATGTCCTTTTGCCAAGTGAACCATTTTTGTGCTTGCTTTTCCGGCATGTTCTGATCCCAGCCTAATTTGTCTTTGCACAGTTGTCTCAAAATGAGTTTGACTGGAAGGATACAGGGTGCTACAAGACCAAAAGGATTGTATATGAAATTCACTACTGAAAGCATTCCTCTTCTCATAGCAGGTTTCTCCTGTATGTTGATTGAGAATCTGAATGTATCTGATTCTGTGCACCACCGTACTCCAAGAGCTCTTTCAATTGGTAGATTACTTTTATTGAAATCTCAGTCCCCTACCTCTTTGGATCTTTCCTTTTCTGGAAATGATAACGGGACTTCTCTGTTATTGCTCACCCACTTAGTCAAATTGAATCCACCTTTAGAACACATAGATATCAGACTTTGTGATAGTTTGATTGCTGCCTCCTCAGAGGCGACAGATTTTAAGCAATCGTCATGTAAACATTTTGGAGAATAGTATTGGCCACTTCAGCTGTTTCCTCTGTTTCTCCATCCATTGCAGCCTTTCGAAAAGCGAAGCATGCACAACTGGGAGACGAGGTTGCCCTGGCTTACCTAGATCTCCTTCAGGCCATCACCAAAATCGCAAAAGATCTGGGACTCTAACTTGGTAAAACATTGATTCGATATCTGCCATGATAGCAATTGGCTCTTAAATCGATTTAGCACACCAATGAGAGTATTGGTCAGATCAGGTTCCTGCAATCACTGCAATTCTGTTCATTGTGAAACTTGGAGTTCTGACCTGGTCCGATTCGGTGCTCACATCTGTTCGTAAAGGCCCATTCACTATCCATCCTAATGCCGTCCTAAGAGCATAAGGTCCATTTCCCTCACTGTTTATTATTTCCCATGGTTCTATTGCCTTGTGCACAATAGCGCCAATCAGTAGGCCTACCTCTGCATTGAGATGAGGAAGGATAACTTGTCTCAAATAAGGCCATCTTTCCAGGTCCTGCTGTTGAGGGATGTTTTCCTGTTTTACCGGAATCTCTTACAGAGTGAAAATGTTTGGAAGTTATATGTAGTCTTCGCTTTCTAAACAACTTATTTCCAGGATTGACAGAATGTGACTATGAACAGGTTTTTCTTGTCCCATAGTACGAAGAAGAATCTCCGTCTTTCTGCCTCTCAAGTTTAACTCAATCAAGAAAAAAGCATATGCATTTAGCATCTTCCTGTCTTCGGTTTTCATCTGAGGCCATTTTAGTGCCTTCTCAATGTACGCTGAAGCAATTTTGAGTTCGTCACCGTAATGATGTTGCAATAATCTTCTTGCCTCTTTACATCCATTTTCTGCACTCATATGTCCACAACTGCTTACCAGGTCTTGTGGTTCACCACTGGTATATTGCTCCAAATAGAACAGCTTGTCCTTGGCGTTCTCAGTTTTACTGTCTAAGCTATTGTCAAAGGCTGCAATAAACGATCTGAAGTTAAGAGGATCACCAAGGAAGATTGGGACATCTCTTTGCGGTAGTTGGCACAGATTTTGTTGCTTTACTAGCATTTGTGTGATCTCATTTTGTCTTTGCATTATTTGAAATAAATTGTCTTCTGAGCTTTCGGCTTTTGGAAAATTTTGACTGCCATTATGAAGTCAAGTTTGTTCAGCAACAGGCTTTTGTTTTCTTCTGGTTGCAGCTTGAACATCAGAACTTTCATCGTCAGGATCTTTCTCAAGTTCTGACCTCCTTTCATCCAATGCGTGCTCTGGTTAAACATATTTTTGCACTGATTCATCATGAATTTTCATGTTCATCATGTTCAGTTTTGCGTTAGAAACTTCTTGTTCTATTTCCACATTTGCATCATTTTCTTTTAATTTGTCGATTTCTTTCATTTGAATGGTAATTCGAGCCATTTTTGACTTTCTCAAATGAATGAGTCAGTTCAAACACTCCTCCTGCGCTTTATGCGTGTACTTGTGGTCATCTTTATCTCGGCAATTTATTCTGCGTCATCCGTAATTCAACAGCAAGTCAAAAATCAATGAATTGAAAAAAGTAACAGCAAAATTACCTTTTAAATTGTATTAAGAGTCCAGTTTCAACTTGAAGAAACAAGTTTAAATGTCTCTATACATCCAAATAGTCCAGACCGGGAAATCCGCGCGTCTCCTGGTTTAGCTACTTCCAGTTTCGTCCATCGCAATAATCTCGAACTCGCAGTTTGTTCCACTCATACATCATGGAATGTTCATAATACTCGAAAATCATTTTCGGTGTCCATTGCGGCATCAATCCTGGCAAACCGATTTCCACTTCACGCAATTCCAATGTGAAGAAGTCGTTTGACTCAAATGTAATGGCGATCTGAGCCGTTTTTCGTTCTTCGCCATTTCCACAAGGGTGTAGCACAAAGGATTTGACGCGTGAATCCATAATTGTATTGTCTTGTAAACTTTACTTTTTTGTTGTCAAGTTACATTTTAAGAGAAATCAAACACAAAAAAAGATTATTCACGTTCCAACATGAATTCGATCCGTTTCACGGTCAAAACACTGTCTAGCACCAACCCTTTCTTCTTCCTTATTCTTCTTCAAATTATTACACGTAGGCTACGTAGCACGTAAAACTAATCAAAATCTTGCGATATAATAGCCTACAAATAATACAAAATATGCATTTATCAAAAAACAATCACTCTTAATATAAGGGAAAATATTACAAAATTATTAATAGTAGTTATGGCTCTAACAAAAGTAATGCGCTACTTTACTAGTTACTTGAAAGAGAAAAAAAAATCTTATTACATAACTGATTGTGTTACTCCAGCACTGCCTGTAATCTTTCTGGACTTGGCAAAAAAAAAAAAAAAAAAAATCCAAATCTACAGTGGTAAAAATATAATACAACTAAACCTGAATGCTATCAGGGCCAAACATCCTACAACAGGTTTCCTAGGATTAAAACCCGGTGTTCTCAACACTGATGAAATTTCAAGTCATGTTCGGTAACACTGATTGAAGTGAACATCAAAAAGAATGTGTATTTATTGTGTTCCCTTCACTTTGTAGACACAAAGATGAGTGGATGAAGTCTGGGCACTGACCCCAGCCCGCTCAAAGGTAAATTTGTACATTGCACTCTCTCTCTTTTGATCTTGGCTTTATTACAAGCGAAGAAAAACTCAAGCAAAAGGGAGAGTTTCAGCTTTTTTTATGATTGACCACAAATATATAAGCTACAATACTGGGGTCCAAAAGTTTTTGTTTCTCCATTTAAACCTGGAAATATAAAGTTTCATATTTTGAAACCTTTCCAACGAAAGAAAATGATGGAAATACAAAGTTTCATATTTTGAAACCTTTCCAACGAAAGAAAATGATGGAAAATGAATAAGTCATAATGTGACACTGATAATGTGCCCCTTTGTACAGAATTTTGTTCATCCTCTGAAAAACAAGATGCTCTCTGGAAAATCTCAAGTCATGCTGAGAACAAGGTCATCAGGTTCGATTCATGTCAGGCAAAGCAAATACTAAGACAATATACTCTTAAAAATAAAGGTTCCAAAAGGGAGCTTTGTAGTGATTCCACAGAAGAACCATTTTGTTTCTGCAAAGATTATTTTAATAATCTAAAGAACCTTTTTCCACTTTTGTACATTGAAAAAGTTCCTGGAACCATCAATGCCAATAAAGAACCTTTATTTTTAAAAGTGTAATTAATTTTTTTTTTACTTTACACTTTAATTGTAGAAACATTTTCACTCACGGTCTCAGATCCATGAATTTTTATAGAGCAGCGCAGCAGTGACACTAAAATCTTTGCCTATATAAAGGCAAACAAAGGCTTTCCACATAAACTAGCTGTGATATGCGCTAGGATTACTCAGCATCCCAAACAGCCAGCTCTTTTGTTGGTTCACAAAGCTCTTGGTACATTGACAAGGGCAGAATCTCTCTCTTGCAGTCTGTGAGCTCCACACAACCTTTCCCTGTGGCGTACCCCGAGCGAGACACGTGCCGGGCCAGAGGATTGGATGGTGTTATGTGTGTCAAGGTCTGGAGCGCAGTGGCTGAGGGCAGCTGGTCAGTCCTGCACTTTTTTACATTATTATTTTGAGTTTCCTGCAGCTAAAGCAATGGGAGTGGAATAATGGCTCCTCAAGGGCAAAATGTAAACAGCTTCCTGTGTATTTAATCAAAAAGAGACAAATTTACCAGGCGAAATCTGGTAAGGAATTAAAGGAATTAAAGGAATTGATCATCCTAATATGCTAATTTGCTCTCCCTCATGTTTTTCTAAACCCATGTGACTTTCCTTCTTGTGTGGAACAGAATGTGTTTGAATAATGTAGTTGGTCTCTTTTTCTATTACAAATGGGGACTGAGGCTTTCAAGCATCAAAAAGGATGCAGAAGCACCATAAAAGTCGTCTTGCACTATATTAAAGTCTTTTGAAGGCATTCAATAGCTTCAGATCTTATTCAGTCATTTTTTCCATGACCAATGTGAACGGATCATTGAGTCAGTGAGTTGAATTTGGGAATCGGTTCAGTCAGATCAGTCAGTCTGATCCATGAACAAATCATTCAGATTGGTTTTCTGAACTGGATCAATTGATTCATGAACTTTTCTTTCAGTGAATATTGAAGTAAAATTCAATCTGCTCCACACACAAAGAAATCATATGGCTTCAGATCTTATTCAATGATATTTTCCATGACCAATCTGACAGATCATTGAATGATCGTTGAATTTGGGAATCAGTTCAGTAAGATCAATCAGTTTGATCTATGAACAAACAATTCAGATTGGTTTTCTGAACTGGATTAATGGATTCATTTTTAAAAAATCTAAATAAAATTGAGGTAATCAGTTCTTTGTACTCATACATATTAATTGATCTTAACTTAAAATATCTGAGTAAACTGATTTAGTCATTCATTTATCTTAAAATTGTCATGTAATCTCAACTTAAATATTTTTAGTAGTGGCGTGGCAAGATTTAACCGTAAAAGTGATCAGTTGACTTAACTTTAAAAAAAAGTGAGGATACCCGTTGCCTTAAATATATTAAGTAAATAAACTTCATGCATAATTGAAAAAAATACGTTATGTGGAGTTGTCAAGTTCACATAACTTTTTTTTTTTTTAATTATGCATGAATTTTATTACTTAATTGTAAGGCAATGGGTTTCCATGACGGGTTGTGGAATTTAGTTCCCCCTATAAACATTACTAAATCTCCCACTTAACATTAATCTTGCTCAAAAGAATTTAAATAACACTTAATTTTAGCATTTACTCTCCCTTTTGAGTATCATGGTAAAGCATGCTGGGAAATAGAATTCCCAGCCCAGTTTCAGTTCAATTTAAGGCTGCCTAAATTAAGTAAGTTATTAAATAATTTAATAAAGCTCAAAACAATGAAACAATTCAGATTACTTAAAACATGTCAATTTTGTGAACTCAAAAGAAAAATAAAGTTCTAAACACTTAATTTGATTGAACTAATTTGTTTAATTTATGTTTCCCTCCACTCAAACCAATTATTATGAGCATTAGGGTTTACAGTATGACTTCAGAAGCCTTATAACATAAATTATATTTTAGACAGCTTTTGAAGGATTTGTATCTTCAGTCACAATTCACTGTAATTGGAAAACATCTTAAAAATGTCTTCTGTTTCACCTTTGTGTCAAGGTTTTGAACAACAGGGGGGTTAGTAAATGAAAAGAAAAAGTTGGTAAGGAAGCCTTCAGAGAGACACGTCTCCAAATGTCCCGCCTTTTTCTTTTGGGAATCGATTCAATCGTGAAATACAAACACACGTTGACCTTGTCTCCAAGCATAATTTTTCATTCATTCCAAGGATATTGGTAATAAAAGAGTTTTTTTTCTTCAGGCATGCACATCATGCAGGCTCTGTTTGATTTGACTCTGCATAATGATGTTTGCTCATTAATTCTACCACGTCTTTGACCAAGAAAGAGAATAAAATCAGGCAGGGTCATGCTATGCCAGATCTGTGTGCACCAAAACACACAGTGAATATGAATATATTCACACAAAGCCAAGCTTACTTATTTCATGTTAAAGTTCATTTAAACGGAATGGAAGTCATTTAAAATACAGTATGCTTTGAGTTCAGCACATGCATGAATGTTTCCAATTAATTTATTATCAGAGTCATAAAGCTAAAGACTAAGTTAAGCATAACATGACCCCTAGACGCACCTCTTTCAACACAAACACAGCTAAAAAATAAGAAATACAATAAGAATAAATATCTGCCCTTTACCGTCCTGACAGTTTGACTTATCAGTAATGACCTATCATCACTGTGATATTTCATACCTGTGTATCTGCTGCAATAATGGAAACCCTGAAAACATTATGTGCTGTCAGTGTCAAACACACAGATGCAATTTATAATGAACAATATTAGACACAGTTCTTACAATAAGATAGCTGTGAATATCTGATCATATCTGAGGTTACGAAACAAACTCTTTCATGTACATCTATGTACAGAAAATCTGATATCCTCTCATCCAAATGACTTTGAATTTTGAATGTATTATTTTTCTTTTTCTTTACTCTGTAAAATAAATGTCCATGTTAAATGCAAAATAATAATTAACCTCTGCACTCATTCCAATTATAACAGTAATCTGATTTAGAATATTAACTAATGATGACAAATTAACAGAATTTGCTTTATGCCTCTTGTAATTTGAATATTCCATAACATAAGATTCACTTAAGAAAATCCCAAATTACTGTTATGTTAAAAAAATAAGCAACACTTTAAATACACTGCCTAGTATTGACTATGTTATAAATATTACATCAATTTAATTTATTACAAAAGCAGAAACAATATGTAGTCACAAAAAGCTTTATATAGAGGAGACTGGGGCAAGTTGTCACATGTGTAATTTTCATTACCATATTTGTTGGCCAAAACAATATGATATACAGTATCCATTAGGTTACCTTGTACATTTTTTTCTCTTTCATGATTTTTTTTACTAACTGTTTATTTAGCCAACGTGAAGGTTCCGTTGTGACAACTTACCCCATTTAATTCAACATGCCTCGAAGGTGGCCTGTGAAAAGGTCAATGTGTGTTAAACTATATTTTTTATTTGTAGTTTAATGTATGAAACTACTGTATACATAAAGTGACTTAAAATAAACCTACCCTGAGAAATAGGGAGTAAAACATTTATTACGTGTAACCCAAAACTGTTAGTCCAGCCCACAAGCTTTACTCTGGATGGTCTGAAAAGTCAAAGTCAAAGAAAAATACTATTCGCCTCAATATAACATGCATAAAAATATGAAGATCAGCCTTACCTGGTCAAAATATATGATTCTCGTTTTATTGCTCATCTCAGAGGGCTCGTGGTTGTTGCTTCTCACCGCAGAGAAAGCCACTTTGGAGTTGGCGGCGCGCACGGAGATGCCGAGCGGCGAGGACGAGCTCTTCCAGTCGGCGGGGTTCGAGTCACAAACCACCAGACATTTGCCCTCCAGGACGATGGGTTCCGTGTCATTTTGAGAAAAAGCCAACTCAAACATGACGGCCAGGCAGAACAAAAGAGCCACGCAGTCGACAAACGCCTTATTTAAGGGCTTTATGGACACCATGATGAACGATCTCCAATGTAGTCTAAATCCAAACGGCTCTCCCGAACCCGTCACTTCGCTTCTGCTCCGTGTCTGTGCTCGTTTACGCCAAACATCCGTCCGGACACCAGCTGCTAATTTACAAATCACCAAATGCGCGTAGGTGGATGCAACAACCTTATGTCTATAGTCATTTTTTTTATTGTTATACTTATTTCCCTGTGTGTTATTGATTCTGATAGTTTTCAACTTAAGAAGATCTGTCAGACGAGTTTTGGACAGTTGCAGTTTCTCCGTGGGTTCCTGGCGACTCCGCGTAAAAATCCACTCAGTGCGCACAGCAATGCTATATTATCCGCAATGCATGGGCAATCGCTACTTCGTGTCCATATTAGTTTTGCGCCATGAAAATATAGAAGGATAGCCTACTAAAGCAAACCCCCAATGACCCCCTTAACACATCTGTGGATGTTCCCCTCTCTCTCGCTCAAACACAAGACACTTCTATGAGCGCGCGCGCACCCTTAATGACGCCCGACTATGCACTCACTGTGACGACTGGTGCGTAACGTCAGATGATTTTTCAATATCCACCTGACACAGAGCAAACAGACATGTTTTAAATAGTGTTACATATAGGTAATTAAGTAAAGTTTTTTATTATTATTATTTATATTTATATACAATTATTATTATTAATACAATTAATAAATATTTATACTAAAATATTAATTATAATATTAATATTATTAAAGAATATATTATATTATATTATATTATATTATATTTGATATATTATATCAAATTATATTATATTATATTTGAGTCATTCTCAAAAGTTTACATACCCCTTGAATCTGCAAAATGTTAATTATTTTAACAAAATAAGAGGGATTATACAAAATTCATTTTATGTTTTATTTAGTACTGTTCTGAATAAGATATTTTACATAAAAGATCTAAAAGATGACAAAAAAGTAGCTGAATTTATAAAAATGACCCCGTTCAAATGTTGACTTACCCTTGATTCTAAATACTGTGTGTCGTTACCTGGATGATCCACAACTGTTTTTTTGTTTTGTGATGGTTGTTCTTGAGTCCTGTGTTTGTCCTGAGCAGTTAAACTGCCCAATGTTCTTCAGAAAATTCTCCAGGTCCTGCAAATTCTTCAGTTTTCCAGCATCTTTTGCATATTTGAACCCTTTCCAGCAGCGACTGTAGGAATTTGAGATCCATCTTTTCACACTGAGGACAAACACAACTAGTAAAAAAAAGGTTAAAACATTCACTGATGCTCCAGAAGGAAACACGATGCATGCACGTGGATCCAGGTAATGACACAGTAAGAATCAAAGGTATATGTTAACTTTTTTGTAAATGTAGCTATTTTATTGTATTGAGGACTATATGTAAACATCTTTTATGTAAAACATCTTATTCAGGACAGTACTAAATAAAACATAACATGAATTTTCTATAATTGATCTTATTTTGCCAAAATAATTAACATTTACAGATTCTCCAAGGGGTATGTAAACTTTTGAGCACAACTTTATTCATATCATTGGCCACACCAGAAAAATACATAATACTTTAATAAAAATAAAAAAATTTTATATATGTATATATAAATATGTATGTCCAGTTAATCGGTCTAATATCTATAAACAAAAAATATACAGCCACTGCATTGGACAAATGGGTCTCAGGAGAATACTGCATTTCATACACATACCTCAAAATTGAAGAAAATACTGAGTGAAGTTATAAGAAGGACAAGCAATTCATGTGCAATCTATAATGGAGCAGAGAAGCGTTTCAATATTTGGCTTTATGCGTTTGGCGCTACTTTATGCATCTCAAGTTGGAGCCATGAATGTTATTTGCTCTAATGTTGGACTATTAAGCAATGTAATTCTGTAGTTATGTGTGTGTGTGTGTGTGTGTGTGTGTGTGTGTGTGTGTGTGTGTGTGTGTGTGTGTGTGTGTGTGTGTCTATACAGAGAGTATATAAGATTATAAATTAATTGCTTTCATCAGGACTCAATACTTATATGCAGGGTCATTAAATAAAGTTATTGCCGACTGCAAAAAAATACCCTTTTCCATAAGATCTATAATGAAGTTCAGGTTCAGAAGTCAATGAAAAATGAATAATACACTTTGTACTCGGCTCAACTCGCTGATTTCAATCTCTCTGGAGGATGCAGAGAGTGAACTTGAGAAACGCAAGGCTTTTCATTTATGGAACAAATTAAGAATGGAATATTTGCAAGCACAAATTAACAGTTAACTCACCTGGGGACCTATTGAGATGCTTGGGAATTTATTGAATAAATGAGAGCTGTTATGGCTGTTTATCTTCATGATGTTCTTCATTTTCCTCTCAGCGCCTCTCACCACTTTCCCAATGTTAGTCTTCTATAAGATAAAGGAATACTGTAAACTCTTGATTACATTGTGTGAACAACAGGACAGCATTGTTGTGATGCACATTTAGTATACAGTGCCCAAGTGTGAATGGAGCGTCTCTTGCTCAGAAAAACAGCATCCGATGTGGTCATGCATATTTCAAAATTCATAAATGTTTCACATGTTTAAACCTCACAGTTCTGGATCAAAGTCATTCACCAAAAAAAAAATAATGCTTGGGCATTTGGTAATATTCATCTCTTATGTAAAATCTTAATGAGATTGTAACCTACATCTTGCTGGTAATTTCACTAATGATGAGGACGTCGTTTGACTGTTTTCAAAAATAGGGCACATATATAAATATCATTAGATTGTAAGCAAACATTCAGTTCTCGTAATCAACGTGTTGGATGTTATGGCATGGCGACTGCGTCAGAGCATCTCTGAAACGACAAGGCTCGTGGGTTCAAAGAGGGACAAACCAGAAACCGGCAATAGGGTGTAAGAACATTTTGGTGGGAAATGTGCACAAAAGTAGTGAATGCAAAAAAAAAAAGTCATAATGCTTTTAAAACTGCCAGCGAAAAGAAAAAAAAAGTTGCTGTTTGGATGCAAATAGGCAAATGCTTAAAGTCCCCCTGTAGTCTATAATTTTATCCCTTAAAACTCATCTTTGATGACCGAAATTACATATTTAAAGGTTTTTTTTTCCTTGAAAAAACATTCTTCATGCCTTAAAATAGCTTGAATGTAACTCTACACCCTCGCTTCGTTTAGTATACGCGGTTCTCTATGTTCTATGAATATGAGCCCCGCCTCCACTCACTCACTCAGCTCAGAGATCCACTCGTTGACGATCACACGTTGACCTGATTGGTTTCAAGGTAGTTTGACGTCAGAGACACCAGCGATTTCAAACCGAGTTTTTGAGAGTGTCTTTGGTTCACTGCAGTTTTTTTAAGGAGAAAATACTCAACAATGATGTTGACTTAAAGCATATTAAAAACACATCATAGACATATAAACAACATTAAACGCTTGGTTTTCACCAGGGGGACTTTAAGAGTCTATGATTGGATCATTATCGCAGTGATTATTATGTTTCTAGCATGTTATATGTTTGGCAACAGTTCTTCTAACCCTAATTGATGTACAGTAGTGTGTAACTTTTCAATAAATGTTGTGATGTTATTTCCATCAAGAGGTGCATGCATTTTTGGTAAAGGTCTTGTATTGCCAATGCAAGAGTCCAGCACTCTGTAAAGTCTCCTCCAGCACATCCCAAAGACTCTCAATGAATTTAAGATCTGAACTCAAAGGTGATAATTCATGTGTGAAAATGATTCTTCATGCTCCCTCCAAACCATTCTTTCACAGTTTGAGCCTGATGAATCTTGACATTGTCATCCTGGAATATGGCCATGATGTGTCTTCCTACATGCTTGTTTAAGAAATGAAAAGCTACACACTCCATCAATTAGGGTTAGAAGAACTGCTGACAAACATATAACATGCTAGAAACATTACAATCGCTGCAATAATGATCCAATCATAGTAGATCGCGTCCAACAACACCCCCAAAGCTTCACAGTCCTATATTACATCCTGGGTCGACATTTTATTGGATAACATTAGGCAGTTTTGTTTTATATGCTGTTTAATGTTGGTCTTGGTCGCTTGGTCTTCTTCTTAATGTCCAGGAGACTCTTAATCAGGAGATGTGTAATAGCAACACAATCTCACGACCAATTCGTATGAATTCGTACGAGTGAGTAAAAGGTGGCTAAATATGATGGGTAGGTTTAGGGGCGGGGTCAGTAAATTCGTATGAATTCACACGAATTGGGCAACTCGTAAAATATGTACGATTTAGCAAAAATCATTTGAGTGAGGTCGTATGATTTTGTATGAATTAGCCACCTCGTAAAATTCATATGAATTGCGTGAGGTCGGGTTGGTAATAGCGCCCCCTACCGTATAACAGTGAAAAGTGGACATTTCCGCCAATGGTGGGGAATCATCGTCTCAGAAAAGACAGAAATGTCCGTCAACGTGCGGGGAAAAGGTTAAAACTCTTAAAGATTCCTGAATTATTACTTTTATACCAGCATGTAAGACTCTTAACACAAATGATGACATGAGTTAATTTTTGATTAAGAGTATTGGATTTTTGCTGGACCAGTCACCTGGACAGCAGCTGGGGAGAGAAAGCCGTGAATCTATTCCTGGATGAGAGTAAGATAAATGAGCTGGACTTGAAGCACTGCAAACGAATCAAACCCCTGTGACCTACAGGCTAGCTGTCTTCTCAGCCAGGTAAGCACTGCTGGGAGCGAGAAAAAAAGGCTGTGGAAAGAGAGAGACGGACTGCTTCATTGGACCATTTCAGAGCAACGTTATGATTCACTGGGTTGTGGAGCGAGCGGAGGACTTTGGAGTGCTGTGAAGTTGTCTGTGTTTATGTGTGAGTGTGACTTTATGCGAGTCCTTGCACAAAGCACAAAGTAATGCTGGGCCTGCAGCGTTTGGGTGTAAAGGCCTCTGGGTGAACACCTCCCCAAAGCTGACATTGACTTAGAAAGCAAATGACATTAAAATCCATCAAACAAAGCCCTGCACTTTTCCTGGAGTTCAAACAAACCAGCTTCTCTAGGGGTATCCAAACAAATCTGCCAGTCTAGGGAGGAGGTTAAAAAACCCACAGAATTAAAAT
This sequence comes from Vimba vimba, assembly GCA_022828995.1. Lineage (NCBI taxonomy): Eukaryota > Metazoa > Chordata > Actinopteri > Cypriniformes > Leuciscidae > Vimba > Vimba vimba. The sequence goes on along the minus strand of CM040837.1, from coordinate 27,414,773 downwards.
GAAGGGGGTGGGGGTGGGGGGGGGGGGTGGGGGGGGGGGGGTGGACTCTCCCTTGCTCCCCAGACTGGAGTTTAACAGGTATAACACTTTTTAAGTTTATTATTATTAATTATTCTTTATTTATAACCAACAAAATCAAGTCTAGAATGCATGTCTTAAAGAAACAGATCATCAAAAAAATTTAAATTCTGTCATTATTTACTCACCTTTATGTTGTTCCAAACTCAAACACTGTTTTCTGTGAGACAAAATGACAAATCTTGAGGAGACTTCATGCAGCTCTTTCCAGAAGTGAACACATCTGTCAAGTTTTAAAATGAACATTATGAAAATTAATGAAATCCAGAAAAAATCAGAAATTAAATTATTTAAAGGAACCATTCATATTCTGAGTTCAAACTACCTTAATTTCAGTCTGTTCAGAATATTCATTCATTCAGTCATAGCAAACAGAATCCATTTTTTTAAGGAATAGATCACCAAAAATTCTGTCATTTCCTCACCTTCATTTTGCTCCAAAACTGAACAAGGTTGCTATTTTTTTGTGGGACATCTGTGAAGCGTGAAGAGAACATTAAGAAAAATGCAGAAATGGCAATAGATCAAAATGTTAAAATAAATATCTAATTTATTTATTTCAAAGCCCATTCGAAAATGCCCCTCTGAAAGGAATAGATCACCAAAAAATACAGAACTTAAAATTATTTTTAAAATAGTCCATATATTGGTAATACTTTATTTTAAGGTGACGTAGTTACACATTATTACATGTACTTACTATAGTAATAACATTAAATTATGCATAATTACAAGTAACTAACTCTAAACCATAACCATAGTCTTAACTTTATAGCAAGTAAATGTAGTAAATTAATATTACTCAGTACTTATTTGAGTAAGTACAATGCAACTACATCACCTCAAAATATCGAGTTACACTTAATATTACTGGGTAATATTAATTAACTACATTTACTTGCTATAAAGTTACGACTAGGATTAGGGTACTTGTAATTATGCATAATTTACTCTTATTACTATGGTAAGTACATGTAACATATGTAACAAGGACACTGTCAAATAAAGAGTTACCAAATAAAGTGTAACCCATATTTTAAACAACCTAAATTTCAGTTTTTGAGTGAACTTTTCCTTTAAGACCACCATTAGTAGGCTGAAAAATGTAAACACAAAGGCCTACCTGTAGTTCCCTAAAAAAGTCCGTGAAGGGGAAGCTGGGAGATTTACACTTTAGGTTTGAGGTAGCGTGAGCTCTTTGACAGCTGCTAATAATCATCATTTTCACTGTTGCCCAGCACACCGTGAAGCACCTGCTAACCCACCTCTGATGGGGTGACTGAAAAGCATCTGATGGTAAAAGCGACTTTTTGGTCCCAATCTTGCTCGACTGTGCAAGCTGACAAAAGATTGGCAGCTTGCTGCTTTCACCCCTGGCAGGCGCTCCGCAAAGCGGGCTAAGAGAAATTGTTTAATCTGTGGTCTATACAATGGGGTCACGGCCGAGCACTTTGGCTGGAGTGATTTTCTTCAACAGCCTAAATGCTTTTGTGTGGCGCTGGTCAAGAGGGCGGCCCATGCATTTTCAGTTTTTATGTTCCATGAAGCTCAGACCAATCAGAAAACAAATCTCAAAAGTTTAGTTGTGCCATAGACGTTTTGAAATTAAACAAATTCATTCCTAAAAAGGAATTATAAAAATTAGGAGGTATAAAAATAATAACTAATATTTCACATGTAAGTCCTTTAATTAATGCAGCAGGCAACTTGAACTAGATTAATATTAATTAAATAATATACCGTTCAAACGGTTGGGGTCTTTAAGATTTTGTCTATGCTCACCAAGCCTGTAAAATCAGTATTATTGTGAAATATTATTACAATTAAAGTAATTTATTCCTGCGATGGTAAAGCTGAATTTTCAGCATCATTACTCCAGTCTTCAGTGTCACATGATCCTTCAGAAATCATTCTAATATGATGATTTGATGATCAAGAAACATTTCTGATTATTATCAGTGTTGAAAACAGTTGCGCTGCTTCATATTTATGTTGAAATCATGAAACATTTTTGTCAGGATTCTTTGCTGAATTGAAAGTAGTGCTATCAAATCACATCTAACATAAAAGTTAGTAAATGTGTGTGTGTGTGTGTGTGTGTGTGTGTGTGTGTGTCTGGCCATTCACAAGCCAGTTAAGGTCAAATATAAGGTAACAAAGCAACAGCTGGGTCCCTAAGAAGATGAACAGATGTAAGATGTAGCGATTTAAACTAATGTCATCGTAAAAGCCCCGTGTGTGCTGCAGGTGGAGATCTAATCCCCACTTTTATTCTAAACCAAATATAATCACAGAGTATGAGTACAAAAAAAAGCACACTAAGGGAATACAGAGAGTGACAGCAGGACATGATTTTAGTGATACCAGAAAAGTCGTTTTAATTATTCATTTCATAAAAGTGTAAATTAAGATGACTATTAATGCAAATCAGTGTTTCAGAAGACAAATTAAGCTTGTTTGGTTTAAATCTTTCAGTGTTCTAATACATTTCTTTAATGAATAAAATACTCATTCCCTGTGCAGTCAAGTTCATTTTAGTGAAAAAAACCCTCAATTTTTGCCTCACGGTAGAAAGAAAGCATTTTATGTCTGACTAAGCAGAGAATTTGAGCTGACAAACTCCTGCAGGTCATGAAATGCCACACAGAATACTTTATGTACCCTTATGCAGGGTGCAATATTCACTTTATTTGCTTGTTATACTGTACAATGAATCTATTTCCGTAGTCCACAACAAATTAGTCACAAGGTCATGTTTACACAGTTAGGTTGCTACTCTGCTATGTGGTTTAAAACAATAGGTCACATATTAACTGAAATAAGGCCCTAAAAACTTAAAATAGTGCTATAGAATAGAAGCATTTTAATATAGTACACAAATGCTATAGACTACTTTTAAAAATGCTTTGTTTAGCAACATTCGTCATGAAACGGAAAAGAACGGATTAAACATTCTGCCAAGCATCTTCTTTTGTGCTCCAAAGAAGAAAGAAAGTCATATGGGTTTGGAACGACGTGAAGATGTGTAAGTGATGACAGGCTTTAAATTTCTGGCTGAACTATTCCTGCAGTGGCAGAAAAACTGCAATGGATGTTCATTACAAAAGGATTACAAGTCACGAGCATGTAAATCCTAGTGTTATGCGCACAAAATCAGACTTCAAAAAGATTAGTTTCTTCTATAATTCAGAAAAGAAAAATGAAGAGGGGTCTGTTCTGAATAATGTGAAATGCAGATGTGCTGAACCGCCACAGAGGACTCGATTCTGTATCGTCGAGAAAATACACACACGCTCAAGGCCACAGAGAGTCTGAGGAGACGCACGTGGAAACCATTGAACCAGAATGCCTCTTTCACACCAGCCATCTGTGAATGTATCACTGACATTCATTATACATCCACTCTAAAAGAACAAAAATGATATGTGGCTCTAGTAAACATTTGCTCCTGCTTGGAAAATCAATCCAAGCTGTTTGCTGTAGCACCGGGTCAAAGAATGCTTTTAATCAAATCAAACCAAACACCAGCACTGAGAAAGATCCAGAAAACATTGGTCGTTGTCTGTAGGTAAGTCTCTTTCTACAGACATTCATATCGCCTTTGAAATGTTTGAGAAAGCAGGTGCCAATTCACACAGACTGTACAAACACCTACTGTGTTAGATGTGACTATCTGACTGGAAAGTCAGGATCATTGAGCGTATTCAGAGTATACTTTCTTGAAGTCATTAATAAATTGGCAAATCCATCCGAAAAGTTCTTGGGAGTCTTGATCCAAAGGCTCTCCGAATTTTACCTGTGGATGAAAAAGAAAACAAATGAACAGTGATATTGTTAAGTCAAGTTTATGTAACACTTGATACAATCAAAATTGCTTCATATTGTGACTGTTACAGTCTATTTCAAAGTCAAAATACAAAATGTAAAACTTCTAATATAGTTCCTCTGATCAAATCAAACCATCCAAATACCACCTTGGCCCTGTTTACTCCTGGTATTAAGATGTGTTTTGGTCGATCGAATCACAAGTAGACGAGAGAGACACATTCCTGTTTACACCCGTGTTTTAATCTGTTTCTTTTGTCCACTTTCAACCACTTCTGTCCTGCTTTCTTCGAGGGAAGGGTCTATGGGTGGGTAAATTTATGTTTTTTCAGATCTTTCGATCTAATGGACAAAATAAGCTCACGCAATTTACATATGAACGCGCCCGGAGACGACGGAAAAACACGGAGACCATCAGCTTTCATTTCTGCTCTGACAGCTGCAAGATCACGCCGAACGCTGTGAGTGTGTGTTAGAAATCAGGAATGCTGAGAGAACATTGTGCTTGGTATGTTTTTCATCTTCAAACCAAACTTGGGTCTTAAGCCGACAAAGTCTAAATCCCGTCTGGCTAGCGCGCTTCACATAATGTATACGCATTAGGTGGAGAGAAGGCGGTCTTTTGTGGCTGTTTGAATGCATTCGAACACATGAGCGTTTACACTAAGAAAGAAAGCTGGTCAAATGAGTGGAAGAGGTTGAAAGTGGACAAGCTCAAAACGGTTTAGACCCTGTTTACACCTGTATTTAGCATCATCCACTTGTGATCCGATCAAACAAAACGCATCTTAATACCAGATATAAACAGGGCCCTAGTCAATGTTCCCTTGACATTTTTCACTAATATCCATACTGTAAGTCATACTAGTTAAAGGGGTCCTTTTTTCTTTGTTTTTACATTTTCAGCTTTATTTATTGTGTAATGTTGCTGTTTGAGCATGAAAAAGGTCTGCAAAGTTACAAAGCACAAAATCCCTCCAAAGGCCGTTATTCTGTATATCAGTTTCTGAACTCCCTGAAATGCCTTCATTGTAATCTTGAGTTTAGTCTTTGTAATCCTGACACGTCACAATATTCCTAATTTAAATAATTGCTGCCCAAGGCATACGCAAAATAAAGGGACGAGGCCTGGTTGATTAGTTAGTAGTGTGTTGAAACTCACGGTTATGGTAAGGGGCGGGACATTTCCCAAACACGCTTGAAGCGGTTGACCAATCATAACACACTGATCCAGCCGACCAATCAGAGCACAGCGCTTTTCAGAAGGAGGGGCTTCATAGAGACTAAACAGAGCGTTACTGACAGACTGGGAAGAGAGGAGCTGCAACAATGTCAAATATGGGCAAAATAAGGTGTTTTTTGAACATTCAGGCATGAAAACCTATTCTAGTAGAGCACAAATACAAAATCAAGACTTTGAAAAAGGGCATATTAGGTCCCCTTTATAATTTCTTCATCCACCTAAGAAACAACATCATCCTAGTTTAAAACGGCATGAGGGTGAGTAAATGATGACAGAATTTAAACTTTTAGACCAACTACTACTGTGAACCACTTTCCAATCACCTTCATACCTGGAGAGACAAACCTTAATGCCGATAAACTAAGAGATATAAACTATTTAATAGCCAACAAAATAAAAACTGCAAATTTTCCCATCCCTCTCAGTTTCTCTCTTTACCCTGGCTCTATTATTTCCATTATTCCTGGCTCCACAGCCCCAAGTTGCTGTTTGCTGTATTTTTGCCCAAGGCTAAAAGTTTGGGCTGTAATTGTAAAACTAAACCAATTCTCATCGCTGGCGGGAGCCTCCACCTCATCCTGTCAAACACACAATGGGCTGAACGTTCACAATGAAACACTCACAATCTTGAAGAAAACTGGGACAGGTGGGAAATACAATACAAGTTACAAACAGAGGAAAAGGACTCAGCTTAAGAATTTGTTACTTTCCTTTATTATTAAGAAAGCTGTGTATTTTTTGGCCCCTGATGTGGCCCAACTGGGCTTTACTCAGAAATGAGTAGAAACAGAGGTGGACAGTAACAAAGTACATTTACTTGAGTATCTGTACTTTACTTGAGTATTATTTTTTCTGGAAACTTTTTACTTTAACTTCACTACATTAGAAAGACAAATATCGTACCTTTTACTCTGCTACATTTCTGTCAAGGTCCTTGAGTAGAAAGTAGTAACGTCATGATTTTGATTGCATTTTGGTTGGAAATGAAAGTCGGGTTGACGTCAGAACCCGACTGATGTTGGTTTCTGACGTCAACCCGATTTTAATTTTCAACCACAATACAACGTCTGTCCAACGTTGGATATTAACGTCAATCTGATGTTGGATTCTGACATCAACCTGATTTTTATTTTCAACATTGGGTTTGGTCTTCTAAATGCAAATTTTGTCATTGTTGTTGAGCACACTACCTTATAGATATCAGTAAGGTTAACATATTCATACTAAAAGCCAAAAAACTTTAAATGGGCCACTATTTGAGGGAACAGCCATTTGGGTGTCCGAAACCATTGTGGACGTTATGGAGTGCACTTATTCAATCTCACATTCAATCCCACTACTGGAACTGTGTTCTAGAAATAATTTTGATATTGATATGAGGGTAGGCATAGATTCAGAGGCATAAGGTACTGTAAGTATTACATACAACAATAATAAAACAATGCATTGACATTTACTTTTGATACTTAAAGGGATAGTTCGCCCAAAAATGATATTTAAGCCATGATTTACTCACCCTCAAGCCGTTCGAGATGCATATGTCAATCTTTTTTCAGACAAACACATTTTCAGTTATTTTAGAAAATGTCTTCGATCTTTCAGTGGTTATAATGTGAAGCAATGGGGTCCAGCTGAATCACGTTCGAAAATGTACATGCATCCTTCTCAAAAATAATCCATCCGGCTCCAGGGGGATAAACGAAGGCCTTCTGAGGGTAATCCGTGCGGTTTTGTCATAAAAATATACATATTTAAAACTTTATAAACTAAAATAACTGGCTTCCGGTGGCGGTCGGTGCGCGTTCACAGAGATGGTTGCTGGCGTATGACGTATGACGTAGCGTAGGAAGCGTTGTGACGTAGAACGAGCGTGACAGCGCAGCCAGAGAGCAGAGCAAAACAAAACTCAAGGTTCGTTCTACGTCACGACGCTTTCCATCTCTGTGAACGCACCTCAGAAGGCCTTCGTTTATCCCCCTGGAGCCGGATGGATTATTTTTGAGAAGGATGCATGTACATTTTCGAACGTGATTCAGCTGGACCCCATTGCTTCACATTATAACCACTGAAAGATCTAAGACATTTTCTAAAATAACTGAAAATGTGTTCGTCTGAAAAAAGATTGACATATGCATCTCGAACGGCTTGAGGGTGAGTAAATCATGGCTTAAATATCATTTTTGGGCGAACTATCCCTTTAAGTACTTTTTAAAACAAGTACTTCTGTACTTTTACCTAAGTAAAAATAGGTATTTACAACTTTTACTTGTAACGGAGTAATATTTGACCAGTAGTATCTGTACTTTCACTCAAGTAAGGAAGTTGTGTACTTTGTCCAGCAAAATTTAAAAAAAAATTAAGCAAAATCTCTTCATATAGAGTTGTATTGATTTTTTTTCTTATATATTTTATATTTAAAGGGTTTTTTTTATTACTATTTATACATTTATTTTATTCAAGTATTCATTTTTTTTTTTTTTTTTTTTTTAATCATATTTGTTGAAATGCTGCAGTTGCTTTGCAAATATTTGTAGCAAATACCCCTCTGGTACATCCAAGACAATCTTCTGTGCTCATAACATATTTAGTGCTATAAACAACCCATGAACATCATAGAGAACCGTCATCATAAGTCATTCTCAATCCAGCATCATGTCCCTCACAGTGAGGGGGAAAAAAACCACTGTAACCTTGGTGAATGGGTGGGCTGAAATATATTCCCCTTTTCCAAAGTCCACCTGGCACAGATAAGCAGAAAAAGCCAATCTCCAGATAGCCGGTGACTCCGGCCCATCCATCTCTCAAGGCAACACAACAGAAGATATTGGAATAATAACTCAGGGATTACCAATATGTCAGTGTAGAGCTTCCTCATCTCCTCACACCTCTTCATCAGCTGTCTGAAATCGGCCTCTTGCTTCTCTATGGCCATCTAGAGCCGGAGATAAAGGAACAGCAGGTGTTTCGGGTGTGCATTTTCCTTCTTTCCGTTTTTTGGAGAGGTAGCGCTGGCATTCTTAGCGCTCTCATCCTCAGAGGCTTTTCATCACTGATATTTCTCTCCAACCAGACCACATCAGAAAAAGCTTTTATACAGTAAAAAGGTGTAACAAACCACAAGCTCACAAGGGTCTGCACTTCATACGATCTAAATTAACTTCCTTTCTCTATGGAGTTGTGCAAGAATGATACAGTACATTGGAATTTTTATTTTATTTTTTATTTTTAAAGAATATCCTGGGCAGTCAGTACAGGGGCTGTCAAGCTCCAAACGGACTAATAAGGAGCATAAAAGCATTATAATGTATTATATATTCTTTCGAAGTAATATGATAGCTTTGCGTGATGAAGAGACTGAAATTTGAGTCATTATTCAGTGAGAAAAGTAGCTTTGTCCAATTTGAGTCATTCTTTTGAATCAGATCTTTTGATCCAGTTCACTAAATTTAAATGATTAAATTCAACTCACTGACTTAGTAATCCGATCACAGTCATTATCAGCTCACTGAAACTGAGTGACGACTTAAAAAAGACTTAGAATATATCACACAAATAGTATATACTGTATTCTTGCATTCTTTTGAAGAAAGGAAAAAACTTAAATCCCCATTCATGGTTATTGCATGAAAAATAGAGAAAAGTACATAATTAAAAAAAAAATAATTGTGTTCCACAGAAGAAACCACTTGAATAAATCATATTAATCAGAAAACATGACATTTATATATATGTATTTTCTTTCAAATTCATATTTAGACCCAGTTGTATGTGAGTATGTGATGTACAATAACACAAAGCAAATATAATTGGGTAAACCTGTAAATTTACCTTTAAGTCTTTGATGAATTTGGGGTGCTGATTGGCTGTGTTTTTCCGTTTTTGTGCTTTCCTGTACTGGATGACCTTCTGAAACTCGTTCTTCACGACTAAATAGTGACGGGGGGGGTAAATGGTAAATAGTGACAAAGTGCTCAATCAAGCATCAAAAGCATCTACAAAACAAGTTTGGTGCAGCAGCATCACAGAACACATCAGATAAGACCACGTACCATCCACCTCTGCTGTTAGACCTTTAACCGAAGCTGCAGGAAAACCACAGATACATACAATCAGAAGGCATTCAATCAAATCAGCCCCAAAAACATCTATCACATCTTCCCTTCCAATGAAATTTTGATTAGAGTACCGCCAGGAACAGTCTCGAATTCTGCAAGCTCCAGGAAAAAGGTGGCCAAACGTGGTTCTCGCAACATGATCTGTTCCACAAGGGCATGCAGCAAGGTGAACTTCCGATTGTTCCCACGCAGCTGAGAAAGCTGGAAAAAGGAGGGAAAAATAATGAATGCGTTTATCCACGCACCTGCACTTGAAAAGAAGATGGTACATTTGCTGTGTTCCGAAACCTATTGAGCTGCCTATGTAGGGAGCATTTTAATGCATCATAGACACTTTTTGACACTTTGTATTCCATTAAATACAAAAAAAAAGAGTTGGAATCAATTGTCTATTTGTGTGACATATTGCCAATGTGTTCCAAATTGGTCACTTATAAGGTTCCATATCAATCGGGATGCTTTCTTAGAAGGAAGCAGTCTATGTTGGCAGTAGGGCAGAGGTTTGGGAACGGTTTGTATATCCCCAATCAAATATCCCATCTGACCAGAGGGTGTTACATTTAGAGGATCAGGTAAACAAATATTTATCTTGGGTGTGAGTGTGCATTTGTGAGCGTTTATGCATGCACATGCACGGATTTCTGAACCAATACCTTGCCCAAGGCCAGAGAAAGAGCGAGGTTTGACAATTCAACACCCACGTGCATATTACCATCAACTAAAAATGGAAGAAGATAATGTCCTTGTACCGAAGAGCACCTCTATTGTGCACATTTGAAAAACGGTTAACATTTTTCCAAAAGGATCTCCTTGACATCTGAATGTTCTGCTCTATGATTAACCATACAGACACAATGCAAATGCTGTTGGAGTACCGCATCCTCGCACGAGTGTTTTTAAAGATTGGGAATTTGTACAGCAGGCTAAAGGGTGATAATGACAAGGAATGCATGTCGTGAGTCATCATGCAGAATAAATATAGTTGCTAATTCACAAAGGTTTAACACTTATCAAATGGTAATGTGAATGAATCAAAGGGACAATTCACCCAAAAATTAAAAAAAAAAAAATGTCATCATTTACTCACCCTTAATCCAAAACTGTATGAATTTCTTTCTTTTCTTTTCTTTTCTTTTCTTTTCTTTTCTTTTCTTTTCTTTTCTTTTCTTTTCACAAAAGAAGATATTTTGAAGAATATGGGTAACCAAACAGCCATTAACTTCCACAGTATGGAGGAAAAAAACACCATGGAAGTCAATGGGGCCCATCAACTGTTTGGTTACCCATATTCTTCAAAATATCTTCTTTTCTGTTCAGCAGAAGATCTCATACAGGTTTGGAACAACTTGAGGGTGAGTAAATGATAACAGAATAAAACATTTTGGGTGAACTATCCCTTTAAGCACTGAAAATTAATCATATAGTGCTAAACAAAACAATCCTATCTAAATTGCATCCTCTTAAAGAAAGAATATGTAAAGCGAGTGTGCATGCCACAAAAAACAGCAAGCATGTTCAAGAGTGATTGTTTCAACTGATCTTCATATGAAGAGGCCTGTAGAGAACAAGAGTGGCGATATATCAAGCTCTCTAGACCCATTCTTTATGGTAATGCATGTAGACATGAAACCACTGCAACAATTTCAACAGCCGCTAATTTAAAACTCACAGGGGGCTAAATGCTAATCTTCAGATGGGTGGAAAATTGGGCTATACTCGGTTTCTAGTTTGTGTTGTTTACCATTTCAATCCCCAGACAATTCTACAAAACTAAAAGATGACCTGGAGGCATCAAATACACTGTTTGTTCAAAGTTTAGGCTTAGTTCACAAAGGATCACTCATATTTTGCAGTTTCAAAAAGTCCAAGAGTTTTGGGTCAGTGAGATTCTTGACTTTTATTCAGCAAGGATGCATTGATATTGATGAAAATCAAGGAAGGAAGGAAAAATGATCATGGTTTCCACAAAAATATGATGCAGCACAACGGTTTTCAACACCGATAATAATCATAAATGTTTCTTGAGTAGCAAATCAGCATATTAGAATGATTTCTGAAGGATCATGTGACACTGAAGACCAGTTGCTAAAAATTCAATTTTGCATCTCAGGAATACATTTAATTATAAAATATATTAAAATAGAAAACATTTATTTTAAATTGTAATCATTTTTTACAATATTACTGTTTTTGCTGCATTTTTGGTCAGATTAATGCAGCATTGGTGAGCATAAAAGACTTTCAAAAACATTAAAAATCTATTAAACCCCAAACCTTTGAAGTTATTTTATGTGATGGGAAAAGGAGAAATGGGATTTAAAGGAACATAAAATAACAGTTATTTCTACAATTTAGCTGTGATTATACAAAAATATCTGACTGTAAAATTCTACATTTATATCAGTATCAAATTTACATTTAAGCCTGTCAAATATACATTTAAAATACATATTGGACTTAAATGTTGTGATATCTTCAAATTTCATACACTGGTAACAAAAATATGATATATTAAATATATTTTTGAAAACTGTAACTGCCCTGTAAAGTTCTACTGCATCATAGAGTAAGAATGCTGTTCTCGTCCTTCTATGTCGTGTTTCTATGGAGGAAGCACAGAGACGGTGCACTCAGATACCTCATTAGCAAAGGAGGAAGTCATTCAGCTTATTGTGGAAGTGCCCTTAAATCTTGCCACTGAGGAACTGGGTTTTCAGCATCCTGGCCAAAAAAATCGATACAAATTACCACCATGTGTCGCTAATGACGGAAAAAAAGCCATGCCGCGTGGTTAATGAATTGGGCTGCTGCGGCAAGAGGTTGTAGAAATGAACAACAAAGAGAAACTCATAGCTACTGCATGTCTGATTTGTGTAGTGGATGGAGTCATACAAACATGACAAACCCATAGGGTATAGGGAATTATGTCACAATATGATACACGTCGCAATACATTTGCCATGCAATGCATCATAACAGAGTCAACAGGGTTCTGGAAATACTAGCTTTGCGTTAGTTCTGTCGGGGTGACTTGTTCAGGTACTTCACTTGTGCATAAATTAGGTATACATAATTAACAGTAATTACTTCACTCATTCATTTTGTATTTTTTAAACAGCTTGTTTTTGAGTCTTTCTGGTAGAACTTAAAATCTTATTCACTTTCTCTATAAGTAAACTGATTTTTAGCATTAATGTTTTAAGACAGACTGACCATAATCTCTGCGGTTGTTAAAGCAATGAGTTGTGCTTTTGAAGCTTTTGGAACCACAAAAAAAAAACAAAAAAAACACAGCAATTGCCCACTCCAGTGAAGTACTGTGAATGATGTAAAGTCATTCGCTCTACACTCTCAAATTACTTATACATTTATATATTAATATTTATGCATACATTTACAAAATACTGTATTTTATCCTTAGGGAACAATATGAATGCAAGCAAAAAATATGAATAAAAGGATCTAAATGATCAATGCAATATTACGAAAAAAAGAATCGCAATCTATCAATTAATTCATTCATTTATCAGTAAGATTGGTAAGATTTTTTGATGTTTTTGAAAGAAGTCTCATGCTCACCAAGGCTGCATGTATTTGATCAAAAATACAGTAAAAACTGTAACATTATGAAATATGATCATCATTTAAAATAACTTTTCTATTTGAATATATATGTTTGTTTGTTTTTTAAAAGTAATGTATTCCTGTGATCAAAGCTGAATTTTCAGCATCATTACTCCCATCTTCAGTGTCACATGATCCTTCAGAAATCATCCTTATATGCTGATTTGCTGCTCAAGAAACATTTATTATTGTTATCAATGTTGTGGACACCACAATGCATTTTTTAAGGATTCTTTGACTGAATAGAAAGTTCAAAATAACAGCATGTATTTGAAATAGAAATATTTCATAACATTATAACAGTCTTTAATGTCACTTTTGATCAACTGAATGCAGCTTTGCTGAATAAAAGTGTTCATTCTTTTAAAAAAACACCACCGGTTTTGAATGGTAGAATATGTAAGGAGTGTGTATTTCAGGAGATTTTTTCGGTTCATTTGTGTGCAAAGTGTGCACACAACACAGTGTGACCAAAAACAGAGACTGCTACTTGCTGAAAACAGGAAAACCCTAACTCATATTATTAGTTACCCTTAATGCTGTTACCAAGGCAGAACAACTGGAAGAGAGATGAAAACTGGTAAAAAAAAAAAAAAAGAGAGAGAGAAATAAAACCTGTATGCCAATAAGATGTTTTATTTGCCCTGGCTCTCCTCGCCATCGCCCAAAGGTCATTTGCTGGCGGTGCGGGTCCTACCTTAGTTAAGGATGAGAGGCGAAATCCCTTGGCCCTGTCCTTGCCTGCGTTCTGGTTGAGGTAATTGCCCACAGCCAGAAGGTACTCCAGCACACTGACAAATGGCTCACAAGCCCACAGCTGCTGGCACATGCGGATCTTCTGGATAATCAGCTGCAAGACAGAGAGGCCAGAACATGTCATCTCCAACTAATCCAACTGCAAACTTTTCCCTGCCTCTCACTTAACAGCCACAGACACTTAAGCACAGCCGGATTTCTCAGCGGTCTTGTTGACACAAACCGTTCTTGTCAAGTGTATATCAGAGCCTACACAGGAAGGGCTGTAATATATTATTTGAAGCTGGAAAGAAAGTTAAACCTGAAGATTGATAGCCATTAGGTTAAGGGGTTCTTACTGAAGTAACAAGTATAAGGTACAATCAATGACTACCATTCATCAACAAGACACTTAAATCAGGGCTATTACAAAGAGTGCTTGACAAGTATACGTGCTAAATCAAAAACACTGGAACAGAATGGTGTATGACTAAGGTTAATATTACAGAAAATGGTGCCAGTGGATAATCTATTTAAAGTCAACATGAAATCAAAATTGACCCTGTTTATTTCCTTAATGCAAGTTTCTGTAAAAAAAAAAAAAAAAAATTGTATTGTTTGTAATTTTTTATCAAAATATAATGGCTTGTTCGGCCTATGTAACAACATTCAGCTAACTTCATCTCAGGAAAAACAACAGCTATTTCATCATTGTTTTAGGCTACTGTTGTAAGTAATGCTTTCTTTCTAAAAGCTAGTTAATGCAGTAAATAAATGCTGGGTAATGCCATAAAATAGGTGAAAATAATAATAACAATAATGATAAAATAATGAATAATAATGAATGAATGAATGAATGAATGAATAATCAATCAATCAATCAATCAATCAATCAATCAATCAATCAATAATGCTCTAAGTGATTCACAGGTCAGAATATAAAATAAATAAACAATATCTGTTAAAAAAAAGATTTGATACAATAAAAATGGCCTGCAAATGACGTTTCATGCTGGAAAATGATCACAGGTTTTCACAGTGATGTACACAGGGCTTGACACAAACTTTTTGCTCAACAGCCACTGTGGCCAGTGGTTTTCCAATTTTGACATCGATACCAAGGCGAAAAACTGCAATATGTATATTTTTAATATTATCTCATAATTTTGCAGCAGGAATATTAGGCTGCTGTCACTTTAAGATCTGACGCACGGATCCATTATACTGTTACACATGCGTTTACTTTCTCAACTGTTTACGTTCACTTAACTGACTGTGTTTGCGTGAATACTCGTTAAGACCGGCATTTTAACATTATTTTGTGTCTTTGACTGTTTAAATGCAATAAGCAGTGAAAAAGAACTGAGAACTATTTAGACTGAGAGGCAGTTTTATATGCACACATTTTGGGTGTGAGCTCAAAATTTGTAGGAATGAGTATGATCAAAACAAGCAGTTCCATGCTGAAATCCAAGCTTTGTAACAACAACATTTATCCAGAGCAAAAGAAACGAGTGAGTGAGGAGAGGCGGGTTTGTGTGTAACTTGCTGTCAGAGAGATGAGAGAGAGGAAGCGCAGCTGGTGTCGTGTGTCTATTCGGTGGAAAATTAGTATTGGTAGCGTTTCAGATATTTCAGTATTGACATGTATCGAAAAATCCATATTTTTGACAACACTACATTGCACTTAGTTTATTATTTCAGGTGCCCTTTTAAAAGACTACAACTGAAAAATGTCTATATTATATATAAAATTCAAGCCGCCAAAGTGGCTAGTAAGAGTGACTGCGTTACACGCCACTGCTGAATTACACCCGCATTTGGCTGGTAGGCGGGTGTTAACGTCAAGCCCTGGATGTACAGATACCAAAATGCATAAATGTCCATATTCACACCAATGCACTTAGAAATAAATTGCATTTGTGAAAACTAAACTCACAGTGGATCAGGATACAGACTGAACCAGTAATATTCCCAGAACCACACTGGATTACTTCCAATTAACTATACCATATTAATTTAGGCTGCCTGATTAACATTCCTATTAATACCAGAATTAACAAGTTTATGGTTCTCTTGGGGCAAAGCCCTTGTGATTTAGCCAAGATAAACAGGTTTAACCGAAAGGAGTTTTCGAACAGCATTGTGAGCTGCTAGCTTTAATTTCCATCACTGTTTGTGGTATTAGTTTGTTATTTCTCAACCCGTCTAACAAGCTGGTGTACTGAACCCCAGAGCAAAGAGCAACAGCAGAGACAGAATCTGAAGGAAAAAGTCCAGACACACAACTTGATATGACATCTATGATATATGAGACAAACCATTAGACCATATGCTCAACTGTTTCCATCGTAACCTCAGCCTTAATCCATTACCTTCGAGCCCTCTCCTGCATTTCTACCTGGTGATTCACACCCTTAAACACTAATTTAACCAAATGCTAATCAAGTCCCAATGGATGGAAACTCCAGCTAAGCTTCTTTCCAACACTCAAAATGAGTGATCTTCTTGCATTTTTTTACTCTAGTTCTCTCAAACTCCTGTGTATCTCTAACCTCATGAGCTCTTTGAGCATTGCACGCTCTCTGTTTACTAAAAGCTCACAATGCCACAAGGAGTTAGCATTCCTCAGACAGCTTTTAGACAAAGCACAGCACATCTAGAGAGCTCTTCAGTATTCCCCACTCTAAGCCAGACCAATTTTCCACCCTAGCACCCAGCCTGTCAGATGGTGGCTAAATCCGCCTTAATGTTACAGGTTTAAAAAGTCAACCATGTCAGACAATCCCATGGATTTAATAGCAGGTTATGTTTTGGGAACTCTTAACAATGGAAGACCTTTTCGTGGGGTCCAAAGTTACACTATAACATTTTCAGACACAAATATAGCATGGATCTTAAAGGGATAGATCACCCAAACCTGATGACTCATGTCGTTCGAAACCTGTATGACTTTCACAACACAAAAGAAGATGTTTTGAAGAAAGTTGGGGTCAAAACAAACACTGACAACATTGGACCCCATTGACTTTCACTGTATAGACAAAAAAATTATGTTCCACAGAAGAAAGTCATATTGGTTTGAAACGATATGAGAGTGAGTAAAAGATGAAAGATGAAATGAATTATCCATTTATTTAATCTTATGTTCCTTTAAAGTGAACATGAAATCAAAATGCACTCAATGCAATAAATCGGTGCAATTATTAAAAAAAAACCTAAATAATAATAACTCACCTTTTAAGCTGACAAGAAGACCATAAATAATGTTAAGCGCTAACCAAATAGCTATTTAGAAATTTTTGATTTCTGTTGTAAATAATGCAGCAATTCTAAAATGTTTTAGAAATACTTAGCAATTTAATGCTTGTTAACATGAATCTAATAAAGGTTCCCAGAAAAACCAGGAAAAGAAGCATTATCAGACCTAAAAGTGTCAGCATGACATTAGAATGTTAATTCTACATTTCAATTTATAAATTATAAATACATTAACATTAACTTGATAAGGATAACCACACATTGACAATGAATAATAGTATATTTATAGATTAAAATGAACCTAGATTAATAAATGCTGTAAAAAGAAGTTTGTTCATTGTTAGTTCATGACACTTAAGGCATTAACTGAGGTTAGAGAATTGAACCTTGAAATATGGGTAACACTTCACAGTAAGGTCCCATTAGTTAATGTTGGCTAATGCATTAAATAAAAATTAACTAACCATGAGTAAATTAATTTGTCACAGTATTTGTTAATATTTGTTAATGTTAGTCAATACAAACACAACTGTTAATTTTTCACATTTTCACATTTCAAATTCTCAGTACCGACACATATTCGTCAAATGTCTACTGCTTCCGGCATCTTTGACGAAAGTCAGTGACACCACCGAGCAGAGCAAGGTAGACAGAACAGCAACATCAGCTAAAATAGCTGTCAATTCCCTGAGGCGAAAAAAACGTAAGCCCTTACTGACACCCAAATGCTGAGTCAAGCCTATTTCGATGCCATATAACACCCATAACCTCTGGAAAAATCCCCGACACGTCCATGATCCTGACCTCTCCAAAGTTATTGGCTTAAACTTCCAGCCCCTGTCCAGTACATACTCATCTGTTCACACAGGAAAAGCTTCTGAAGATGAATGTCACATCTCGCATACCTTTAAAACACTACATTTGTTCATTAGAGGGATTTCGGAGCACTTAACGTGAGAGTGAAATGTATTGGTGCAGAATAGAGGAGCCAGGTGGGTATAAGGGACTCAAATAAAAACTAACTTTTGAGATGCATTGAAAGTACAAGAGGGATTTCAACTTTCTTTTTTTTTTTTTTACTCACAGGTAGAAAAAGCCTTCAGAGTGCTCTTTGGGCTACATCTCCTTCTCCCCAGCACTACCTCTCTCTAACTAATAAATGACTTGAAGGAAATATGCCATTAGAAACTCCTTCAGCCCACTCTAAGTGCTGATTCGTTGGGAACAGAACCCCTGTGTATTAATGCATGATTCTTTTTTTCACCTAAAGTCCATTTCATTTATTTTTTTCCAAGTACCTGCTGTCTGCCAAGATTATCTTTTGCATTAGTAAATGAGCTTTTTATTCTTTCTCTTTGCTTTTTTTTTTTAAATATCCCCCTTCGTTCAGCTGTTTGCCTCAGGAGCCACTATTGCGAAGCTTTAATACTGATTTCCTCCAGACGAACTGTGAGACTCGAGTTCACATGAGATTGTTTTTCCACAGACAAACTATTCATTTTCTTCTTCTGTCAATCATAATCATCAGTGCAGTACAGTGCTAACTGCATAACAAATGCCGGCACAACCACAAACATGCAAATGAATATATGCACACACCACATGCTGTTTATCATAACTTAAAGGTAATAGTGAATGCATCCAAAATTACCTCTCTTTTCTTGTATCATCTGAAAAAGAAAATGCATTCTATATTGGCAGCGTATTCTGAATGAGCCCTATCGGTAAGTAATTCAGTAGAGTTCAGAGAAAAAGAGAGGCAAAAGGCAAGAGAAGCTGAGACAGGCTGACACAAACATGACTGACAGGTGCATATGAGGTGTTTGTAATGCGAGTCTGACCGGCGTGAGGTCCTTCATACAGATGGGCAGCTCTCGCAGCGTGAGCAGCAGGTCCAGGCGGGCGCTCAGGTCCGAGATGTTACACATCTGAGGAAGAGGTGATATATCAGACAATGTCACAAAGATATGCAGCGACACCTTCACACATGCTCTGCTTGGTTCGTACGGGTGAATCTCACAAATTGAAAATTAAAAAATCCAGGTCAAATTTCACAACAAAATCAAGAGCAAACAAAAACCAAATAGTATATTTTAGGACTCCTTTAAACACTTTACTCTAGGATTCTACATGTTAAGATTAGTTAATGCATGCATATGAATCATGAAGTAACATTGAACAATACATTTTATAGCATTTATTAATTAATAAACTAAATATTAAAATATATTAGCATATTTCTTAGCACTTTGATGCATTATTTTCATGACAATTAAGTGAAATTTTCTTTTACTGTTTATTTTTTCATTCACATTATTTTTAATGGTGATTCTAGAATAGAAAAATAATGTATTCATTCTATTTTTATTAAAATCAGTAAATTAGTTATAGGTGGTACGACACATACCTATGGATGTTTAAGTACTGTTCTATTTAAAAACAAATTAATATATACTTTCTCACGTTATGGTAATGAAAAAGATTGTTGTGCATTATATGCTCTTGAGAATTTGGCAGGAAATTAGCTTAATTTTCATGAAAATAATGTCACAATGCAAAAAAAAACAAAAAAAACAATGATCCTGGTTTTTATTAAACAGAACATACTTTATAATTTTAGTCTTTTTGATTCTGTGGTGAAATCTGACATGTTGCCTGAGATTCAGTCATTCACATTCAAAAAGTTCCCAGATATCAGCTGAAATACAACGCATCATGTATTGCACTCAGGTTATACACACATATATATATTTCAAGGTAAAGACATTTATATTTTACATGTTTTATGTATTATGTATCTCACATATCTGATGTAAAGTGACCACCACTGCTGGAAGGTGTTCCAGATATCATTATGCAGGAACGATGTTTGCCGAAAATCGTGAAACACTAAAAATCACCTCTATAAATTCCAGCCTCAAACCTTTGGAACGGACTAGCACTGTGATTAATGCATCACAATGGTTCCATGGTTGTTAAAATTTCTAAAGATGAATCTGAAACAGAAGACAGCAACTGCTGTTTCTCTTTAAAAATCCCTTTTTCAAGATGTGTGGTTCATTTGCAGTGTGAAAATGAAGGTTAAGAATTCAAACCAACAGCTGTCAAATTAAATCCCCTCATGGATTTTTCACATAATGAGGATCAGAAGAATTCGATGCACTTAGACACATGAAAACATGGCCCTGTGCACATGGCCCAGAATCTGTAGGTAATGTATAATGCGGACTAAAATACATGAGAGATTTGGAACCAATACGTAAGAATCTATATATAATGGGACGCTTTTAGAAAATGCAGAGTAATACTCATTAATGTCAACAACAATGTCTGGATGAATCTCATGAAGCCTGTTAAGAACATATCAGACATGTTTAACCCCAAAAGTAAAATAAATAAATAAAATTATATTTTGCAATTGAAACTTGTTTTGAACCATTATTAATTTCTAATTGTGATATGAATCAAATTTTCTCAAACAGTAATGCAAAAAAAATTGTGATGACAAAATTCTTAGTATTTATAAAGTACTTACATATCATGGGCCCTATCATACATCCGGAGAAATGCGTCGCCAGGCGCGATGCAAGTGTTTTTTGCTAGTTTTAGTCCGACGCAGTTATCATTTTCACATCCTGCGCCACGTTGTTTAAAAAGCAAATGCATTTGCGCTCATTTGTGCGCCCATAGGCGTGCTGGCCTGAAAACTATGTGTGTTCAAGCGCATTGTTGGCGTGTAAATAGCGAATCCGCCATGGCGCGGGCGCAACTGGCTTTTAAGGGAATGGGAGATGAGACTCACTTTTAGACCATGCGCTGGGCAGTCGACCATTTTTCCCGTCGTTAAGCTAGCAAAAGTGGATTTGGACACGACCTAAGTGTGCTTGCGCCGTGCGCTTTAGACTATGCGCTTAGATTGTTAAAATAGGGACCCATATATTTACAAAGATGGAAGTATATAATAGTATACATTTTCTTCAATTTATGTTGAATTGAAATACACACACATACAGACATATTGTACATTACATCCATTATTTCAGCGATTAACCAGAATGTGATGTCTTTACCTCCATCATGTACTGGTCCACCACATGCAGTTCAGTCAAGTCTCCTTTATGCGATTTATACATCTCAATGTCATCTGCGGTGGGCACGTATCTGATGAAGAACGCAACAAATGAAAACATGGCAAAGCACTGAAATGTCTGCCCTAATTTAGTTTTACATCGGGTCCAACCTCTCTGCATCATAAATACTTCATAGATGACCATGTTAAGCGTGCACGATTCTAAAAGGATGTCACACAACCCTTGTTCCTTTTGTACAGGTTGACTGCCTAGCGAGCCTATTTTCTCCTCCAAGATTGCCTCCTTTTCTCTTTGCATCTCTCCATCTAGTCGTCTGAAAAGGGCGCATGCTACTCTGATTTGCAGTGGCCCGAGGAACAGAGGTTGATTAAAAGCCAAGTTGCAGTCAGCTTGTATAAAGTGCTCAGGTAGTTGATGTTTGGCTGTTCCTGACTTGCATCCTGTTTGAACCCAGCTCACCTCCAAAATGGACCTGTGTTCAGGTCGTTTTAGTGCGTTTCAAATCCATACCACACTGACTATTTCATGAGCGCAAGGATGTTCCGATGGAGAAACAAGCAAACTAAAGCCACCTACCATTAATATTGCAGTTTCTGCTGGGACCATCTCGAATAAGATTGTATTCAGAAGCCCATGTGGCCGCACTTAAGATTTCCATCGTATTTGGCTAAATAAATATAAATCTCAGTAGGTACATTAGATTATGCCTCCCGCATGCAGGTTGGCCTCCAGCAGTCATTTAAGGATGTTTCTTGAAGTCAAATGCAGAGGAGAAAGCATTTCTCCAGCTTCCCTCAGGGCAACTCAATAGTTTCCTTTTCCTCAAATACATCAGATAAAAGTTTTATAAGCAGGCTGTTCTGTTAAGAGAGCCTGGCATATGTTCTTTTATATTATCATTAAAGAAACGCTATGGTGTCTTCCTCAACATGAACTGCCCGTGACTTCTTGTGGTCTCTGTGGTCTTCATTACATCTACCACTGGAGTATCTTACAAAACACAGACCTCACTCTGTTCTTTTACATTTAACTGTGGTCTGCTGATCTCAACCGCTATATTTTCATTTATATTTTATAAAAGGGTCATTAACTAATAACATGGACAAGAATCTTTTTTCAAGCATTAACATTTGAGGTTAAATATGCATGCATGTAAAGTAGGATGTGTATATTTTTATCACCATTTCTTTTAGGGTTCTTACTCTTAAAGGTATAGTTCACCCAAAAAATGAAAATTCTGTCATCATTTACTCACCGTCAAGTTGTTCCAAACCTGTATGAATTTCTTTCTTCTGCTGAACACAAAAGATATTTTGAAGAATGTCAGTAACCAAACAGTTGATGGGGCCTGTTGATTCCATAGTATGGAAAAAATTACTATGGAAGTCAATAGGCCCCATCAAACGTTTGGTTAATCTTTGAATATCTTTTGTGTTCAGCAGAAGAAAGAAATTCATACAGGTTTGGAACAATCTGACAGTGACTAAATGATGACAGAATTTTCTTTTTTGGGTGAACTATACCTTTAACGGTCTTAAAAATATACAGTATATTTCATTAACAGATTTCTTTTAAACTATTCTGGTCATAAAAGTGCATACAAATTAACAAATCAGTATAAAATGTGTTTACAATTGATTTAAATGGTATAATTTAGCATTTCGCGCAACTACACTAACACTACTGTTCAAAAGTTGGCAGTAAAGACATTAATAATGTTACAAAAAAAATCTATTTCAAATAAATGGTTCTTTATAATTCAACTAAAAAAAACAGAAAATAAAAATGATCATGCTTTCCAAAATAATATTAAACAGCAAAACTCTCAGCATTGATAATAAAAAGAAAAGTTTCTTGAGCACCAGTTCAGCATATTAGAATGATTTCTGAAGGATCATGTGACACTGAGGACTGGAGTAATGATGCTGAAAATTCTGTGTTTTGCTATCAGACATATTGAAGAAGTTCCACAAAGTCTTGTGTGTCAAATTATAATTTTCAATTAAAGAGACCAGCATAACCTAGTTTGGATCAAAATGGAATTTATAAACCTCCAGTACACACTTTTTAAACTTGACTTAACGTGATACAAAAAGTCAGAAAAAAAGTCAGAGGGAAAATTAAAGCACCATGGTACAATAATACTACGCATGTTCTAAAGAGAGAAACACGTAATTTAGAGCGTAAATGGAAACAAACTAATTTAGAGGTCTTTAGAATCGCGTGGAAAGACAGTATGTCACGTTATAAAAAGGCCCTAAAAGCGGCCAGGGCTGAGCACCTCCGTAAACTAATAGAAAACAACCAAAACAATCCTAGGTTTTTATTTAACACCGTGGCTAGACTAACAAATAAACAGACGTCACCCGAACAAAATATCCCGTTACAGTTTAGTAGTAATGATTTCATGAACTTCTTCACTGAGAAAATAGAAAACATCAGAACCACAATTGTAAACGTTCAATCCTCAATCGCGCCTTATAATTCAGCCTCAATTATCACCCCGCAAGAACAATTACAGTGCTTTACAACTATAGAACAAAAAGAGTTAAATAAACTTATCACTTCATCTAAAACAACAACATGTTTATTAGATCCTATACCAACTAAACTACTGAAGGAAGTGTTACCTGTAGTGGAAGAGCCTCTCCTCAATATTATTAACTCGTCTTTATCTTTAGGTCATGTTCCAAGAACATTTAAACTGGCAGTTATAAAACCTCTCATTAAGAAACCACAATTAGATCATAATAATCTAGCAAATTATAGACCCATTTCAAATCTACCTTTTATGTCTAAAATACTAGAAAAAGTTGTGTCCGCTCAACTGGGCTCTTTCTTGCAAGAAAATGATATCTATGAAAAGTTTCAGTCAGGATTCAGACCGCATCATAGCACTGAAACTGCGCTCGTTAAAATCACAAATGATTTACTCTTAGCTTCTGACCAAGGCTGCATCTCAATACTAGTTTTACTCGATCTAAGTGCTGCGTTCGATACTATAGATCACACAATACTCTTAGATCGACTACAAAATTATACTGGTGTTCAAGGACAAGCATTAAGCTGGTTTAGATCATACTTATCTGACCGCTACCATTTTGTCTATTTAAATGGAGAAAAATCGATCATAACTCCAGTAAACTATGGAGTGCCGCAGGGATCTGTGTTAGGCCCTCTATTATTCTCAATATATATGATGCCACTTGGAAATATTATAAGGAAACATGGAATTAGTTTCCATTGTTATGCTGATGACACTCAAATATATATTTCATCACGGCCGGATGAAAACGCTAAATTATCCAAATTGACAGAGTGTGTTAAAGATATAAAAGATTGGATGACGCGTAATTTTCTTTTATTAAATCCAGACAAGACAGAGGTAATACTTATCGGTTCAAAAAAACGCCCACAGAACCTCTCACAATACAACTTTAACATCGTAGGATGTCCTGTTACTTTATCCTCTACAGTAAAAGACCTGGGTGTTATACTCGATTGTAACCTGTCTTTTGAAAATCATATTTCGTATGTTACAAAAACAGCCTTTTTCCACCTTAGAAACATTGCTAAGCTACGTAATATGCTATCAGTTTCTGATGCAGAAAAGTTAGTTCATGCATTCATGACCTCGAGACTAGATTACTGTAATGCTTTATTAGCCGGTTGTCCTGCATCCTCAATAAACAAGCTACAGTTAGTACAAAATGCAGCTGCTAGAGTTCTTACTAGATCAAGAAAATATGATCATATAACACCGATTTTATCATCACTACATTGGCTACCTATAAAGTTCCGTATTAATTATAAGGTATTGCTACTGACTTATAAAGCCCTAAACGGCTTAGCTCCAGTCTATTTAACGGATCTTCTATCGCCCTATAATCCATCGCGCTCTTTAAGATCAATAAATTCGAGGCTTTTGGTCATACCTAGGATATCCAGATCAACCAAAGGAGGGAGAGCATTTTCACATTTGGCTCCGAAACTCTGGAATAGTCTTCCTGATACTGTTCGTTGCTCAGACTCGCTCTCCCAGTTTAAAACTAGATTAAAGACGCATCTTTTCGGCCAGGCATTCACATTCATATAATATTGTTAATCTCACAGTTCAAACTACAATCCGGCCTCTAGTTCAATAATGCCAGAGGAGAACTGGCCCCCGACTGAGCCTGGGTTCTCCCAAGGTTTTTTTTTTTCTCCATTAGGTCACCTGATGAGTTTTAGGACACCATTAGGTCACTTGATGGAGTTTTTCGGTTCCTTGCCACTGTTGCCTTTGGCTTGCTCAGTTGGGGATATTTTGGGGATATTTAATTTTATTCTATCAATCAATAAATTCCACTAGAAACAAACTTTGTTGTATTATTTTACTTTAATTTAATACTGTGAAGCTGCTTTGATACAATCTGTATTGCAAAAAAGCTATACAAATATACTTGATTTGATTTGATTTGATTTGATTTGATACAGCATCTTAAAAACATGGCACTCTTAAAAAGATGCTGAAAAAGCAGCAAAACACCACAGCCAAAGTTATCAGTCTGCATGTGTTCGTAGACCAACAATTAATCAATACACATTTAAGAAATGAACTATTGTGTCAGGTGTGGAGTTTGGCAGGCTGCTTTGTCTCCATGTATCTCTTACCTCCTGAGAGAGGCAATATGCTCGTCTGAGAGACCCCCTTCCTCTTCATTTATAATCAACAATTTGTCCTTCAGCTCTTTTGGATGCACAGGGAAACTTTTGAGGAAAATATCTGTGGGGAAAATACGTAATACATTTACACAGGTACACACACATTCAGTCTTGAGCAACTCTTGAAACAACCTCTCCTGACAGCAGCTCTCCCCACCTGTGATGAAAAACTCCAAGCGCATTTCGAAGACAAAAGGGTTGTGTGCTTAATTACCTCTCTATACATGATCCAGGGAGGGCCAGATGCATGCTGATTTGCATTGTACAAAACCTGAATTGATGGGATTTTCATTTTACCTAATAAACCTAACTGTGCTGAAGCTGCAAACAGAAAAAAGGTATGAATAATGTGTGCCGTGGCAGCTGGGATGACGCTCATTACAGCAACATATTCACACTTTGATTGAGTGGCAGGTTCAAGGGTGCAATTATAATGTTAACACCGTGTCCTAACTAGACGCGACCATGTTAATCAGAGTTTTTGTCCTAACCAGCCGCGACGGCGACACGCGACGATTCTATTTTAGAAACGGTTTCTAATTTTCTGTGACGTCGCGCTGGAACAACAAACACAAAGTGTGGCAATGTTAATCTCAAATGTGCTTTATTTAATGTTAAAAGCGTGTAATGTGACTTTGAATATCATTTAGTGCTCCCAGCTTTGTATCCGTGAAAGCAACAATGCAACCTCAGATCTTGAAATTAAACAAATGGAAACAAGAACGTTCAAACTGTGAACAAACAAGTGTATTCTTTGACAAAGATTGTAGTAACTCAGTAGTGATGAGTCGTTCATGAACGATCCGTTCATTGCGTTTGTCACGTGATAATTGAACGAAAGTAATTAAAGTAATTATTTATGTTCCCTAAATTATTTTTGACTGCATTATAATGATTTCTTAATTCAGAGTATGATCAAGATTGCGTAGGTGAATGTGTTCGGGGAATTTGCCTGTTAAAAGTATAATATTTAAAGCCCCTTAAATGAACGAAATGACTCGAAAAAAAATTTGTTCATTTTGATGAACGAGATCGAACATGAGAGCCAGTAAAATGATCCGAACTTCCCATCACTATAACTCAGTAGCCTATGTATTTTTAATAATGTTTAAATGGTGTAATATTTGTAAATTTGATTATGTAGCCTAGCCTACTTATCCATTTTCTAGCGAGTGCCGTCACTCCTGGTGCACTCAGCCCACACGCTGTTCTGATTGGCTGTGGGGTTTGATTGATTTTGACTCATCTCACAGTCACGTCAAGTATGGACAGAAAAAATTATTTGTCGCTGTAATCTTACTGCATCGCGTCTGGTTAGGACACGGTGTAAGCCTCTTTTTCCGGTTTGCACCAAGTTGCACTACAGAGAAACCATTAGCTGTGTGAAAGGAAGGTTCTTTCATGGTTAACATGATTTCATCTCGGCAACAATGAGCCAAGCAAGAAAATCTGATTTCATCCATTCTTTTAAACATGGGAGGCCATGTCACATTCATAAAAACCAACAAGCATCACAAACACAAAACAGATTAACAGAGTAGGCTATTTAGCATTCACAACCACTTTGATTGATTTGATACGGCAAAAAATGAAGGGTGAGTCTAGAATGTATCCACTAGGAATTAATTGGACCAAGAAAAGTTTGTTTTAATATCAGAATTCGCAGTAAATTTCTTTGTAAAAAGAAAAAAAATGTGACTGCCACTTCACATGAGCTTGATGATTAGTTTATTCTGAACACTGCCACATACCCAATTATAAAAGGGTGAGCACACTTCAGCAGGTAGTTATTCTAAGTTGTTTCTCTCTGAAATGTGTCACTTTGGTTTTCAGTGGCATTGCAAAGGTTGTCATTTTTACATAAAAAATGCAAAAGTTCTGATTTGATTTATCTTTATGTTTATCTCAGATATGCTGTCATCTTAATATTTTACTTAATGAATATAAATATAATAGGCTATTTAATTATTTTTCTTTAGAACATTTCAAAGGCAATGGTTTATTTTTTGGAAACAACTGTTTAAAAAAAACACCAATACTACACTGAAAAAAATAAAAAAATAAATGAGTGAGAATAACATCTTCACTAGCATTAACATATAATTTTGTACTTTTATGTTCCAATTATATTTCCTTATTTCAGCGATTAAACTGAAAACAGCCAGAGCTGAAGAGGCTAACAAGGACTTCAGACTACGTTCCTCACTCATGATTCCAGTAGCTCACCACCAGCTGAACAGCCAAACCCCTATGAAAAGTCTTCAAGCTGTAATTGCGGCTCTAATCATGGGTTTTCGATTAGCAATTTATTTTCTTTACGGGTGGTACAGTTGGAACAAAAAAGTTCAGATACATTAAAATGGAGTACTATAGCCCTTCAATTCAGAAATAGGCAGGACTTTTTGTTTTATTTATGAAGACTGTGTGGTTCCATCATTGTTCAAGGACTGGACTCAAGAGTGATGTTCACTTTAAAGCCATTAGCTATACTGTAGCTCTAATAAAGACTGAAAGAGAACATATGAGAACATATATACAGTCATGTGAAAAAGAAAGTACACCCTTTTGAATTTATGGTTTTATGTATCAGGAGTCCTGACACATAAAACCATAGAATTCAAAAGGGTGTACTTTCTTTTTCACATGATTGTATAGTGGGTCCAAGAGTCTGAGACCATTAGTGAAAATGCTTCTCTTTAGCAGCTTTCTAGTTTAAAACACAAAAAAATAATTACAAATAAACACTATCTGGACAAAAGCATTGGGACACATGACCATTACACCAACGGGGACTGTTATGACATCACATTGGTCCCCCCTTTGCAGCTGTAACAACTTCCACTCTCTTCTGGAAAGGATTTCCACAAGATTTTGGAGTTTCCCATTCATCTAGCATTTGTGAGGTCAAGCATTGATGTTGGACGGGAAGGTCTGGCTCGCAATATCCGTTCCAGTTCATCCCAAAGGTGTTCGATGGGGATGAGGTCAGGGCTCTGTGAGGGCCAGTCAAGTTCTTCCACACCAAACACATCCAACCATGTCTTAATGAACCTTGCTTTGTGCACAGTCATGCTGGAATAGAAAAGGGCTTTTTCTAAAATGTGCCCACAAAGTTGGAAGCATAGCATTTTCCAAAATGTCTTGATATGCTGATGCATTAAGATTTCCCTTCATTAAAAGTAAAGGGCCAAGTCTGAAAAACAGCCCCATACCATTAATATGGTACCCAGTAAGGTCAGTAAATATATTTACTGTCCACTGTTGCTCATTTGAAATAGCACTGGGCCTAAGGCCAAAGCCAGAGACTGAGAAATGGAAAAGACATTTGGTATCGCTGGTTGAATGGTATCTCTGATATCTCTTTTTAAATACTTGCCAGTGAAATGATATTAATGCCAGTGGAACTCTTCAGCTATGGAATCAGCAGAGCATTGGTGACTTTAACGCACCATGTGCCTCAGCACTCGGTGACCCCGCTATGTGACTTTACATGGTCTCCCGCTTCGTGGCTGAGTTGCTGCTATTCCTAAACTCTTCCACTTTCCAGTACTAACACTTAGGGTTGACCATAGAATATCTAGCAGGGATGAAATTTCACGAATTGACTTATTGCGAAGGTGGCATCCTATTACAGTACAACGCTTGAATTCACTGACCTCAGAATGACCCATTTTATCACAAATGTTTGTAAATGCAGACAGCATTGCTAGATGCGTGATTTTATACACCTGTGGCAATGGGTCTGCTTGAAACACCTGAATACAACAATTAAGAGGTGTGGCCCTTTTGTCCATATAGTGGGCATATAGTATATAATATAGCATATTTTAGTACAAAAATGTGTGAAAAGGTTGAATGAAAACTGTACATGACTGCAGAATGTCATCATATTTGGTACTTCATATTTAATGGCAGCAACACTCATCATTATCCAGAAAATCTGAGATGTTTCAAAGAGCATCATGTGCTTCAATGGAATAAAATTTAATAAAATTTAAAAAAAATAAAAAATTTAAAAAGTCACAAAATTGCTGATTTAATTAGTGATCTAGAAATCTGTAGAATCTGAAATATTTCTTATTTATTTTATGCCATATATTTTCTTTACTGAGAATCTTCCTGAGAAAACTTTCCGACTATTTTCTTGTTTAAATGAAATTCCATGTAGTCTCAGACTTTTGGACCCCACTGTATATACAAAACTATATCTGTGGGAAGAAAAAGTTTACTGTCAGATATCATTTAAAGGGATGGTTCGGAGTAATTTCAACCTAGGGTCCTTTGCACCATGACCTCGAGCCAAATACCCCCCCAGAAGCTTTTTTTCCCTTGGTCGAGCTGGGGAAGGTGGAGGGTTTCTGAAAGCGCGCTGCAGATTGCAAACAGCAAACAAAGCCAAGTATTTGAATGATGAGCAGCAAGCTCATTGGCAATGATGTGATTGCTAACAAATAGAGTTAAGGACCAATCAGCCTGTGCTATCTAGAGTTTCATGACAGAACTTTGTATTTGAAATAAATGCAGAACCTATTTGTACTATTGTAGAAGTTTGGTACCATTCCGGGCTTTATTAGTGGGGTAATTTACGAGATACAACCTTGGATCCATTAGCTCCTGCACTGAACCATCCGGCTGATATCTCTAAATTAGCTCTAACTTTAATAATGTTCGACCAAGGGAAAAAAAGCTTCTGGGGGGGTGTTTGGCTCGTGGTGCAAAGGTCCCTAGGTTGAAATTACTCCGAACCATCCCTTTAAGACATCAATGACAGTAACCTTTTTCTCCTAGTAATCTAGTATTTCATGTGTGTCACCTCTTGAGTTTAAGAGATCTCAAACTGTGCTACCAAAGATACCAAAGTCTGCAATTATAAGTCAGAGATCTCATCTTAAATCTCCAGAGACATGAAAGAGCAACCTCGAAGTAATAAAACTGTCCTCTGGATAAAATCGCTGCTACTAATGATGACTCTAAGGTTGTGTTAAAAGTCTCAACAGAGTCCTCAAAAGTGTCTGGCATCAGATTAGTCTTTGAGTTTGTATTATTAGGACCTACGCGTGCTATAAATTATATCAAGAGCCAAATAAGCAGTCATATTACAGGACATAATGAGTCTGTTCCAAAACCTAATGAGCTGCCTTACTGCCACCTACCTAAATATGCAGCTTTCTTCTAAGGCAGCATTGTAACAAAGCAGCAACCATCCAAACAAGACTCGGTTAACTATTTATTCCAATGCAGTTTAACATCAGCATGTTGCTAATGATCAAACTGTCTGGTGCAAAGCGGGGCACTAGCCCAAATTAGCATAAAATTCCACAAACTGTTATAACAGATTTATTATTGAATGCATTATGCCTACACATGCATTGATACATATATGCCTACACTACTGTACAAAAGTGGTCTGTAATATTTTTTATTATTTAATACTTCTTATTCAGGATGCATTAACTGCATTCTGTCATGACAGCCCTCTGAGAGATTGGCAATGTTAATACAGGTGGAGCTGGGGAAGGTGGAGGGTTTCTGAAAGCGCGCTGCAGATTGCAAACAGCAAACAATGCCAAGTATTTGAATGATGAGCAGCAAGCTCATTGGCAACGATGTGATCGCTAACAAATAGAGTTAAGGACCAATCAGCCTGTGCTATCTAGAGTTTCATGACAGAACTTTAATTTTAAAATAAATGCTGTTCTTTTCAAAGAATCCTGAAAAACATTGATCACGGTTTCCGTAAAAATATTAAGCAGCACAGCTGCATACCATAACATATCTTGAGCACCAAATCAGCGTATTAGATTTTATATTGTAGCAATTTATTTCCACAATATTACTGTTTTACTGTAAATTTGATCAAATAAATGCAGCCTTAATGAGCATAAGAGACTTTAAAAACAATAAAATATCTTACCGACCCCAAACTTTTGAACGGTACTGTAAAATGTTCTTAAAATACTGCTTCTGTAGGCAACTCACACTATTTTTTTAAGTCCCCCTGTGGCAAAAATCAAGCTTTTAATGTTGTTTATATGTCTATGTGGTGTTTTTAAAGTGCTTTAAGACAAACCATGTGTAAATTCATAAGTCAACATTATTGCTGAGTATTTTCTCCTTAAAACTGCAGTGAACCTCAAAAATGCGGTTTGAAATCGCTGATGTTTCTACAAGGTATATATGAATGAACCAATCAGGTCAACATGTGATCGTCAACGAGTGGATCTCTGAGCTGGTGTGAGTGAGTGGAGGCGGGGTTCATTTGCATACTCGTTGAACTGCGTATACTAAATGAAGCAAGGGTATAGAGTTACATTCAAGCTATTTTAAGGTATGAAGAATTTTTTTTTTTTTTTTTTTTTCCAAAGAAAAAACATTTAAATATGACATTTTGGTGATCAAAGATGAGTTTTAAAGCTCCAGTATGTAACTTTGGTATTTGACCACAAGAGGGCGCAGTTTCAACAATAACAAAGGCGAAGCTTGATGACGCTATGAAGGAGGTGACGATGGGAGATGTCGTTTTTAATGCGTTTTCACCATCTAGCGATGTATCTAAATGAAATTAATGAATCATGATCACGGATGAGGTCATTTATTCGTTTTTGTATTACCTGTATGTCTGATCGTATTATTTTATGTCATCATAATTAATTAACTGCAAGGAACGTGAAATGTTATGCTATATTATCCCGTTACAACTTAAAGCTATTTGTCAAATAATTTTTTGGGGTAACGTTAATGCTGTGCAGTTTTACGTGTTTATGGTTAATACCGTGTTGTTTAACGTGTTCAAACCAATCGTCCTGAAAGTAAATTTGAACGAACATTTGCAAGTAATGACTAAATATTTTTTTTTAACAACACATATCCGATTGTATTGTACTGCCATAATCTCGGTCACCACACGTGATAAAAAGCCTTACCGAAGTACAAAGAGCAATATAACTTTGTTTATAAGTGCTATTATTGACAATTGCATGTCTTACCTGTCTACAATACACTCGCGAGAGCAGAGTCTCTGTCAAGTCCAAGATTGTCGCGCAGCTCTCTCCATCTCGAAAACGCCTGACCAATATTTATCCAGGTTTTATTCCTTCGTTTGTCACACAGTCTGCGTGTATCAGAATATGGACGCTTTCGTTTTGTTGGCACTTCAATACTCGCCAAAGAGTAATCGTGATCCATAACAGCTATAACCATACAGTCTATGGCTATAACCACCATTTCCGCATTTGACCATGTGATATTCCGGTGTGGTGGGTCATATTTTTTATTTTATTTATTTTTCTTCTTTGTCAGACGTCATTATTGTTTATTGTGATAAGAAAAAAACTCAATAAAGTTGTTGTAAAAAAAAAAAAAAAAAAAATCCGGTGTGGTGGAATATCCGATCACATGGAAAACAAAGATAGAGCGGACGTTGCGTCACTGAGAGGCGACATTTCTTTTCCGGGACGGCCAGTTATTAAAAATCGGAATTTCTCTGAAATAAAAAATCTTTGGAGACTTTTGAAATATTGTAAGTACACAACTGGAGGAAATATATCACACTGTGCAAGTTATTTGCGGAAATGTTATTACAAAATTCCTACATATTGGAGCTTTAAGGGATAAAGTTATTGACTACAGGGGGACTTTAAATAATATGTATAACATAGCCATTCTGGACACTTTATTCAAATAAATCTCACTGAGCTATGATTTGCAGTCGTTTTGTTTATTTACTGGCACGAGGGGGTGGTAAAGTTTAGCCGAAACTACTACTAACGGATATAAAGCAGATTCATGGTAATACCCAGACACGAGTGAAATGCACAATCCCATAATTCCTCCATCTGTATTTTCACTGCATAGCCGTCCGTGTGCAGAGCAACTTTAAGCTACATCTGCTTACAATGTGTCTCTGTGGAATAAAACTACGGGGTAATTAACTAAGAGGCATCGCATTTATAACCGTCTGTATTTTCTGTAATGCTTCAGCGAAACTCTGAGATACTTAAATATACATAAACAATGAATGTCATAATACTGATTTGGTCACAGAGGTGAAAAACTATGGGACGAACGTGATGGAGCATTTCCTTCCACGCTACCACGGATGCCATCATCCAAGAACTCCTACAAACTCAATCACCTCGCGAATCTCTTTCCTTTTTCATGCAGTCAGGGGAGTTTTCTGGCTGAGTTATTACTGATCAACATGCAATATTCATCTGAGAAGGCATTATCATTTTGCCGAGCTCCGTAGCCCTTTGCCCCTTCGTGTTAGACTGGCTGAGAGATAAATTGCCTGGGGGTTGCTCTGGGCCCTGATTGCCTACCGCCGCAACTTGTCAGAGACAGGGGAAGAGGAAGAGGACACTTGGAAGGGAAGAGATAGCTGACACATAGGCTAGTAAGGATGCCATGCATTTTTCATAGCGCTCCCCTAATTGAGGCACCTGTGTGAGAAACT
Source organism: Vimba vimba (assembly GCA_022828995.1). Lineage (NCBI taxonomy): Eukaryota > Metazoa > Chordata > Actinopteri > Cypriniformes > Leuciscidae > Vimba > Vimba vimba. Next base: position 27,380,642 of record CM040837.1, on the reverse strand, counting down.
CACAGCCGTTTGGTTGCTGCTGGTGTTATCGTTTTCGTTCTGATTTACTCGCTTTTGAAATCCAATCTCTTTCTTCCTGAGTAGACGAGGCCATGCTTTACCTCTTTGTGAAGAGCTAAGGTGAAAATAATATGTAAAAGTTGTGGAAATGTCTTGTTTTTGTGTAGAACTTTGCACAAAAGCACTTTTAAACTCTCATTTTTAGTTTTAAGTGCACTTTAGGTCATTCAAAGAGACATAAAGTGGTGCTTGTCTATTAGAATCCAACAGTCAAGCACAAAATGTGGCCTCAACATTTTTTATAACATTTTCTAGGGATGTATTGAATATTAATAGTAGAGATCACAAGGACCTACTTTCATTTGCAAATAATTTTTTTATCTTTAATGCTTTTTTGAGTCAGAGGAGCTATTCAAGTCTCATTCACTAGCAAATATCAAGCAAAAAAAAAAATAGATCCAAATAAACAGGGTGGTCAAAAATAACAGATGTTATGTGCTACCTCTGACGTGCTTAAGAGAACATGAGCATCCTTATTATTCAAGATAGATCTTTGCTTCTGGGAAACGTGTATCACAAAGAGAACAGAACACTTTCAACAGAACACTTGAAACCCAGTGTGATGAATCAACATATTCCATGCTTTAGTATCAGTTGGAGGACACTGGAACATTGCAGTAACTTTTTTATTTATACTTTTTTTTTTGTCTGTCAGTTTGATGCAACACTGCCACCTAGTTGTATCTTTTAGAGCTGTTTAGATGGTCAACAGACCAGATTTAACAGGTTGAGATCTTTTTTTGTGGTCAATATGTAAATTGTTCCTGAGCATTTTTTCTGTCTATGCTTAATTTTCTTTTCGTAGAAAGGACAAAAGACTGAGAAAATACACTACTGAAAATTTTCCATTTTTCTAATTAAAAATATTTATTCCATTACAAATTATAGTATCAGCATAACAATTTATGTGAAGCTCTGAATTTCAATCAACCACAGCATTGTTATTTTAGTATTATTTATACTTTATTATAGTATTTATTAATATTTTGAACTGGCTTTTTTATATATTTTCAGTTTTTATTTTAGTTAAAGTTTTAGTCATTTTGTTTTGTGCTTTTGTCATTTTTATTAATTTTTGTTTTTTATAAGTGCTGTCAAATCGATTACTATCTTACAACAATCGACAACACTATTTTATATTATTATTTTAGTATTAGTTATTGTAGTACTTTTTCATTTGTAAATGTTGTTTTTACGTTTTTAATATAATATTTATTTGACTTATTTTTTTCAGCTTAATTTCAATTAACGGAACCCATTCTTAATAGTTTAGTAAAATCTTACATATTTCTTCTTCATTTTACATCATAACATTTATTTGTTTAACTTTTTTTAAAATGCTAGTGCTAAAGTTTGATTCCAGGTTTAAATTAGAAGAGATTTTATAGTTTGACAAAAGACTATGAATTGAAAAGCAAGCTTTTTAGCAGACTGCTATGTGACTATTTTAGAAAAGAGAATTGTTTCTTGATATTTCTTATGCTCATGTGTTTATTCGAGGTGTTTGCAATGGCAAACCTCACTGTTTTGTATTGTATTGTTCATACTTTTTCACAACCCAATTTATGATTCGGACATGAATAATCATGTGACTCGAGAAATGTTTCTTGAGCAGCAAATCATCATATTAGAATGATTTCTGAAGGATCATGTGACACTGAAGACTGGAGTAATGATGCTGAAAATTCAGCATCATTAAATTCATTTAAAAAAAAAAAAAAACATTAATAAAAATTACCAACCTCAAACTTTTGAATGATAATGTTATACAATATATACAGCAGAAATTAGCATTTGATAGTCAGAATTTCAATGTGATCTCAGCCTTTTGGGCACAGAGTTGAACAGTACATGACAACCTGAAAACACATTAATAAATGTAATTAGAATTATAATCTTCCAGAAGTCCAAGCCAAAAAAATTGCTTAGAAAGGTAATATGGCACACCACTCCTCAATAAGTCCTTTGGAAACACCTCTAATAAACAAATAAGCATAAGAAAGATCAAGGCACAATTCTCTTTTCTAAAGTAATCAGCGTAGTAGTCTGCTAAACAGCTTGTTTTTCAATTCATAGTGTTTTGTCAAACTACAAAATCTATTGAGGACTTAAGTATGTGAGAACTAAACTATGTGCAAATTGTTTTGTCAGATCTATTGTTATTCAAAGCCAATCCAGGAGAGGTTTTTAATGGTCCTCTCTGTTGCTGCTCTAATCCTCCCACAGAGATCAATAACCCACACCATGACTGATTCCACAAGTTCTACAACAAATACACCATTTATAACTAGACACGGCCTGGCATTTCTCCTCAAGCAACAACATTAGGCCATGATCCTCTTACTTTAAAGGAAGTTCACCTACAAATGAAAACCTGTCATCATTTACTCGCCCTCATGCCGTTCCAAACCTGCAAGAATATCCTGGCTGCTAATTTCTATTATGAAAATGAAAAGGTACTTTTCATTTAAAGATGTTGGCTGATAGCCTGAGAGATCCTGCAATACTTACTGAAATTGTGAGCGATCTTTGAATTCAACATGATTTCCACAGTAGTGGTGGACTCTGATCGGCCTGGGACGCCTAACTCTTTCACTCCAAACAGCTCAAGCAAGCGTGAGGTGTCAATTTCAGTCTTCCTGGGGTTCCTGCAAGACCATACTGACTTCTCGATCTGCAAAGGCAGGGAACAGTCAATACCATTATTTCATATGATATTATTTCATATCAAGGCATTGCTTTGAATGCAAAGTGATCTTTAGCAAATGATTACATATTAATAAACAGATTTAGCATAACAACTATTTCAATGCTGAAACAGCAATGCTGCGTTTGCAATATAGAGTGTTGTAGAGTCTGAATTTACAAGCAAACAACATCATAATTATGAGTAATGATGCTGAAAATTCAGCTTTGCATCATAGGAATAAATTACATTTTAAAATATATTAAAAAAGAAAACAGTTATTTTATAGTGCAATAATATTTCACAATATTACTGTTTTACTGTATTTTTATCAAATAAATGCAGCCTTAGTGAGCAGAAGAGACTTCTTTCAAAAACATAAAAAAAAACGTACCGATCCCCAACTTTAATTAATTCTAACAATTAATTACAGTGTTTTTAATACTGTACAAATGCACATTTTCTTAATGGCTTAAACAGTAGTTTGTCTGACCCAGGGTTATTATAGTTAACTAAAACTTAAGCTAACACCATAAAATAAGTATTTTCGATACTAGCAATAAATAAGCATTAAAAAAATTAAACGTATGCATTTTATTTCAGATAGTTGCCAAGGCAACATTTCTCTTTTTTAAGTTTAACTTTTCTAAAAATAACTAAAACTAAAATAAAAATGAATACAAGTATCTAAATTACACTAAAATAACAGTGGTCCAACCAAACATCTGGACTCCGTCCTATAGGCCCTGTTTACACCTGGTATTAAGGAGCGTTTTGGTCGATCGGATCACAAGTGGACGATGCTAAATACAGGTGTAAACGTTTTGAGCTTGTCCACTTTCAATCACTTCCAGAGGTAGACGAAAACGCATTCGACTGAATTGCTTTCGTAGTGTCAACGCTCATGTCTACTTGTGATCCGCATCTTAACACCAGGTGTAAACAGGGCCATAGATAAAACCGAACACAAGAGCAGATACCTTATCCTGAGCCACCAGGTCCCAGTGAAAAGCTTTTGTCCTCTCTGAAAGCTGCTTGGATTTCATGGGCAGCGGAGGGGGCAAAGGAGCGGGCGGTACAGGACCTGGAACTGCTGACGGCACAGGCAAAGGTGGGGGCAATACAAGCGGCAAAGTCAGAGACGGTGATGAGCATGTGGCCACTGGTGAGGTTGGCTTGAGCACAGATCTGAACTCTGCTGTCCGGGCTGGCTTCGGTTCTGATCCTTTCATGGAGACGATTTCTGGCTCTAGTGTTGTTGGATTATCTATAAGCTCAGCTGGGAATGTTTTGGGTAAACGTGGTCTCGGAGTAGGTGGCACTGGTGGAGGTGTGAACTGCATGAGGTCGTTCTGTGTCTTACTTTCTGACTTTGTACTGTCAATGAGAGCTCTTTCAGGGGCTTCATAGAAGTGTTCATGTAGTGACTTTCGTTTCCAGTCCACACATAATTGTTTGATCGCTTTCACCCAGGCATCTCGCTCATACTGTACTGCCTCTGAGGTCATGAATTCGCTTTTTGGTATTCGGAACCTGACAAAGATAAAAAGAGTGTTGTTGAGTTAACTTTTGGTCACACATTAATTTCCTCCTGACTATTATCTATTGAGGTAAAGATCAAGGATTAAGAAAGAGCACTTGACTCACAGGAAGTCATTCTTGTCATTGATCAGAGTGAAGGTGTCGGTGGTGCAGGGGGTCTCCACCCTGACATTACCGTCTGAGAGATGGATGATAACAGCTGTCCCATCAGCCCCTGCACACCTGATATCATCCACACTGTCATAAATGTCTGAGAGAGTCCAGACGGTCTCGCTGGAGGAATCAAACTTGTCTGGATTACTACTGGCAGATTGCGGAGCAACAGTCCACAAGGTCAGCTGACCAGTCTGAAGATGAGCTTCATATCTAAGAGTGCAGAACATAGCATGACTGTTAGTAATCTTTAAATAAATAAATAAATAAATATATATATATATATATATATATATATATATATATATATATATATATATATATATATATATATATGTCTGCGAGCCCCCCATTCAAAGTCCCTTTCGAAGAAAGTCCGTTCAGTCGGCGGCCATATTTGCAACGCCTTTGTCCAGTTATTTCGGGCATCCAAGACCAACTCCTATCTATTTGAACGGGGGAATCCTGAAATCTCAAAAACTGCTTCCCGTATTCACAATTAAATAACATATTTCAAATTAGCAACAAAATCTGACATGAACTGTCCCATAAATGTTGTTTCTTACTCTTAAATAGAGTTTAAAAAACTTTTTTTTTTTTTTAAGTTTGGAGTCTCTATGATTTTTTAATGATTTTGAAATAAGCCTCCTCTGCTTACCAAGGCTGCATTTATTTATTCAGAAATACAGTAAAAACAGTAATAATGTGAAATTATTAGAATTTAAAATAAATGTTTTCTATTTTAATACACTTAAAATTTAATGTATTCCTGTGATCAAAGCTGAATTTTCAGCATCATTACTCCAGTCTTCAGTGTCACATGATCCTTCAGAAATCATTCTAATATGATGATTTGCTTAAGAAAGATTTTTCATTATTTATTTTTCCATGTTTATTTTTATTTATTTTTTTAGGAATAGAAAGTTCAAAATAACAGCATTTTATGAGGCACACTGACAAAACATAAATACGGTCTTTAATTATTAATTAAGTACACTGAACAAAATTATTAACGCTACACTTTTGTTTTTGCCCCCATTTTTCATGAGCTGAACTCAAAGATCTAATTCCACAGGCCATAATCAACAATGCTGTTGTTTTTTTGTTTTGTTTTTTTGTTTTTTTGGGGGGGGACCCCCCCAATACAGTAAAACTGCACATTTTAGAGTGGCCTTTTATTGTGGCCAGCCTAAGGCACACCTGTGCAATAATCATGCTGTCTAATCAGCATCTTGATATGCCACACCTGTGAGGTGGATGGATTATCTTGGCAAAGGAGAAGTGCTCACTAACACAGATTTAGACAGATTTGTGAACAATATTTGAGAGAAATAGGCCTTTTGTGTACATAGAAAAAGTCTTAGATCTTTGAGTTCAGCTCATGAAAAATGGGGGCAAAAACAAAAGTGTTGCGTTTATAATTTTGTTCAGTGTAGATCACAAATATATTTAATAAGTCTTTAAGATAGTTGACATGTGGCAAGGGGTCCCAGAAAGACATTGTATAAATCTATATTTCTAGAACTTGCAATAAATTTGCAATAGAAAAAATGTTGTGGTGTTTGCTGTGCAAAACATGACGCAACAATGCTGGATACTTGCCAGAAATTTGCAGTTGCTAAGGTTTACAGTTTTAGTTTATTGTTAGGTGGTTGCAAAGGTGTTGCTGATATTCTGGTTGCTATTTATGATCCAGTGGAAGCCTATGGGATTTTATTTTGCCGGTTTTATAGGCAAAAAAAAAAAGAATATTACTTTAAAAAGTGACATACATACTATAATTTAATATCTATGGTTAGCGGTTTGTTCAAAAAGTATGAGCCTGCAGGACGGCTGCCTGAGTGAGCACCACTAAAATGTTAACAAACATTTTTCCTAAGCTGATCATTCTAGTGAGAAGAGGCCTGTGACGTTTGTTCCAGTCTAACTGGTATAACAACTGCTAAGGGCTGTTTTGCAAGAAACAGACAAAACATAAAATGTACAAAAAATTATACTTTTTCCATTTGAATGATGCCAGTCCTCCTCTCTGGAGTAAAAGCTGTCCCTCTTTGAGGTTGTCCGGAGGTAAGTGTGAGCTTTTCCTTTCAACAGACCCATTCACAGGAGGGCTGTATATGTTACTGTAGATGATCTGATTTATCAGCAGCATGATCTGAAGGTACATGGTTTATAATACATCAATAAAGATGCTTTATCATGGCCATGCAGACTCATATCAATATGGTTTTAAAAAGACAGCAGATTTGATGTGTGTTTAATGATCTGCCAAAGACTATGAATTCAATCCACGTTGCACGTGATGTTCTCACCTTCTGCTTGTCCTCTAAAGATGCAGCTTCCAGCTCATAGTCAGTCCGACCTCTGAACGAAATGGAGAACCTGGTACCTGTAGCTTCATGGCAGTTTTTCACATCAGAAAAGAGGAGCTGGCGTTTCACGATGCCTTTCTCGATGCTGCACATTAGGCTTGTGCTGAAATCAATCTGAAGCATAGAAGCGTGCATTTATTATATCGTGCGTTAAAACATAATATGTATCTACTTGATACACACCTGCAGCACTCGTTTCTGCCATATGTAGCGGTTGAACTTGCGAACACTGAAGTTATACTGTGATGGCTGTTCTTCCTTCAACAGAAACATACGTAAACAAAGAATTCAAGAATACTTCCTAAAAGGTCACTTTACAATAGAGATGATTAAAATCACTATAGAGATCTGCTCTAAATATTAGGGGCAGTCCCACGACGACTGGTTAAACAACAAATCATTTCCTTAACAAGGACTGTGCCTAAAATAACAGCAACTTTCTTATGACAAATGCTCAACGAAATCAGTCTGGCTTAAGTTATTTTATATATTTTTTAAATAAAAAAAAATAAAAGATACAGTCATGCTCAAAAGGTTACTCAACCCTTTAAGGAATTTGCAAAATGTTAATTATTTTAACAAAATAAGAGGGATCATACAAAATGCATGTTATTTTTTATTTGTCTGAATAAGATATTTGACATAAAAGATGTTTACATATAGTCCACAAGACAAAAAAAATAGCTGAATTTATAAAAATGACCCCGTTCAAAAGTTTAGAAATCTTAACCCTTGATTCTTAATACTGTGTCGTTACCTGGATGATCCACGACTGTTTCTTCAGAAAAATCCTGCACATTTTTCAGTTTTCCAGCATCTTTTGCATAGTTGAACACTTTCCAGCAGTGACTGTATGAACCTTTTTTATTAGTTGTGTTTGAGTCCCTCAACTGTCCTCAGTGTGAAAAGATGGATCTCAAAATCATCCAGTCACTGCTGGAAAGGGTTCAAATATGCAAAAGATGCTGGAAAACTGAAGGATTCGCAAAATGTCGTGGATCATCCAGGTAATGACGCACAGTATTAAGAATCAAGGGTATGTCAACTTTTGAATGAGGTTTTAGCAATAAGACTGTTTGCATTGCCATTCTATTGAATTTTCTGGCCCACTATAGATCACTGTAGATCACCTCCAGGTCCAAGTCACTTTGCTTCCGTACTGAGCCACTTCTAGCCTGATTTACAGCTTCGTCGATACTCATTTTCCCCGATTTCACCATGTCCATGAGATTCAGCTGCATTTCGTTGCTGAGCTGTAGAAACAATGAGAGTTTAAGTCAAGAGTTTAAGTTAAGTTAAGTGATTATTCTTAAGACAAGCACATGCTGTCTCCATGGAACATTGTTTGGCAACAATGAACTAGCTGACAGAAGACTGTTGAAATGAGGAAGTCTTGATGATTTTTACTTTTGGCACACAATTTACCGTCATTGCAATCTTGTATTTCATGCTAGTGCACTTGATTTGCGGACACCTGATTCCCTATGACACATGTTTGGCCTTCTTGTAAAATTGTAACTTTTTATTACACTATATAGAGACACTATATATGATTCTTATTTTGGTTAACGCAATCAATGTGGGACATCAAATGCATTACATTAATCTGTAAATGAAATGGAGAACACAGCTTTTTTTATATGAATTCACAACACAACATTCATTGACAGCCATGTGTTTTTGAGGTTTGATATCATTTTTGTTTATTAAATATAAACAAATTAATCAGTTTAATGATTACCCATTGATTGAATGATTTTGAATGATTACCCACACTCAACACAGTACAGTTGCAGTTAAACAGACTTTTACACTGAATATTTGAATAATAGCTTTAAGAAATGTCTCTTACCTGAGGAAAATGCACTGTCTTTCTATGATTCATGTTTCTTCATTGGGCTTCAAGAGACCAAAACATGTCAGATCAACCATCAGTCAAACTTAGACTGAGGATTGTAAAGGTGTGTGTTTGTGTGAGAGGGAACTTGGTATGCTTGTATGGAATGTGTATTTATTACTAGGCAACTTCCTGAAAAGCGGCTTACCTGAGGATAAAAAAAGAAAAAGGTGAAGTCATACTCATACACCTCCACCCTTTATCTGACTTCTCATCTTTCTGTGGGACTCACCAAAATGCGTCTGTCTCTCAGTTGAGAGTCATTTAAAAATCTAAATCTATGGCTTATGTATCATGTATTTGTCTATGCTTTTGTAAATGTGGTTGGTTGTGCTTGTACTGTCAAATTTGATGAGTAAAATAAAACATGTCCACTTTTGTTGGCAAGTTGTAACGCAATTGTTTAACCGCTAGATGGCGTACATCCAACACAAAATCACTACGCCGCTGTAAAAGACTTTAAATAAAAGTCTTTTACATAAAAAGTTTAAAAGAATTTAAACTAAACTTTAAATAAAGTACAAACTAGTTATATAATAGTGTTGTGATCATGAAAGTGGCTTGTTACTTACCCACAACAAACTTTAAAGCAGTTATTGCAGCTGTAAAATAGTATTTAGCTTAAATGCTACTGTGACGACAATTCACCAAGTTAAACATGTAGATTCAGACAAAATATCATAATACTACAGTTGCTTTAAATCCAATATTCAGGTAGCCTAACCTATTAGGTAAGTCCTACCGCTTGGTGGTATATGGCCGAGTGTCAATTTGTTTTTGTTTTTGTTTTACTATAGAATGCGCATGCTCATTGCACATCGGCAGGACCAGAAAAGAACACTGTAAAAAATAATAATAATAATTAATTAATCCACCTATCTACTTAAAAACTTAAGTTCAGTGGCTGCCTTAATTTTTTTATTATAATTACCTTGGTTGTACAAGTAATTTCAACTTAAATTATATTGAACTGACTGAGGTTGAATTGAATCCGGAACAGCAACAAATAAGGCTTGTTCGACTTGAACCAGCGCTGCACAGAGACAGACCGATCGGTGAATGACATCAAAATACCGCGAGAACGATTAGAGCGCAGACAGCTCTGTATGCTTTTCAATCACTCTCGTGGTACTTTGATCATGTCATAAACCGATCGGTCTGTGCAGCGCCGGTTCAAGTCGAACAAGCCTAGACCTTATGCGCCAGAGAAACAAGCGCGCATCCATTTTTTTTTTAAATCGTCTTTGAACTTCCGTTTTTGCGGTCGCTCTGTATATTTCTATGGCATTGCTGTCCAGGAGTAATTCGCTTTTGAAGTGGATTTACTAATGTAACGTTAACGAAAGTTATCATGAGGATGTTTAAAGCAGGTGTCTTGACAAATGTCAGTCGACCGGGAAGATTTTTAAACGAGCCGTTCATTCATAAATACGCAAGAAAATAGTGAAGACAAAAGATAACGAGCGCAGCGCTGAAAAGGGGCGGGGCTACAGATCCGGCCCACATCTTGTAGACGTACGCGTTGCCAGATGTGGCCCGGATCTGGGCCGACGCTATGTCGCTGTCTGGGATATCATATAACATATTTAAAAAAAGTTTAAATTGATTATATTATTTTGATGAGTTAAAGTAATGTAAAATCGTCGCCATGACTTACTGATCATGTAATTTGAGGGATGTGAGCAAAAGCAGCAGTTTATGGTACCATTTATGATAGTAATGTTGTTAGGTTGTTATTTGAAATAAGTTATTTAAGCATAACAATAACTAGCTTCTGTGATTTCAGTCTTTCCCACATTCAAATAGATAGGAGCTTGCTGTATTTGAGCATTGTCATTACAGATAACTGTTAACTTCTGTATTTTGGTAAACAATGAAATGGACAGCATGACTTGGAGGGAAATGAGCATTTTAATCAGTTCTGTTTGAACTCTTTGAATACACTTTTAAGCATTTAATAACCACATTGAGTGTTAAACAAAGTTTAAACTTGTGTTATTATGTACAGTATCAATCCTCCCAAACATGTTCATCTGTAGCTGACTACTAACTCCGGCTTAAAATAACTTGTGCATCAAAAACTGACAGACTGACTGAGAAAAGGAAGTGTTTACATCCTATTTCATTTACCACTGTAGTCAAATTTGCATATGCATGCAGATGTATTTTGTATTCTAATGTTTCTACCTTTTGCATGTTTGTCAATTATTTGACATACAGACTGTGTGCTCCCGTTATTGTCTGATACCCTACTTTTATTGTCTATAGTAACTGTATGCATTTTATACAGCAAGCCCTCTAGACTGTGCAGTGTCTTGAAATAGAAGAGCCTTCCTCTGAGAACATGTAACATGTGATGCCTGTATTCTCTAAACTGTTCCTCATGGGACTGAAGGGTTTTTCACTAGAACGTTGAATTACAGTATGCCATGCCTCAAATCATTCTCAGAACGTATACCTGGTGAGGAAGTGATACAATAATCTTCCAAGCGTGTCTAAAGTCAGACGTCATTGTGCTGGGATCTGGCTTGTTGAATCACTGATGATCAGAGAGTATTTCTTCTCTTCCATGGTATGTCCCTAAAACTACTCATGTGTATATTCCAAAACAACTTCCTTGTTACTTGGGGCTTTCCTCCTGCTGTCTCTTTAATCCAAACCTGGGCTTTTTTCTTTTCTTTTTTTTCTAAGGGAGAGTCCTCTAGCAGGGGCGGGATTCACCTCTGGACTGCTTTGCTAAATCTCCTCTTCTCACAGTGGCAAACTGTCAAATGTGCTCTTTCAAAGCATGTTGGCACATTTTTGTCTTATTAACTGTTTAAATATCACTTGATTTCTTGTCTTATGGGCTATTGTACTATATATTCATACTTATTATTTTATATTATTTTAGCATTTATTAATATTTGTAAAGTAGCTTTTTATATTTAAATTTTTGGTATATTTTAGTTTAAGTTTTAGTGCTTTTGTCATTTTTATTAGTTTGCTTTATATTTCTGTTTAGATTTAATTTATTTTTATTTCAGTTTTAGTTATTTGCCAACACTTTCAATGTTCTGTTGCTTTTTAAGTTAAAGTTTTTTTTCCGTTTAATATTTAAATTCCATGTTATTCCAGATTAATTTAAAATAATGAAAATTATTTTAATATTTTTATAGTTAAGAATAACAACACTGCACTATATCATACTTTGTATATTATTTGAATATTATTTATACTGTATTGCACACATACACAAAAATAAAATGTAACATATAGAAATCTTAAAGGAACACTCCACCGTTTTTTGAAATAGGGCTTATTCACCTTCTTTCCTACATTTAGATAGGTGGGCAAATGCATTTTTGTCTCAGTGCATGCATTGTTTTAGTTTGACAGGGTCAGCGCTAGCTTAGCTTAGCATAATGAATGGAATCCTTTGTTGCCAGCTAGCATGCCCTGAGTAAAAGTGATATAAAAAAAAAACCCCCACCTAATTACTTCTTGTGGCCTGCGTATTCACAACAAGTACAAATAGTGATGCAGATGAACACTAGGCGATTTCCTATGCAGATATTGACTTGGGACTATATTAGGGGGAAGCACAGGCGAAGCACTGCTACTTGGGCGCAGAGATATCACGCCCAAGTAGCAGTGCTTCGCCTGTGCTTCCCCCTAATATAGTTCTTAATATATAAGTCAATATCTGCATAGGAAATCGCCTAGTGTTAATCTGCATCGCTATTTGTACTCGTTGTGAATACGCAGGCCACAAGAAGTAATTAGGTGTTTTTTTTTTTGTTTTTTTTATTACTTTTACTCAGGACATGCTAGCTGGCAACAAAGGATTCCATTCATTGTGCTAAGCTAAGCTAGCGCCGACCCTGTCAAACTAAAACAATGCATGCACTGAGACAAAAATGCATTTACCCACCTATCTAAATGTAGGAAAGAAGGTGAATAAGCCCTATTTCAAAAAACGGTGGAGTGTTCCTTTAATATAAGTAAATATAAATATAAGTATATGATCCCAGCCTGTGTTCCCCTGGTGTTGTGTGGACTTCTATGTTATTTCCTTTTCTGCACCATGTTTTGTAGTCCTTTGTAGTTTTTCTTGTTGATTAGTTCTTAGATTTTTCCCAGGTGTGTCTTGTTTGCCAATTACCCCTTCTGTATTTAAACCCCAGTGTTTCTTGATGAGTCTTATCCTACATGGATGTATGTTTGGTGCACTCATTCGGTTCTCTGGTCCCTGGGTTCTCTGGTCCCTGGGTTCTCTGGTCCCTGGGTTCTCTGGTCCCTGGGTTCTCTGGTCCCTGGGTTCTCTGGTCCCTGGGTTCTCTGGTCCCTGGGTTCTCTGGTCCCTGGGTTCTCTGGTCCCTGGGTTCTCTGGTCCCTGGGTTCTCTGGTCCCTGGGTTCTCTGGTCCCTGGGTTCTCTGGTCCCTGGGTTCTCTGGTCCCTGGGTTCTCTGGTCCCTGGGTTCTCTGGTCCCTGGGTTCTCTGTGTTGGAGTTGTTATTATGTTTTTTATTTTAATTAAAATCACTGCATTTTGATCCAGTTCTCCTTTGTTTTTGAGTTCACCATACATTACAAAAGACTTGACCACAAATGGACCCAGCAGGGAGGATTATGCATCTCCGCCAAGGAAAAATTGAGGACTATGTACTGGACTTTGAGCTGGCTCATTTCGCCAAAATGAAGGAAATATCCCTCATGATCTTTTTTCGAGGGGGGCTATCTGAGCCTCTTAGCTCGGTCATGCCGTTGCATGAACCTACCTGGACTTTTACGGTGGGTGTCGTGGAGGAGGAACGAGACATTCATGCTGTACACGCTACTCCAGAGTCTCCAGCCGTCATGGCCGCCACGCCATGTTTCCAATTGTCATAAACGTTGCACCTGAAGATACCAAGGTGGTTCCTAGGCATGTGAGATTGGCTTCCAGTTTGGCGGGCACTGCGCTGATATTGGTATGAGCAAGCTAGCATCTGCATGGTGGTATCAAATCTGGGGGGTTCAGAAGTTTTCCCATTGTTGATGGCATTCCCCGTTACGACGGTGGCCATTTTGTGTCTCGGCCGCGTATGCTTCAGTATCTCCTGAGGTGGCGGAACCAGATCTAGTTTTGCCCGAGGCGGTGGTGTCCGCCCAGGAACTCTGTTTGCCCCGATATGACCACAGTGGTTGCCTTCGAACCCCCTACCTGTCCTGACACGACCACAGAGGTCGTCCCTGAGTTTCCTGTTAGCATTGACACGACTACGGAGGTCGTTCAAGAACTTTCTGTTTGCCCTGTCACGACCATGAAGGTCACCTATGAACTCCCTGTCTCGTCTCGACCAGAGAGGCCGTTCTATGGTCCCGAGTCTCGGCCAAGGAGGCCGAGTTCAAAGACTCTGCTTGCTTTATCACAGACATTTCTCCTGAATGTCCTGCCTGCCCTGTTATGGCCACGGAAGCCATTACTGAACTTTCTTTCTGTTTTGACACATGGCCCCAGAGGCCAAACCCAACCTTTTCTTTGCTCCAGTTCCGACTGAAACGCCATGAGGACCTTCAGACCTGTCTGATCTGCCCTTGTGGTGGTCCTCATCTACGCCTTGTCACGATCCCTGTGCTGTCTTGTGTTTTGTAAGGACTTTTTAAAGTGTATTCTTGGTTCCCATTATTTCTGTTCACTTCCTGTGTTTGATTGCTGTTTTGCCTTGTACCTTCTCACCCTAGTTACCTCATTAGTTACCATGACATCAAATCACCAACACCTGTCCTTCATCAGCCCCTTGTTAATCTGTCTATTTAACCTCTGTGCTCTTGTTTGTCAGTCATTGCTGTCCTGCCTGCTCTCTGTGGATTACTCTTGTTCTTGGATTATCTGTGTTTTTTGCTAATAAACTTGTGCTTGGATTTGGATGCCCTGCCTCGTCCCTGCTCACGTTACACTTAGTGGTCAGAATTTTTCTGTAGCTATTAGTCACATAACGTAATCTGTAGATAATTGAAATTAAAGTAGGTGGATGGATAAATGTCACTTCCACGCAAGCTTTGTCACAGGTGACATGACTCAATAATAATAGCTTTTGTTTATGGAGGAAGTGAGGTCAAGCAGGGAAGTTCTCTGGTTGAGTTACACGTTAGAATGCTGAAAGATAAACCATTCCCATATTATAATCTGTGTCTTTTTTGTTTGTTTGGATTTTTTTGTTTTTTGTTAATTATTGAAATTTATTCTTTCAACTTTCCCTCTTAAACTCTAAATAATATTCCTAATAAAATAAGAGTCATAATCATTTTTTTTCAAGAATTTTTGTCTTTCAATGGATCTAAAACGTCTTTAGAGTTTGTAGGCCTACTCTCACTTCTTGGAATAGCATGGGGAAATGGGAAATGGTCACATGTCGTATGTGGGCGTGTCTGTCTGCGGGAAAGAAATCCCCCTCTCGCGCCTGTGAGGATTCATTATTTGAAGACCTGCAGCAGACAGCTCTAGTGTCTTATGTGTTTGTGAAGCATTAACAACTGGTTAAAAGGATCCGTTTCTATATTGCCATCATGAGGACAGTATTCAGTATTTATTTGCTGGTAAGTAATGTGCTGAGCGCTTTGCGCGTGCTTGATAAATGTGCGTGAATGATAACTGCGCGTGAACGTTAGTGTCGGTTGTTATTTACATTGTTGATATTCATTGTAACAGTACTGTTATTATTTTTCACGTGCAGCATTTAGAATTCTTAGATTGGCGTGGTTGCTGAAGGAATGACTCGTATGTTTCAGGTTACTTTCGCTTTCTATTTGAATGCGCATAATAGCATTAAAGAAGCATTTAAAGTGTCTCTGTATCCAAGTGACATATGAAAACAAACATGTGCATTGTATGTTGTTAAATCGTTATTTGATGGAAGTATAAGGTTGCAGTTTGCCCTGTTCAAAAACATTCTTGGTGAGAATCTCAGGGACTTTCCTGTAACGTCATTTCAGTTTTAAGATGCCCTGGTGGTTTGTATTTGGGGTCTGAGAGTTTCCATGTCCTTAACTGACTTAACTAGCTCGAAAACATACATTTTGAAATATAGGGTTGGTTATTAATAACGCATTGTATGATAACTGATTATTAAAAAGATTGCTTACTTATATTTGCTGATTAAGATGTTAACAGAAAAAAATTAATGAAAACGACCCTTAACATATTAGTCTACTTGAAAAGGCTGTTTTTTCTTAATGGAGTGGGCCCTCTCCTCCTCATGGGCGCTGGCATGCCATACAGTATTCTTCATAATGTTCCTCTTATGCCTTTATCTTTGACAGGTCACACTGTTGCAGTTTGTGCTATGCTGTGAAGAGGAAACACATTATAAGAAGAATGATAAATGCTGCAAAAAGTGTGGACCAGGTATGTGGACATAATTCAGCGTGGCACTCCAGTTAATAAATATGTCTAGACTCGAGGAAGTATCACCATACAGTAAAAGAGCTAGAGCTAACTTGAAAAAAGGCAACCTATCAGATTCAACTTAAGTTAACTCAACTAGTTCGCTCCAGTTAAAGTCAACTTAAAAACTTTTGTTCATCTAATGAGTAACTGGTAGTCTTTGAACTTGAAAATTCTTGTCAAGGCAACTTTAAAAAAAGTTGAGCTAACTTGAAAAAATAAGACAACCTGTCACATTCAACTTAAGTTAACTCAACTAATTCGCTCCACTTAAAGTTAACATAAAAAGTTCTGTTAATGTAACGAGTAACAGGTAGTCCTTTTCGATTTTCGGTGGTTGAAATCCATTAGCTACTAAAACTTCTTTGTTGTTGTGGAGAGCGCAGTGCATGGTTGCATAGCAACGACAGACGCCACGGGAAAATCGGACCGAATTTTACTATCGACAATAAAAGATAAACTAATGTGCTTTGTAAATGCCAGTAATTTAAATCATAAAAATGATTTAAAGGGTGAAATATTTGAGGTTTAACTTTTTATAAAACTGATACTTTTTATAAAAAATGTTAGTAGCCTAGATAACATGTTGCAAGACACTCCTTTAAAATCTGGCCATCATTTTTAATGTTATTATTTTAATTTTTATGTAAACAAAAAGTGCATATTGATGCTAATTGTATTTGTTATTTGCTGGTTTTCCGACATAAAACTTGGTGAATTGATTTCATTGAGTAGTATTAGTAGGTACTTTTTGAACAGGATTCTGTGATAACCTTGATCATTTTGGTCACTATCATCATGAAATTAAATTTTCATGCCATTTCATCTCTAGTTATGATGATCAACGAAAATCAACTATATTTATGTGTTTTTACAGTAGGCTATAATATGCAAAGTACAATTTTCTATTAAAAAATTAATCTCTGATTCTGTTCTTTTCTCTGACATTTAAGAGGGACATATAGGCCTACAAAAACTCTTTATTAGCCTACATGAGGAGCTCTCGGCCACTTTCATTTTTAAAAAGTAGCTCTCAAATTAAAAAAGGTTGGAGACACCTGATCTAGAAGAATAAAAGTATATAAGTTGACATTAACTGGAGCAAATTAGTTGAGTTAACTTATTTTTTCAAGTTAGCTCGTCTTTTTTTAAATTGCCCAGTCCTTGCTTTGTCTTAATATTGTTTCACATGTTGCCTTGAAATAAACCTATCAATACTACCATATTTCACATATATAGTATGGATATGGATAGTTACTGTGAATGTGTCACAGGTAAGAGGATGTTGGTGGACGACAACTGTGAGGACCCACGCTGTCAGGACTGCGAAATTGGAGAGTATCAGAGCGGCTACACATCCAATACCAAATGCGAACGCCAGCCCAGCTGTGACCCCAGTAAGTGTGTATTAATGCTGAATGGGTAATGGGTAATTACACATTTCATTTTTTGATCTATTAATATCAATAATAAATAGTTTTACAACTTAATTATTAATATTCATGATAAACTTGTGGATAAATGAATTGCTAAATGAATAAATGTAAATGTAATCTCTCTTGCTTTTCTGTTTAAATCAGATTTACATTTAAAGCCACAAGAGGATAAAGTCATCAAAATCTATCTAAACAAATGCGTTTGTGAAGATGGATACTACTGTACACAAGATGATGACTGCAGCGTTTGTATAAAACACAGTGTTTGCAAGCCAGGACAGAGAGTCACCAAAAAAGGTTTGTGCTGTCAGGCGTCATGTATATGTTACCGGCAAAGTGTGAAATCCCAGTATTGTATAGAATGCCTAGGCAATGTATTGAATTCCTGATGTTTTTTGCAAAAAATACATTACCTAGGCACTCTATAGAATGCCAGATTACACACTTTGCCGGTAACATATATAGTATACATACTTGCTGGTTTATGTTGATTCTGTCCTGAATTGCACCTCCAGAATAAAAATATGCCACATCCCTCCTAGACTATCACTTCAGATGTGATTTAGAGATTTTATAATCATTCTGTAATCATCTGATTCGCCTTAAAGACACCTTGGAGGAATCTGTTGAAGCCTGGTGGTTAAATGAAAGGTTGTAGGTTCATACCTCTGGCAATGTTTAATCTTTGCCCCTCATCTCCTTGTATTTACACAGGTTCACCGGACAGTGATACTGTGTGTGAAGCCTGTAAAAATGGAACGTTCTCCACTCACGATTCAGCCGAAACTTGCAAGGAATGGACAAAGTATGAAAAATCTTTCTGATTTTATGTCCCTATTTTAAAAAGAAATGAATACATTAATTCAGCAAGGATAACATTTATAATTTCAAATAAATGCTGTTATTTTGCACTTTCTATTCATCAAAGAATCCTGGGAAAAATATATCAAGCCTTTCACATAAATATGAAGCAGCACAACCGTTTTTAACATTGAAAATAATCAGAAATGTTTCTTGAGCATTAAATCATCATATTAGAATGATTTCTGAAGGATCATGTGACACTGAAGACTGGAGTAATGATGCTGAAAATTCAGCTTTGATCACAGGAATAAATTACATTTTAAAATACATTAAAATAGAAAATAATTATTTTCACAATATTACGGTAAATGCAGCATAAGAGACATGTACGACTCCCAAATGTTTGATTTTTGTTTATTATATATTTTCATTTGGCCATCATATTTATAGGTTTATATCAGAATTGAAGTCAAGAGTTTTATTGACAATCATAAAAAAGTTTATAAAAAGTTCTCTTTTTTCCTGTGTCTAGATGTGACTACGGGTATGATCAAAACACTCCTGGCAGTTCAACTTCAGACCGCACCTGCCGTGAGTAAAACGCAATCTTGCTTTTTAATCGCCTTCATTCTACAAACACAGTAGTGAAACCTGATAGTTGTGTGGGGTGGAGTCCAGTTCCTGTATGGCTAAATTTGTGTGATCACTTTTGATCACTCATGCTTATTTGAAACAAGACTGTGAAGACTTTGCACCGTTTGCAATACACACTAAAATGTTTTACAATGCCGTCAGTAGTATTGGTTTGATTACAGGTACCTTAATATTAGGCATGAGGAAGTCTTCTAAGTTTGTTGTATGTTTTGTTTTTCACATTTCAGTGGGTGCACCTGTTCACAGAGTTGTCATTGGCATGCTAGTTGCAGTACCTGTGTTGGCAGTCATCATAGTTTTAGTTGTGTGTTTATACAAGTCAAAAGGTAAGTACTGCAACCTACAAATTATCTACTAAATGTATCTACAATAACACAAAGTATACTGTTTGTCACAATAGAGTGCAACAGAGCCGCACACTTTTTCAGCGGCTTTTTTTCCATTCATTTCTCTCATAGGGATTTCAAAGAAGTCTTCATTAAAGAGTTATAAGCCATGAACCAAGCCAACAAGCATATATATAAACAATATAATACTTTTTTTTTTTATTAATATGCACATATATGCAAATATTAAAGACCGACTCTACGTCATTTGCTGTCTACATTTTACTTCTACTTTCTGATTGGTGGAATGGGTAATGTAGTTTTTGTTAAACAAATATTTTTAAAATAAGTTGAAATAATGTGGACTAACAGTTTCAACAGAAGCAAATACTATCGATTAACAACCTCGTAGCTCACAGTAAGGCTGCCTTTAAAGGTTTATAATTTGTCATTTAAAAATCAATTTTCCTGCGGAGAAAAGGAGTTTTTACTACCGGAATCAGACTGTTTCACTCTATAGGCTTTCATAATACAATTTCTAAGTGATCAAGTGCTCATTATATCTTTCATAAAACAAAAACAATTATCAATAATTGCTGTTTTTACTTTTCTTCTAGGCAATGAGGGATGGAAAGAGGTAAATATCTGGGTTTACTTAATCATATGCGACATTCAAAGTCATGCACAGCCTTAAATTCGAATAATTTTATATTCATGTGTGGAGATTAATGATGGTTCTTTTGTTTTTAGTTCCCCCAAGTGAAACCAAAAATTAAGCTCTTAAACATGAAACCGGTGCATCAAGAGGCACGAGATGTTGAGAGAGCAGACCAACCATTACGTCAGCCTGAGGAGGACATTGACAGCAGCATACCCGTGAGCCCCACGCCAAGTAACATGACAGAAAATGGAAACGTTGTCGATCAAGAACATGGCAAGGAACATATCATTTCAACTTCTGAATCAACTGCATATTCATATTCATAGAGCAAAATCTGTGCTCCCATCATGTTACAACCATCAATGTATAGAGCATTACTCAACGTCCCCAAACCAGCATGTGTCTTCTACAATCATACAAGTGTTTTTTCATGACTGAAACAGTAGCTCCTTAGCATGAGCTTTGTGTTATCAAACACATACTGTAGATACTACTCAGTGCTGCTGTTTGCCGTGTCCTGTGGTAGTTATGAAATATAATCCACTAACATAATAATTACAAGTCCAAAATAGAAGGCAAATTTAGATGTAAACAAAAATGAAAATAGTGATGGATTGTAGAGGTGGTTGAGGGTGGCATTTTGTTGAGCTAGCTAGCATACACACACACCACTACTTCTAAAGGAGCGAGGAAGAGAAGTGGTGAAGCACTATGAGAGTTCCTATGGATGCTTTTATGGATCCTTTTTCCAAAATGCTTGTATAAACTACAACTTTTATAAATGGAAGTTTTGAGCATTCACAGAATGTTTGGAAGTTACCACTTTCTTAGAAGTGTTAGCTGGGATGGAACATAGCATTGTACAAAAAAAAGTGAGTATAATGATTATTATGCTCAAAAATATGTTTTAATATTTGGCTGTGTTTATTTGTTTGCTGTTAGACAGACTGTTAAATGTTGGGATTTCTGTGATGCTTTGTATTGTTTTATGTAAATATTTTTGTTTGTGAATTGTTCTTTTATTGTATTTTATTTCAGGTTTGTGTAAAATAAACTCTTTATACATATTAAAGCATTCCTGATTCTGCATAAATAACCCGTCTATCACTGCAAGATATTTACTCGCCACTTATGAGGTGTGAAATGTCCACAGAAAAACTACTGACAGATGTTATAGTGTGAAACTGAGTTTTAAATCGCTCATGAGTCATGACTGTACAAGAGATGCATTGTGGGATACTCTGACTGTCCACAAGAGGTTGCCATTTCCATGTCGGTGGAGTTTTGGGATAAAATAGCTCACAGTAAAATCACAGTGCAATCCAACTCACTTGACTTTTTTTGGAAAATATACAATTGTAATGGATTGTATTGATGTAAATATTTCTGACTTGACACATTCTTATAAAGCTTGTATACATCTAAACAAACATAGCTTGTTGAACTATAAATCAGTGTGTAGCATCCAAAGCATAAGACCATATGCTGGGATCAGGAGGCCCTTGTGACACACATTGATGGCCGATTTAGGCATTGTATCTCACACCATTGTTCAACACCTCAATCCTTATCTCAATATCACAGCCTTTTGCCTGTCATGTTTAGACTGGGATTACACATCATTTGGGCCACTGAAAAGGGGGCATGGAGGAGATTGTTGTGCCCAGTGTGTGTTAGCTGTGAATATGTGCTTGGGGGGTGGCTGGGAGGTGCTCTTTTTTGTACCCAGGGGTTTTCTCATTATCCTTGGATTAACAGACCACAGGCCTTTGAATTTACATGGAAGCCATAGTGATTGGCAAGGAAGAGTTTTCCTTTTATCATTCCCTCTGCAGAGGGGAGGCCGCAAAAACAGAATATTCTCCTACGGCCTAATCATGTTGGTGTGTTTGTGTCAAGAGATTTATTAAAGAAAAAGGATGCAACTTTTTTTTTTTTTTTTGGATGGATGGATGGATCAGTTTATTTATTTGAGATTATATATATATATTTTTTTTTTTCTGATGCCAGTTCATAACTAGGTGGGTGAAATATGCACAGGAAATTTTAATCGCTATTAGCTTGACTTATTTTTAATCCTTTATCGCACCATTATATTTTCATAATATAATTCACTTTTTAACTTTTTGCACTTTGACTTTTTGTGTCAGAATACTATTTGTTTTCTCATAAGTAACTTTGTTCAGGTTTGATCCTACCTTTGAGCACCAAATGAGGGTGTAAAGCCAGATAGAGCCTCTGGCACTTTTCGTCTGTCAAGTCGTGACTAAACAGGAGAATAATCTTAATTATCACCCTTTAAGACGGAACAATTCATGTCCTTAATCCGCGATGCCTTGAATTGTTTTAACAGATCAGAGCTAGATATGCAAATCCCTTAATAGTAGTGTCCTCACTGATAACATGAAGCCTAAATCCAGCCTTGAAGTGAAACGCTTTGAACGCGTCTTGATCTGCCTCGAAAATCTGAGAATTCCTCTCGAACGACTGCAATTATCATATATATAAAGTTCGATTGTATACACGTTCTTTTAAAGGTTTTAGAGTGTGATGATGGATACATGTGTGACTATAAAAATAAAACAATAAAATAGTTCTAAATTCTGATTGGATGAGCCGCGTTCCAAAGCGTTGTCAAACAGCGAACAGTTACGTAAATTTATGTGGTTTAAGATTTTAATCCAATTAATATATATATATATATATATATATATATATATATATATATATATATATATATATATATATATATATATATATATATATAACCTATTCAAATCAATGTTTTTTTATCCAATTGCTGTTGTTGTTTTTTTATGAAAAAAAAATCGCGTTGCGCCATCTCTGATTGGATGAGCCGCATTTGAAAGCTCGTATTTAGTTTCTGTAATATTGAAGCCTACAATGTTGCAACAACGTCGGATTTTACATTTAATAAAGACATTTTTTGTTTTGTTTTTGATAAATAATGGTCTATATTTTACTTATGTTGCTGTTGCCACTATTTTCTAAAGTTGTTGCGGCTACTATTCGAGTTATAGGCAATTCACTGAACATGGACAGATTTAAGACTTTCAGAAATTCAATCGAAAGTATGCTTCTGCAACTAAAACTAAAAGCAAAACAATGCAGAAATTCGCATTTTAAATAATTTCTCATTGTAAAAACAAACCCCCAGATCATTAACACCTGACCATGAGCAAAACTTTTAGATTTTTCAACGTTTTATTTTAGCAAAAATAAGTCAGCAGGTAAATGCATTTATAATTTAAACAAAAGAAATGTACAATATTTACAGAACACGCATCCTTTGGTTTTTAAACCATGCAGGCATTTGATTAAATCTTGTATGCAAACTTCCACAACAAAACGTTCCCAATGGTTTCAAAGTGCAAAATTGAGTCTAGAGTGTTTTGGATGAAGAGTCTCATTGACTTTGTTTGAGAAGGTCGTGTGTGGAAAGGTTCACAGGTGAGTAGGAGTCTCTTGAAGGCCATCCAGCCCACCATTTCCCAAAGTCTGGGCTTTGAGGGTGTTTCAAATCGCTGGGTTTCTTGACGATATCAGAGGTTGCGGTTTCCGCGAGAGACCAGATTTTAGGTTTCTGGACATCGACGTTTTGCTTACACACCTCTCTTTTGGCCTCACACGATGTGTCAGACTTGTCGCTTTCTTTTTGCCGATCAAGTCCTTCCGCTAAACGGTCCTCCACCGTGACATCCTCCTCATCATCATCAACCGTTTGAGGATCGATCTCATCTTCATCCTCCATGCCTTTCCTCAAGGACCCCTCCTCTTCGCTCTCACCCTCCTCTTCCTCATCCTCCTCATCTGACTTTCCTTTGGAGGCCCAGCTGACCCGGTTCTCCTTCTTCAGGCGGCGCCGGGCATTGGCGAACCACGTCGACACCTGCGTGAGGCTCATCTTGGTGACGATGGCAAGCATGATCTTCTCGCCTTTGGTGGGATATGGGTTTTTCAGGTGTTCGCTGAGCCAGGCCTTCAAAGCGCTGGTGCTCTCCCGGGTAGCCACCTTGGTGACCCGACTGGGGTCATCAGCTGGCATGGGACGATAAGGAGTGTAATAGGGTCCCCCACGTCCGAGGAGAGCTTGGTGATATGGCGATGCAGCCTTGAGGTCATAGGAATTGCTCTGAAAGTAAGCAAGAGATTCAGTTTTAGAATATGAACAGTTTTGCATTACAATAAAGACAGCAAAGTGTTTGTTCACCCAAAAATGAAAATTCTGTCATCATTCACTCACCCTCAAATTGTTCCAAACCTGTTGAGTTTCTTCTGCTGAACACAAAAGAAGATATTTTAAAGAATGTTGGCAATCAAACAGCTGACAGTAGCCACTGACTTCCATAGTATTTTTATTCCTACTATGGAAGTCAATGGCAACCGTCAACTGCTTGATTGCCAACATTCTTTAAAATATCTTCTTTTGTGTCCAGCAGAAGAAACTCAACAGGTTTAGAACAACTTGAGGGTGAGTGAATGATGACAGAATTTTAATTTTTGGGTGAACTATCCCTTTAATAGAATTGTATCATTTATTTAATTCTATATACATTATAGTTATACATATTTTAACTTTATACAAAAACTGTAAATATTTCAAAATCTTTTTAGACATTTACAGTGTTTTTCTGCATTGAATTGTAATGCAATATGAGAAGAACTCAAAATACTTACAATGTGTGCAATGTGTCCAGGATGAGGATAAGGGATGAAGCTGTACCCCGGTATTCCTGAGAAAGGTAAGGGAACCCCAGCCATGCCCACAAAATGCGGCGGTGGCTGTTGCACTCCAGGTGGGCAGCCCAATAATTGATATCCAGCGGGCATGTTGATGTTTCTGTCCATGAAGAAGTTTCCAAACCCCGTTGGTGAAGCAGGCATCCTTACTCCCTGAGCTCTGGTGTTTGAATGACACTCCCACGAGTTCACGGGCTCTCTATATAGGCGGAGCCGCATCAGTGGGCAGGGCCAGCGCAGGTGATTGACAGCTGTGATCCGAAGGATTTCTCTGGGAGTAAATCCCTTCAAAGGAGAATTTCGGTTGTTCCTTTTAACGGCCTCTAAAAGTCTTTAAACTCATGATGCTTATCTCACGCTTATCCGTACTGAAGAGTGGAAAATATTACGGCTCCGTTTGAAATTCGCATTTTCTGGAGATGCTCTTATACATCCACCTGAAATAGTTTCATATAATTAAAAATACATTACGTATAGCCTAGTCAACGTGAAGAAAATCCGCCTGTTTAGTTTTTTCAAAAGTTTTTTCAAAAGTCAAACTATATTTTATTAGTATAGGCCTAAATTATATTATCTAATTAAAAATGTAGCCTATTTAAAAAAAAAAAGCCTATTCGTTTTGATTTATATACACTCTTAAAATAAAGGTTCCAAAGAAGGGTTTTCACAGTGATGCCATAGAAGAACCATTTTTGGTTCCCCAAAGAACCTTTCAGTTCTTAAAATAATCTTTTTTTTTCTTCTTCTTCTCCTTTTTTCTTTTTGTGCAAATAACATTTTTTTAAAAAATCTAAAGAACCCTTTTCCACCTTAAAAAAAACTTTGATGGAATGGAAAGTTCCAAGGATGTTAAATATGTCAATAAAGAACCTTTATTTTTACTAAAGAGTGTATGTTTTATTTAATCTTACTTGCATGTAGCCTAGCTAACATGCAATGAATTGAATGAAGCTCAGTCGGGATAAACTGAAAAGTGATACTAAAGCCATTCGGAACACCTTCAAATGTCGCACATTAACGTCTCAGAATAAACTTCTTTCTCCATCTTGCTGAGACTGTTTCATCTTTTTGTTTGAGCAAACCGATACAAGGCACAACATGACGAGCCATTATCAAAATTTGATTAGCAACACGGTGCAATGTGTGTCTGAAGCGTTTAAAAAGTAAGCAAATACATTTGAACTAATTAACACAGGTTTGAAAACTTCAGCTGCTTTGATTTGACATTAAATCTGATGTAAGTCTAAAAAAATGTAGATGTATTTAGCATGGATTGCGCGTTTGATTATATTGGTAAACAAAATAGGTTAAGCCAATCTTTCATTAAAAACGTTAGGCTTTTTTGTTTTTTTACTATTATTAGCTATTTAGTAAGAAAAGACTAATGCATTTTTTAATATTTTGATTTTTAAATAAGCATTGCTAAAAAAAAAAAAAAGTTTTTAAAGTTATTACAAAATATTGTAAATGTGTAGGCCTTAACGAATCTTACCGTGATAATTATACATCTTTGCTACAAATAACTTTTACACACCGTTAGACGTATAGGTTAAAAAATAAAATCCGTCTACACGCCGGATTTTATTTTCTAATGCAATGCAAAAATTATTTTATTTTTTCTGACTTTTTTCTTTCGGTTCAAAATGAACCTGGACTATGAATTATTTGGCTTTATTGTGACCGAACATCAAACCTATTTTAAAAGGGGATGACTTTGTTTTCGCCCGCAACAAACCAGTACAATTGTCGTAATTAAATAGGTTTAAGTGAAACAGGTGTCGACTAATGTATATGGTAATTGCAGCATAACAGATGTTAATGTAGGGAGATACTCAGATAAGATTAGAATTCCTAAACATACATACCAATGCCCTGGAAAGAAAAGCACAGCAAACAACCCAATAGCAGGGGGTGCAGGCAGTCTCTGACATTGGAAATACAAGTTTTTTGTTTTTTTGTTGAAACTTGCTCTTTAATCTGTAGTAAACAGAGTGGTGGCATGCATTGTTTCCTAAAACTTTGACAGAGCCTCACCAAATAAAGTTGAGTCATTTCTCATGCATCATATGTTTTATATACACCTTGATCTTTTCCAAAGGCTCATCACCTTTTATTCAGAAATGTTTATTAAGATTTTGTGTGGTGAGGTTGCGTGAAGGTGTGAGACATTTTAAGGGCTGACAGACAGACAGACAGATAAAGAGAGAGAGAGTTTGGAAGCAGGGTGGGGCTCAGATCCCCTTGGGCCAAGAGCAAATTTACTCAAGTAGCACAATGGTCAAAACGGAGTGCAAAGAGCAAAGCTTATGCTGCATCTCTGGAGATAAGCAGCTCAGGGCTGTGATTATTGTGTTCCTCACACACTCGGCTTTCTCCTCTCTTTCCTCTCTTCTCGCACACAATACAGGTGTACTCATGTTCTGACAGGTCCAGTTAAGACTGTTTGCTCAGGGGATGTCAGTCATTTGCCGAGAGGAGAAGAGTGTGAGATAGTAGTCCGACATACTTCAGATAAGAGATGAGCTTGTTCCAGGCTTTCGCCACAGAGGCAGCAAATGAATCAAGATCAGAGCAGGGCATGAGCAGAGATTTCTCCTGAGAGCCGGATTCAATTTTTGTTTCACTCTACTGGAGCTCATTTCAAAATTATTGTGGTTTGTATTGTGGTTAACCAAACAGATCAACCAGATTAATCAGTACAAACCAACACGCAAAAGGGCCCAGTGCTTACTATAGCTTAGTGTTACCAGAACCTTTAAGGTCAGCCTTAATCCTCAGTAACTTCATAGAAAATATAGGTGTATTGTAAAGATATTTTTTAGGTCATAATTAATTATCGGACATTGGTGAAAATAAAATAATAATAATAATTAAAAAAATATATAATAATAATAATAATAATAAAAAATATATATAATAATAATAATAATAATAATATTATATATATATATATATATATATATATATATATATATATATATATATATATATATATATATATATATATATATAATATCATATATAATTATTAGATTTATATTAGTGTTGTTACATTGATTAATTGCATCTAATAAAAGTTTATAAATATGTGTGTGTGTATATATATATATACACACACATGTATATATATATATATATATATATATATATATATATATATATATATATATATATATATATATATATATATGTGTATGTATGTATGTATGTATGTATATATGTATATATATATATATATATATATATATATATATATATATATATATATAAATAAATAAAATGTATGTATGTATGTATAAACAATTTAAATGAAATCATATTGCACCATATACAGAAATAAATAAATGTGCACAAAACCTGGTGTTACTATAAGTCATAATTCAAAATGGCTGTTAAAGTAAAATAAATTACAATAAAATAAAACCAAAATGCATGGTAAATAAATAAAAATAAAAAATGGTAAATGGTACATAAATGGTAAAAAAAAAAAAAAAAATTCAATAAATAAAAATAAATAAAAATAAATAAATGCATTTATACTGCATACCTTTTGTTCATGTAGTACAATATAATAGAAAAAAAAATAATTTATTAACTTCTCCAAACAAACAAAAATCATAGATATAGTGGTGAGGAAACACAACGGTCAAACATGTCAAGACAAACCAGACTGGTCTAGGTACTCCAAAACTGAAAACCAAACTATCTGTTTTTTTCCCCAAATGGAATTCTTTGCAAATGGGAGGATCGTCCATTGACCAAAGTATGCGTGTCCTAATGAGCTGATAATGACAATGGGCCGAGGTGTGACTTCATTTAGCGCTCATCACATACCGCTGAGCAGACAAAAGGCTTGAACATGTCATTAGAATGGCCAATAGTCAGGTGTCAATAAGACCTGTTAACAAAAGCATGAAGGGAATCCGCAGAGAGGGTTTCACACCTTCTACATGTTAGTTTTTCTTTCTGGAAGTTGTTCCTTTTTAACCCGCTCTGAGGTGAAGAGAGATGCACCATTACAAATCAGACCTGGTGAAATTAAATTAAACACTGTGTATTAAGTCTGACAGTGTTATATCTAAAATAATACCAGCTAATAAAGAAATCATCAAATCTATTTGTACTAAACCAGCAAAATGTAGAGAAAATTCATCAGAATAAGTAAATAAATAGATAAAGATGTTACTTTAAGGAGCTTTGATCTGAACTTCTAAAATGACTTTCATTGCATGGTGTTGATTGAGTTATATTAAAATAACATTTTAATATGGACATGAATAAAACTGGTTATGAGTCTTTTGAATGTTACCAATTGTGGGTTGACAAAGTCCTGTTTTACAGTGTAGAGAAACATAAACGTCCATTTGTGGTCTAAATTGCTCTTAACCCTTTTAAAAAGCAGTTTACTTTGATGTGGGCCATTTCAAGACAAGACGGGCCTCATTCTAAACGCCATGACCTCGCAGAAGTGTTGCGCACCTGAAACAATGCTGTTGTTTTTAGTGTTCAAACCCCTCATTTTGAGAGCTAATGAGCTATGCCGAGGCCACAGACCTAAACAGAGGGAAGTTAGCTGAACGTGAATGTTATCAGCCCTTCTCACCTCCCCTCTATCAATCACCCCCTCCACTATCCATCTATCTTTTGTCATTTGTGTTATCAGCCCCACTCTATCACTCCTCTTTACAGAGAAGTGACATTGCAAGTACTCACCAATGGGAGGATGCCTTTGTTAGGGGTCTGGAGCAGTCCCGCCCACTCCTCTTTCTCTTTTGGGGTGTGATTTGATTGACAGCCCCCGCATGGGGTGAGTGACAGGTGGCGTTGGTTAGCCTGTGACAGCCAGCATGGTGGTTTGAGTTTGCGCCGGGGCTTGGGGTCCTTCCACACGGTGTCTTACTTGAGCGTCCTTACAGTGTGTGTGGTTGAGAATACTGTGCAGTGTGTGTCCATACGACTCCCGGATTCCTGCTGTGTGTTCTACAGCCTGAATGAAAGACTGGAATGCTGCGAAACAGTACAGAACAAGAGAGTAAAGAGAGAACATCACAATTCGACAGACAGACAGATAGAACGATAAACTGCATGATAGAAAGTAGATAGATAGATAGATAGATAGATAGATAGATGGATAGATGGATAGATGGATAGATGGATAGATGGATAGATGGATAGATGGATAGATGGATAGATGGATAGATGGATAGATGGATAGATAGATAGATAGATAGACTACATGATAGATAGATAAACTACATGATAGATAGATAGATAGATAGATAGATAGATAGATAGATAGATAGATAGATAGATAGATAGATAGATAGATAGATAGATAGATAGATAGATAGACTACATGATAGATAGATAAACTACATGATAGATAGATAGATAGATAGACTACATGATAGATAGATAAACTACATGATAGATAGATAGATAGATAGATAGATAGATAGATAGATAGATAGATAGATAGATAGATAGATAGATAGATAGATAGATAGATAGACTGATAAAGTGCATGATACATAGATAGAACGATAAACTACATGATAGATAGACAGACATACAGATCAAAATGTGTTAAGATATAGGCTACTGTTTATAGACAGACAGACAGACAGACAGACATATAGAAAGATAGAGACAGATAGATATACAGTCAGACAGACACGGGACAGACAGAGGAACAGAATATAAGCATAGACAATTACAGAAAGATAGACAGACAGACAGATATATCAAAATGTACTAGACAAATAGATAGACTTATAGAAACATTAAGAAATATAAAAAGACAGACAGTCGGATGGGTGGATTTATATGCATGTATGTATGTATGTATGTATGTATGTATGTATGTATGTATGTATGTATGTATGTATGTATGTATGTATGTATGTATGTATAGAGAGAGAGAGAGAGAGAGAGAGAGAGAGAGAGAGAGAGAGAGAGAGAGAGAGAGAGAGAGAGAGAGAGAGAGCGAGAGAGAGATATGAATCGTCTTTATAGATTGAGCATTATTGATGATTAGCGATCAGAAACGTGAGGAAACTCATCCGGTATCAACGCACGGAAGCGAGACTTGCTTAACAAATGCACTCCTTATGCGGCTGTTCTCTCCTCACAATCAATACCTGGTGTGCTTGTAAGGCATCTGTGACATGACATCTACATTTTGGGTCATTTGTAAAACAAAGACTACAAGGAAGCTGGAGGCCTTGAGCTGCTGGTTTCAGTTCCCCCTCCCCGGCACAATGGCGGCCCGTAACCGCAGGGGGAGCGGCCCTCAGATGGAAATGAGCAACCAAACCAACAATGTAGCGCCTAATCTCTTCAGAGAGCTGGGAATCAGTTACACAGCAGTAGAGGCCTCTCCGTGCTTTTCACCGCAAACGCAGACACACACACACCCTCCACCCCCCTCCTGTGTAGCCACAGGCTCCCCTTACACATGGGCCAGATACAAGGTATCCCCCTGCAACAGAAGGGGCAAGAATAAGTGGGGCGTGGGGTGGGGCAGAGCCCTCAAAGCACGGGATTAGAGCTAATGTGCCCTCCCTGGGTTCTAATCTCTTCAGAGGAGCAGCGTGTTTGAGGACTGCGGGGCAGTCAGATAAGTATCTATTACAGCAAGTTCCTCTTATCCTTCAAACACCCCCATGCCCTATAGGAAAGAGGCACAAAATCACTTGCCTGTCTTCCCTCTCACTTCTGTGATACCCAAAACCCGAAAGCAATCGCTGGCCTTTTGCGACTAAGCTGGAATTAAGGGCTCAGGACCTTACGGAGGGCCGCCAGGGCCCATATTTGCTCCATCTGGGGAGTGATGGGAATCAAAGGAGGAGAGGAGAAAAGAACCGAGGAACTGGTTTTTTTCTTCTCTTTCTCGGGTGTCGCTGGGAAGGTGCGAGGAAGGGGATCGTGACTGAGGTGGAAGATCTGATAGGGTGTAATCTTGTTAGGGTGATCCACGAGAGTGATGAAAGAGCCGGCACGCTAGATTATGGGAAGAGCCCAGAGGAAAGGTGGGAGACTGGAGCGCAACACTTCAAATGTGTGAACTTTATGGGGGAAAGAAACTTAACAATTAGAGGAAAATCACATAATAATGAAGAGGCCCGTTATCCAAAGTACAATTTATTTGTCCTTTTATATAACAGAAAATAATTTACATTATGCAAATAAACATTCAGGTAACAGGAAAGACACCATCAGACTTAAGGCACAAACTAGCAGATTTACTCAACATCACCCCTTTGGAATGCAAAAGACAAACTTATTGTAATATAAAAATAGGCTAAAACATACAGTTAAAGACAATAACAGCAAAAATAAAAGCTTTAGCAAAGCATTTCAAATCTATAAAATTATACATTTCAATATTTCAAAGGGAAATAATGTAGAATGGAACTGATTTTTTTCATAGGGATCAGATCGAATTGTAAAATACTTGGCTGGGATATTACTGGCTGATATTATTTTTCATGGTCAAGAGCCCATGGTTATATCATCATAAAAGCAAAGATATTTCAAAGGCAGAGCAAGTCATTACATTTTGTTGGAAGATAATTCAAAGTTTCTGCTTTAGAATAATGTATAGTGGAAAAATAATATTTTTATATTATTATATTATATTATAATATAGTTTTTTTATATTGTTTATTTATATGCTAAATATACACAATATGAAAATAGGGTATTTTTGGTACATTCTCGCAGCCATAAACTGTGGTTTAAGTTTTGTAAGGTGAAGATAAGGCAAATAAATGCTGAAGTTGGACTTTATTCAAGATGGAACTTAAAACCTACACAATATAACTTTTTTTTTTTGGTTTAAAAACAACAAAATTGAAATAAAGAGGCAATACATTAATAATCCTTCTTCCAAAACGTGTTTTCGTCTTACCCTGATTCACTATGGTAAGCATATTATAAGCCTATTTATATTTTAGACCTGTCCGGATGGTATATATATATATATATATATATATATATATATATATATATATATATATATATATATATATATTTTATATATATATATATATATATATATATATATATATATATATATATATATATATATATATATATATATATATAGAGAGAGAGAGAGAGAGAGAGAGAGAGAGAGAGAGAGAGAGAGAGAGAGAGAGAGAGAGAGAGAGAGAGAGAGAAAAGCATTGACATATTTTGTGAAACTGAGTTCTTCATTCTTGCTAAAAACTTTGGATTGTGCGATGCAGAGTAATTTAAAATGCATTGTTTCATTGCTCAGTGAAAGCTGTAAACCTTTAACCTCTTAATTGGACAGGTAGTAGAGCAGAGAACATTACACTACAACATTACAACATGTCACTACAAAAGCTAATTATTAAGCTGAATCGCTACTTAACATGTGAATGTAACTTCATCATACTATTTGTGCGGGAAAAAAGCAGCAAAGAAAACAAGTGCGTTTTCATCTGTAAACCATCTGATTGGCACTAAAGCAAGACTGAAGATGTTTGGACGTCACACAGTCTACCGTGAGAACTTTCTGGGCCTGAACGCAGGCAGCATGAGCTGATGAGCAACTGTCCTCTCCTCCGGTATGGCCGCGAGCTCCTCCGCTGATCCCCACTTCTTCATGGAGTGAAATAATGACGTGATCTTCCTGTTCCTGCGCTCTCCGGCCTGGGTTAGGCTGTGGCACTCGCTGACTTCAGCTTGGAGAACAAACATCAAAGCAGAGTTAAGAAGAAGACCACACTGAGAATGAAATAACACGCTGGAAGGACAAATAGGGTGAAGACAAACAGTCTAAAATTGATCCACGAGGCACCCCGTAGATTCAGAGAAACCATATGCCTGCGCTAATGTGGAAAACATCCTCAGTGCTGCTGTTCCACATGTGCCACAGGTCTGAAAAGACTAAACACCCACATGTTACAGTGCATTTATGCATTAAAAAAACAATGAAGTTTGACTCACATAGCTCATGGTCTTCTAATTTTGTATCCCGTAAATTGAGGTAATGATACGCAAAGCGACCGCTGTAGTCCCGCAGGTTCTCCTTAGCTCCTGTGAACATGTTCACATTTCAGCAATGTTAAATTGAGCAAATTAAGCGTTAATATTCAGTTCAACAGCACAAATACAAGCGATACTGCATTTATACAACAGTTCAATAAACAAGTAAATGATAAACAAGACAGCAAATGACAATGTAACCTGTAATTTTCTTTTTGCTCTCTAAAAATGACTTGCACGTTTTTTTCACACTTAAATAATTAAATAAATAGTTGCATGTCACCAAACATGTTGATTGTTGTAAAAGGGAAAATATCTTGCAAATTAAAGTTACAAATAAATCACAAATATTTCAATAAAGTTACAATTCATTAAAAAAAAACATTCATCTGATTTTGCTTTACTGGACCAACATTTGACATGTTAATGAAATGTAAATGTAAGATGAAGTCTGCTTTCAAATGAATTCAAACAGACATTCTTGAATGAATGAGATGATTTAAAAAACAGACAATTTTCAACTAAATGTTTGTGAAGAAAATACGTACCGTACGTCCTAACCAGCAGGTCGAATATATGTCGATGTCCGTGCAGTGCTGCAATGTGTAAAGGTGTGTATCCCTGTGAGAATAAGAATCAATATAAAAGATTGTCAAGAGCATGTCTAGATCATATTTCACCTCAAAATCAAAAGAATTAAATATATATATATTTTAATATGCCATTTAAATGCCATTATCTTAACTATGAAGATGCACTGTGACATTATTTTCATGAGAATTTAGCCCATTTTACTCATTGTCACAGATTTGGCCACTATGACTAGTGGTTTTCCAAAGTTTTGACATTAGTACCATGGGGAAAATCTGCCATATAGATATTTTTAATATCTCATAATTTAGCAGCAGGAATATTAGGCTGCTGTCACTTTAAGACTGACGCACGGATCCATTATACAGTTACACATGCGTTTACTTTCTCAGCTGTTTACGTTCACTTAAACAACTGACTGTGTTTACGTGAATAACCACCAAGACCAAGTTTCTGGCATTATTTTGTGTGTCTTTGACTGTTTAAGCGCAATAAGCAGTGAAAAATAACTATTTAGTACTGAGAGATGGCTTTATGTGCCGCACTTTGGGTGTGAGCACGAAATCTGTGTGAATGAGTCAAATTATGAGCAATGCACGCAAACCCACACCGAAATCCAAGCCCTGTAACACCAACAATATTCATCTGGAGCAAAAGAAACGAGTCAGTGAGGGGAGGCGGGTTTGTGTGTAACTCGCAGTCGGAGAGATGAAACAGAGAAAACACAGCTGGTGTCGTGTCTATTCTGCGGAAAATGAGTACTGGAAGCGTTTCAGATATTTCAGTATCGATGTGTATCGAAAAATCTTAGTTGCACTTAGTTTATTTCAGATGCCAGGATGTGAAATGTTGTAAAAGTGACGTAGAGATGGTGTTTTTATTACTCAACAGGTGACTACGTTTTTTTTGTGTTTTTTTAACAGATAAATTGCCATATGTAGCTTTCTAACAGAGTTTATTGTAAAGCATTATCTATTGTGAAGGGTCATTTCATTATGGTTGTTGTAGCTCTCTGCTGCAATTTATTTTCAAGGAAGTTCCATGTCTATTTATGGCTAAAGCTACAGTAACATCTTCACCTAGATCCTTTCCATCTAAACTGGTGATATCTCTTCAGTGGATGTTTTATGAAGAGTAGGAGAGCCAAATTCATCCGCACAGTGACACAGAGCCGAAGCTCAACCAAAACAATGTTCTTCCGCAAAATGCATGCAGTTTAGTTTTTTAAAAGCTAGGAGGTCCAAAAGTTACATAGTGTACCTTTAAATACAATATATTTTTACTCTTTTCTTTTGATTTTGGAGTGATAATGTTATGTGTGACATTCACCCAAACAGAAAAAGGTTCTCAATTTTAAATATCTCTAGTGATAAATCTCACCACAAATCAGAAATGATAAGGAAACTGACGGGGTGAAGGGAAATTCGACACTCACCCCCTAGTGCCCATGTCCCAATAATAATAAAAAAAAAACATATCACAAGAGAATCAGAGAGCGACAGAAAGAAGAGAAGGGGGGAGAGAAAGACAGGACACAAATGAACTGAGGTTACAGCAACAAAATCTAATGACAGAATCATAATTGCCTGGTAATTCAGTGAAATTGCTTTGCTCTGAGCCTGCTGTTGGAATACATGAAGACATTGTTTAAGGGAAGCTGTTAACATGACAGAGTTTGATTTATGAACAGACATTCTCAAACAGCGCCTGGATTCATTTGCACAGCTGGGCACCCACATACCCTTTCAGAGGAGTTATGTCAGAAGCGGACGTTTTAGAAACGCACACTTTCTGGCAGCTTGGCACACACGTGAGAAACATTAACCCATGCATGCTGTCACATCCAGGGTGAGTGTGAGGTGAGGAGTACTTACGTGCTGTGAGAGAAAAAGAGACACAAAAATAAAGGAATTTGAGTATATATATGCATTTGTATTTGACTCAAAATGAATCGATTTTTGAGTAATATCTGTACTTACTGCCTTCGTATTGATGTCAGCTCCTGCTTCCGCCAACACTGTAGTCATATCTTCTTTACCGTGTTTCGCAGCCCAGTGTAGTGCTGTCTGTAAGAGATATTGAAACATTACAATACTAAAATATATACATATTTACATGAAATATAACTTAGCTATTTAAACAGCATCCTTAGTCCTGTACAAAGTATGACCTATGACCTCCCGATAACATGGTTAGTGTCACAAATTTGACAAGAAATCATACAAAATCATTAATTATAATTGTTTAAATATTATATTTATTTTCTTTTGATATTTATTTTCCTGTATCTTGATATTTATTTTACTCTTTTATAAAATGTATTTATTTATTCATTCATTTCTTTTTATTATTTATTACAACGGTTAATGCACCACAATGGTGCAGAATCTTAAGTATTCCTTCTTCAAACATAATTTATTCATTATAATTTATTATATATATATATTTATTTATTTGACTTCATTTTAATATTTATTTGATTTATTCTTTCACTTATTCATTCTAATTTTCAATCTAATTTTTTTATTAAATCTGACCTAGAAATTGTGCAGAATGATAATATTTCTTCTAATATTATTTATTCATTATAATATTTATTTGTTACTTTTTATTTGAATATTTATTTTACTTTTTTTCAATATCGTTTTCAAAAGCATCCCAGGGTGCAGCTCATGAAATAGTTTGAAAGGATTGGTTTAAAAAAAAAAAAAAGTGGTCATATATATATATATATATATATATATATATATATATATATATATATATATATATATATATTTTTTTTTTTTTTTTTTTTTTTTTTTGTGGTCTTAGACTTTTGGTCATCACGGTCAATCTGAATCCTCATATTGGTTGTTTGACCAGCTTGTTTGAGCTAGTACACGATCGTCAACCCATCTGATTCATCTTGTAATACATCATTTACACTCCGCATGTTCATTCTCTCCCACTAGGTAGATCCCCACCCCCCTAACGCCACGCGGTGGAGCGGCCCGTGGCTCCCATAGGCTGCCAGCGGGCCCCAGCTGTGCACAGAGGGTGTGGAGGGGACGGTTTCCTGCCATCTAATGGCGGTCTAATTACAAAACAACAAACCAGTGTGCCCACTGCGGGGGGAGCACAGGCCTGTCACGGGGTGCAAGATTGATGATGTTGGTATGACCCTCTGATGGAGGACCCACCCAGGCATCAGCCTGTTGACAAGGCCTGTCAAGAGGAGAAGGGGCCGCACAACACACACAAGCTCAGATGCTGGAGCTTCTAAACGGCCGACACTCTCAAACACGGAGAATGGAGGTGATGTCTATTGATCTCAGGCTGAGCGACACACCTCCTTTATCAGAACTCTTCACGTATGAAAATCAACCGCTTTAATGTGGTGGTGCTTCACAATGTTTCAGTACATGTTATTCTGAAGAAAAAAGATAAAAAACAGCATTAAAATGTAAACTTTTCTCTGCATCTGAAATGCTTTTTTTTTTTTTTACTTTTCTGCTGATGTAAAATGGGTCACGTGGGGGTGGAAAATCACAGCTGGATGTTCACAATCCAATCAAATTCAGATTAATAAAATCCTAGCCTTCATTATTTACCGCAGAATTTTCTGTTGCTGAAAAGATCATTTGTTTTGTTTTTTCAAAACAGAGAGAAAGTTAGACAAAAGGCAATCTCATAATCTCCATTAACAAGTTAAACGCATTCATTTGATGCCTTTTCTGTTTCTGGAACCTTAAAACAAACCTCTCAACCAATTTCATAAGCTGCATCCTTGGATGCTTTTAAAAGAATATTGAAGGAATAAATGAATAAATAACAGTTTTGTAAAGAAATTCATGCTGTATGTAGAACATATAAAGCACAGAATAAAACTATCTGACCTACATTTTTTATACCAATGAATTTTCTGTTTCACTCATTTTATTGCATTGCGAAGAATACCATTTAAACAGTGATAGCAATTTTATTTTTTTAATTTCATAATTACTTATTTACTTCCAGCTATTTCAGCTGATATTACTAGCTCTGGAAAAAATTAAGAGACCACTGCAAAATTATCAGTTTCTCTGGTTTTACTATTTATAGATATGTGTTTGGGTAAAATTAACATTTTTGTTTTATTCTATAAACTACTGACAACATTTCTCCCAAATTCCAAACCCCCAGATCATCAATTTTCAGCTTTGTCCAACACCTGGTCGTCTAATGGTTAGACGGAGACCTGGAGAGGCCGACAAGTCTTGCACCCACTGTGAAATTTGGTGGAGGATCGGTGATGATCTGGGGGTGCTTCAGCAAGGCTGGAATCGGGCAGATTTGTCTTTATGAAGGTCGCATGAATCAAGCCACGTACAAGGTTGTCCTGGAAGAACACTTGCTTGCTTCTGCTCTGACAATGTTCCCCAACTCTGAGGATTGGTTTTTCCAGCAGGACAACGCTCCATGCCACACAGCCAGGTCAATCAAGGTGTGGATGGAGGACCACCAGATCAAGACCATGGCCAGCTCAATCTCCAGACCTGAACCCCATTGAAAACCTCTGGAATGTGATCAAGAGGAAGATGGATGGTCACAAGCCATCAAACATAGCCGAGCTGCTTGAATTTTTGCATCAGGAGTGCCATAAAGTCACCCAACATCAATGTGAAAGACTGGTGAAGAGCATGCCAAGACGCATGAAAGCTGTGATTGAAAATTAGGGTTATTCCACCAAATATTGATTTCTGAACTCTTCCTAAGTTAAAACAATAGTATTGTGTTGTTTAAAAATGAATATGAACTTATTTTCTTTCCATAATTCGAGGTCTGACAACACTGCATCTTTTTTGTTATTCTGACCAGTTGTCGTTTTCTGCAAATAAATGCTATAAATGACAATATTTTTATTTGGAATTTGGGAGAAATGTTGTCAGTAGCTCACAGAATAAAACAAAACTCTTAATTTTTCCCAAACACATATCTATAAATAGTAAAACCAGAGAAACTGATAATTTTGCAGTGGTCTCTTAATTTTTTCTAGAGCTGTAAAACAAAACAAACCAAACAAAAAAAAATTATATATATCATCTAAAATATATATATATATATATATATATATATATATATATATATATATATATATATATATATATATATATATATATATTTTTTTTTTAGATGTATCATACTAGAACGCTTTTAGTTGCATGACATGCCTATCTTAGGAATATATTCATACAGAATAATGTATCCCACAATGCAATAAGCTCTATATGAGTGTCCATTTCCAGTGTAACATTCATTACCGTGCAAAAGTTTGAAGTTGGTAAGATTTAAAAAAAAAATGTTTTAGAAGTCTCTTCTGCTCACCAAAGCTCAATGTATTTGATCAAACATACAGTACAAACAGTAATATTATGAAATATTATTACAGTTTAAAATAATGGTTTTCTATTTTAAAATGCAATATATTCCTGCGATCAAAGCTGAATTTTCAGCATCATTACTCCAGTCTTCAGTGTCACATGATCCTTCAGAAATCATTCTAAAATGCTGATTATTCTTTGGATAAAAAGATTTTGTAACATTAAAAGTCTTTACTGTCAATTTTGATCAAATTAATGTGTCCTTGCCGAATAAAAGTAATAATTTCTTTAAAACTATACATTTAAAATGGCAACATATGAACCTGAAGCGGCATCTATCAACTATGGTTTTAGTAACTTACCAAATTTAAGACATTTTTACACATGCTGTCACTAAAAATGGCGAAAAATAGATTTATTAACTAGGTCCTACTCGTTGAACGAAGTCACGTGACAACAATGTTCTACATTCTGAAATGTTTTTGTACGCGCACGTTTTCATCTGTACACAGTACGCAACATATCTCCACTATTGTGTATTCTTAAGCACATGTTCTGTACTAAAGGGAGGGTCCTGTCTACTGTAGGTGTTTCCAGTCCGGCTCGCAGGACATATTGTGATAGATGAAGTCTGGTTCCCCTATCAGCCGCTCTATTGTTTCCACTGTCGCACCCTTGAGATGGATTGGCCGGCACACATGCTTGACTGACAGCCCGACAGGTCTCATGGAGGCTCGGCGTGACGGACGACGGTCAACAGGATGTGACGTCTCCTACCCTTGTTCCTCAGGTTCCTGTTTTGGCCTGGCGGGGATCCCTTAACTCTCACTAACCAAATAGCACCTTTGTGATGACTACCAAAAGAGACATATTCACTGCAGCTTTTAAAGAAGAGAGATGAATAAATGATGTACTCACAAACTGGGAAAGGAGGAAGTCCGGGAGGCATCAGGAGAGGATGACATGTTGGAGGAGACAAAAAAGAAAGAGATGAGCGCACAGGTGGCTTTTCATTTACACTTATCTTGTTGGTGGACAGAAAGCGAGCGGTCCTGCTCGAGTGGCTCAAAGGAAGCAGTGTTTACGTTGCATCTGATATCGCGACTGTTTATTTATGGGCTTCACTGCGAGAGGTTGAATTGGAATTTCCCCCAAAGGAGCTTCCAACGTGTGAAAGGAAAACAGAGATAATGCGTGTTGTGTCGGGTTACGGGCTCGGGGTGATGTGTAACTTTAGCGACCGAGAGGCTAAAGGCAAAGCTTAGCTACTTAAAACTTAAGACTTAAACAATAGAGATGGCAGAAAAGATCCAAGGACAGCAAAAAATGAGCATCTTTGACAGCTACACTGTAAAAAAAAAAAAAAAAAAAAACTTTTGTTTTGTTTTGTGAGACAAACTATTTACTATTGAACTATCGAATGTAGAAAAAGTTGACTACATTAAATGTTAATCAAAATATTTTTGCCCATTTAGTTGGACCAACTTAAATTATTAAAGAGGAAGATCTTATGCTCAGGTTGATCACTGTTGATGCACTTTAATAATTTGTATTTTTGGTCAAAGCATGGGGAGTTATGATGACAAATTTGTTTGTCTATGTAGTGTTTTTGATTATATTTTGCCAGCACATATGCACAACTTGCTTTGGCGTATAGAACTAATTCTGTATAACATACATACATACATGCACAAGTTAGACAAACTAAGAAAGTTCTACATCACTATTATATAATGTCAATGTATATATTAACTTAAAATGCAAGCTGATTGAACATGGATCTACAAATAAAAAAACATTAATTTTGAGTTTATAGAACTTAATATATTGTGTTAGATGAAAGCATAGACCCACTTTAATTAAGTTGGTACAACAATTTCTCCATAAGTTGAGCAAGCAAAGCCCCCGATACTCGTGGCAAAGTTCTTTTTACTTTTTCGGTTAAGGGTAAAAATAAGTCAGTATACAGTTAGCGAACATCCCGACGCCATCCGCGCTTTTGGGAGCAGAGTTTAGATGAATATGTAAATATGTGCTGCACTCTTTCCTCTCAACAACAAAAATTACAGTGGTGAGAAAACAGCAGTTAAGAAAGCATCTGATCATAGCGGATATTGTGGATATGTTTGCACGATCTCTGCAATTTGGCACTCCAGTAAAGTCACGTGACGTTTATTTATCTAGCACTTTATACAACAGATTGCTTTAAAGCAAGCAGCTTTACAGCATTAAACATAAAAAACACTGTCAGTGTCTCTTTCCATTAGAATTACAACTTCAATTTCTAATATAAAGCAGTTTCATGCGGACGTCTGACCTCAATAAACTAAACAGAAGAGATGAACTGGAGAACACTTCCACGACAAAGAGGGCGAAGCCTCAGAGCCACACCCATCTATTACATAATCGCCATGGACCAATGGTAGTTTGAAGGCGTTTACCAGCCAGAGCGAATTTTACCGGCAAGTTCGCTTTGGAAAGCTGCTTCGAACTTCAGAAACAAACTCCAAACGAACTTTTTGTATATCGGGGCATTTAACGCAAAGTTTTTGAGTTTTCTCTTACAGTGTAGAAGGCAAAATGCCAGAAAAGAAGTTGAATGACCTCTTAAACCGACGTCTCGCAAGCGCGGTCGCCTTTTACCAAGTCAAGAAGAGCTGGCTCACTTGGCATGCCTCTTGGTTCAGGAAGGGGGGCATCAAAGCCACCTGGGGGTCAGACTTACCACCTTCCTGGGGACATGGTGGCGATTGTTCTCCAATTAATCCCAGCCTGCTCTATTACTTTCAGATTATCTTTAAGTGGTTGAAGTCTTTGAGGTGAGCCCTAATCTTCCCGCACTTCAATGGCCGCCGTTGTATCTTGTCTGCACGGGGAAGGCGAAGGGCTTAGAGGTTCTTAGAAGGTGGTCTGACACAGGACAGTGTGAGAACTCCAGCCCAGGCAGCGACCACAAACACCGACTCAAAGCTCTTAAGCGCACAGGGGGGACAAATAAAAGGATTTGAGCTTGTTTTTGGGGGGTGAAAGAGCTAAAAAGCTATCTTTCATAATCCTTCTGAAAATAATCCTTTGAAATGCATGATTGGGGTTGAGCTTTGCTCTTTGGTCTGTGTTGCACCTGGGTACGAGAGTGGAAACTGTGGAAAGTCGGTAACCTTGCGAGGAGCCACAGGGAATCGGCGGTCCATAACTATGTACGTCGCTGACAAGCTGCTCACCGCGCTGGCAAACATTCACGTGCACTGTAACGGACTCAACGATCATCACTAATGAACTGAAGCAATGATGCTTAAAAAAAGACAGTGTTGAGGAGGAACTAACTATATTTTTATTTCATACTTATATGTAGCTTTTCCAACAAGTAATAAAACATGATCGAAAGTGATCCTGGCTTGGAAAACTATATAACAGTTTCCCCAACACTGAAAAAGGAAGAAGACAAAATTCAACTCACCCCCTTTTAGAAGACAAATCCAGGAGAATTTAAAAAAAGAGAGAGAGAGAGAAAACCCCATTAATGAACAATTTGATGTACAATCACAAAATTAGGATTCAATCACTACATACTTGTAGAGGTTTTGATCTTGTGTACGCTACAAGTCAGGTTTGTACACATCTACTCATTATTATTAATAATAAAAATTTTCACATCTGAAAATTTAGAAGATCAGTCAAGTCATTAAAACTAAGAAAAATCACAAATGGAAGTATGTATTGATAACATCTTTTTTTTAAAAATCATGAGATGCATCCTAGGACACATTTAAAACAGTAATGAAGCAGAAATATATACACACATATTAACATGTGTGTGTGTGTGTGTGTGTGTGTGTGTGTGTGTGTGTGTGTGTGTGTGTGTGTGTGTGTGTGTGTGTGTATATATATATATATATATATATATATACACATATCTTATATCATATCTTATCTTCAGCTGGTAGAGTTAGTGTAGTGTTGTATGATTCGTTGCAAACTTACTGAGGTAAAGTCCTGGTTTGTTCCGAGCATGTGAAAAGACCAAGAAACATTAATTATTAAAAGTGAGTTTATGATATGAGATGCATGCATTCTAATCATATAGGGCATTTATGCATTCAGACGGAGAGGGGCACATTATACGACACAGGACACAGTTTAGGAGAGAATATAAAGCTCTCTTCACCTTTTTATTGGCCAGAGAAGAGTCTTGTTTCAGGAGCTGAATGAGATGAGACAGTTTGCCACTTGCTGCCGAGAAGATCCACTCTTTCTCAAGAGGATCCAGCTATGAACGAAATAACAAGAGAAGCCATTTACATTATTGACATTACACTGAAAACAAATGTAAAAAATATTCAGTATCTCACTCGTAGTCCCATTTCTAGATACACTTACTGTACACTACTGTTCAAAAAGTTTGTGTTTTTAAAGATGTTTTATGTTTTTGTCTCTAATGCTCACCACGGCTGCATTTATTTGATCAAAATACAGAAAAAACAAGAATATTGTGAAGTATTATCACGATTTAAAATAACTGTTTGAATAATATATTGTAAAATACAATTTATTCCTGTGATCAAAGCTGAATTTTCAGCATCATTACTCCAGTCTTCAGTGTCACATGATCCTTTAGAAATCATTCTAATATGCTGATTTGCTGCTCAAGAAACATTTATTATTATTATCAATGTTGAAATCAGTTAATATCTTTGTGGAAACTATGATATATTTTTTCAGGATTCTTTGATGGCAAAAAAAAAGAATTTATTTGAAACATAAATGTTTTGTAACTAAATAAATTTTGTAATAAATGTTTTGCTTTTTTATGTGTTGGTGATAATAAAGATAATAAAGCATAAAAATCTTTTGTAACATTATAAATGTCTTTACTGTCACTTTTGATCAATATAATGTGTCCTTACTAAATAAAAGTATTCATTTCTTTCTTTCAAATAAAAAATTATTGACCTCAAACTTTTACTCAAACTTTGTAGTGTATTGTCTTAGCAAATCCTTTCTTACCAAGTAACCTTCAGAAAGTCCACATAATTCAAAACATTTACCATGGTAAA
This sequence comes from Vimba vimba, assembly GCA_022828995.1. Taxonomy (NCBI): domain Eukaryota; kingdom Metazoa; phylum Chordata; class Actinopteri; order Cypriniformes; family Leuciscidae; genus Vimba; species Vimba vimba. The sequence goes on along the minus strand of CM040837.1, from coordinate 27,335,877 downwards.
TCTGTTTGATTCCACCAAAAAAGTAAAATAAGTAAATAATCATTTAGCAGATGCTTTTATCCTATGCAACTGACAGTAATTCTTACAGGGAGGAACTTGGAGTAACCTGAGGTTAAGTGTCTTTTTTTTTTTTTTTTTACTGTCAAATTACTGATAAATTAAAATTGGATCTCTTAAAGACTAAAGTCTAGCAATTTTTCTGTGGTTTAATTGATGACAGTGGTGGATAAAAACCACAGTTTTATTGTAGCAACAGTAACTACAGAAACAAAAGATATTTTACTGTAACTATATCATAATAAATGTTTCTTCTAATGTGTGTATGATTTATTATACTCACAGCCACAGCGGTGGATCCCAAACTCCCACCGCAATCCTCATCCTGCTCAGATTCACTCTGGGAAAGAAACCGGACATGATACGATTGAAATCACTCACAAAAAACACCTGGAAGTATCACCTGGAACACGGAGGAGTCAGTGTGAAACTGTACAGTTAGTAACATAAACAATCTGAGATGCTAGAGTGGGCGTTTGGGTTCAGAAGCCACGTGCTTCCTCTTCCTGTTCTGTACTTAAGATATGAGGGGAGGGAAACCCAGCGCTGTCCAGAATTAAACAACGTTGGTAGCAAATAAACAAGGTAAACAGCCCACAAAGATATTAATAGGCCCCAACAAAGATACAGTAAACACAGCAAATACAGGAAACACCCATAATGCCACTATTTATCAGTACGCAGACTTACACAAAAACTTCCAGGGACGTTTACCTCAAAATTCACAATAAATCTGTTAATTGAAATGGAAGGACAGTAAAAACAAAGGTTAATTCCTCCAATTTGACCTCTTCTCAGGTCACACGACCATTAAAAAATGCTTTAAACCCGTGAGAGCCAGAGGTGAACGATTAGCTTAGCCAAATTTACCTAACTATGTCTTTTGTTTTGTTTTTTTATCGTACGCTGTTTTACCAGAATCTACCCGCTTTGTGAGCCAAAGAGAAGGTGAATTTCTCTTTATGCACCAAAGTGTCAGTCACGCTGATTAATGTGAGGGAAAATGGAGCGGTTGGAGTAATTTTTGCAGTGCACGTGCTTGCTAATTGTTCTCAGGACAGCGATGGAGTGTCCGATCGGACAGTGGGAAAACACTTGAGCTCTTTCATATACGCTACACTAACAAGGCCTCTTTTCCTAAAGACTGCGAGCAATATTTGTTTACCTGTGCTTAAACAGGAACTAAGCCAGAATCAAAGTAGTGTAACCCGAACGCAGTAATGGATACAACAGAAGAGATTTGTTACATTGTAAAATATTCAAATATGTAGCCTAACCACATTTTATGCAGATGATTTCAGCTTCAGTGCATCATATTAATAATTCTTAAGAAGGACTAGTCAGTTGTGTCTTCTTTTGGCTTCTTGGAAAGAGCTTTCGGGCGTGAAGAGCTTTCAAGTGTGACTACTAGCAGAGGGCAGTGTTGTGGTTGAAAGAGAAACGTTTAGCGCAAAACAAAACCTTCAATGTCTTAAAGCTCTAAGAGCAAAATATAAAAAGACTCAATATGATTAATAAAATAATAATACGCATCAAAATAAAGCACCAAATCTCATGTTCCAACATTATGCCGTAATAAAACATGGGCCTTTATCTAGCCGCATCTCAGATTGATCTGCATACAAATGTTTGGAGGGCACAGATGATACTTTTCTCTATAATGAGGTGGAGCATGTTGCTGTTTTGCACAACAATAGAAAGCTTCATTCAAATGTAAATGAACGTGTCTTTCATGCTGTCACCCCTGGCTGAAATATGGCCTCTCAAATCCAGCTAATTATTCTGGCGCCACCTTTTGGTAAGTCTTAATATTACAGATATCAAATGAGCAGCTTGTTTGTGGTGCTCTTGTGGTGAAATACTGTGCCAGCTTTTCAATGAATGACAAATAAGGATGAACAAATAAGAGCAATGACAAATAATACGTTTATCTTAAGGAAAAATATTTTTAAAAGTTCTTACATGTAATTTTCATGTAATATTGATGTGGTTTCATACTGGTGTCATGTTATCCAAAACATTTTAAAAAAGGGGTGTAATAATCAAATATAAAGTTATAACATTCAACACCCTGTGCGAGTACACATTACTATCATCATTTTCAAAAGAGTTCTCAAATATTTTCAATAACTTTTCTTTTAAATCAGGAATATCTTGAAGTTTTCTTGGGGTTTCACAATTTGACAAGCTGAACAGTCATTGCCTGTATGAAATGCATTTTAATGCATTTTTAAAGGTATGAAACTAATACATCCTGAGCCTTCTATGTTCAGTGCTTTTATGACAACTAAGTGAAACTTGTTCTAAATCATTACCAGTTCTTCTATTTCAGACAAAGCAAACCAAACATCTTAAATGGTCTGCGATCAAAATAAAAACATAAAAACACATAACTTGGCTCTAACCTTTGACCCTGAGTCCTTGTCGAGTTCATCTTCTCTGTCTGACGCTGAAAGCTCCTCCGTCAGATGCTCTGGTTTCTCTGCCTCTGCTGGCGGTAAGAGGGTGCTGTCTGACTGCTAACCACAAGAAAAGGAGAAGTTTCACTAAGATCACTTGGTAAGGATCACTTCACTGCACTCAAATCAGCTGATGCTGACAAAACATCAAGTTTATGGACCAAAGGTACGGTGGCTGAGAGAGCTCAACATGCTGCAACTGAAAAAAAGGCATGCAAATAGAAAAAAAAAACCACCAGGAAATTAAGAAAATAACTTGATCAGTTTAACAACACATGTGCTGCAAATACTCACAACATACACAATCAGGATGTTAAAATAAACACAAAAAAACCCTCACTTTTCAGGTCATCAACAACACCACTGACTAGTAGACGATGAACAGTAAAGCATGTTCCAACCAGGTTTGTCACTTTTTGGCACTTGAAACATTTCTGTTGTGGTCTGTGCTATTTGCAGTGTGTTTCTGTATTTGGTTTAGTTGTGAGCACTTGCAGTGCATTTCTGTATTTGGCTGCATTGTAAACTTTTGCAATGTGTTTCTGTATTTGGTTGCATTGTGAGTATTTGCAGCTCATTTCTGTATTTGGTTGAGTTGCGAGTATTTGCAATGCGTTTCTGTATTTGGTTGAGTTGTGAGTATTTGTGGCACATTTCTGTATTTGGCTGTGTTGTGAGTATTTGCAGCACGTTTTTGCATTTGGTTGCGTTGCGAGCAGGGATGTAGTGGAGGCTAAACGCACGTAAACGCCGTTTACGCACCTCCCAAAATTCGGAAATAGCGTTTGCCCACCTCCAAAGTGCGTTTATCCACCTCTACATTGCGTTTATCCACCTCTAAATTTCACGTTATTTGAACGAACTTTGTTTTTCCAGTGCGTTATCGCCGATCGGTACATGATTCGAGCATTTGAGCCGTTAACGACAGAGCAGAACGCGTAGCACAAACACGGAGCAGAGAGCGCAGCGCGCCGACACACACACACACGGAACAAAGAGAACGGCGCACACACGTAGCAGAAAACACACGCTCGTGAAGTTACTAAACAAACTGCGTGAGAATGAAACTTGATCGCAGCCGCAACAGGAAATCATTAAAACAATGCAAAAAAGGGATTTTTTTAATTTCATTACAGGCAGCTGGTTTAATGTAGGGAGCATGTCAAAACCCAACTGTACAAGAGATTCAGAGGGAGTCAAGCCTGTACCAGGTTTAAGACTTTTCCCTCTACAGGGAAACACTGATCCACATTTTTCTGATAGACCAAAAAATTCATCAATTAATCGAGGAAATATTCAACAGATTAATCGACTATGAAAATAATCCCAAATCACTAATCATTATGCACAAGTGCATTGCATTGGAAGCCCTGGATATAAGCCTCCCTCTCGATCTCACATAAATATATTTGATCTCTCTGTTTTGTCATTTAGTAAACTTTATAGATTTCAACCATATTATTCCTTTTTGAGTCTCTTTAACAAGAACTTAGATTAATGTATGAATTGAATAGTGATTGTGTGACCTATGATGAGGGAACAACCAGTGATACCCTTGGTAGTACCATCAAATGATAGCCTATAGCGATGTCATCAGGATACACGTCGTGGTCCACCAGAATTTATAGTTTACCCACCTCTTTTTTTACCACTACACCACTGGTTGCGAGTACTTGCATCGCATTTCTGTATTTGGTTTAGTTGTGAGTACTTGCAGCGCATTTTTCTGTATTTGGTTGAGTTGCGAGTATTTGCAATGCGTTTTTGTATTTGGTTGCATTGTGAGTATTTGCAGCGCATTTCTGTACTTGGCTGCATTTGTGAACTTTTGCAGCGTGTTTCTGTATTTGGTTGCATTGTGAATATTTGTAGCACGTTTCTGTATTTGGCTGCGTTGTGAGTATTTGCAGCTCATTTCTGTATTTGGTTGAGTTGTGAGTATTTGTAGCGCGTTTCTGTATTTGGTTGAGTTGTGAGTATTTGTAGCGTGTTTCTGTATTTGGTTGAGTTGTGAGTATCTGCGGCACATTTCTGTATTGGCTGTGTTGTGATTATTTGCAGCACGTTTTTGTATTTGGTTGCGTTGCGAGTACTTGCATCGCATTTCTGTATTTGGTTGCATTGTGAACTTTTGCAATGTGTTTCTGTATTTGGTTGCATTGTGAGTATTTGTAGCTCATTTCTCTATTTGGTTGCGTTGCAAGTATTTGCAATGCGTTTCTGTATTTGTTTGAGTTGTGAGTATTTGCGGCACATTTCTGTATTTGGTTGCGTTGCGAGTACTTGCATCGCGTTTCTGTATTTGGTTTAGTTGTAAGTACTTGCAGCGAATTTCTGTATTTGGTTGCATTGTGAATATTTAGAGCTCATTTCTGTATTTGGCTGCGTTGTGAGTATTTTCACCTCATTTCTGTATTTGGAGCTCATTTCTGTATTTGGCTGTGTTGTGAACTTTTGCAATGTGTTTCTGTATTTGACTGCATTGTGAGTATTTGCAGCACGTGTGTTGTCAAACTGATGAAGATGTTTTCTTAATTTGCTGGTGTTATCTATTTTGCATGTGTTGTCTTCAGTAGCAGCACATTTAGCCACCGTACAAATGCATTCTCAGTAGACATCTATAGAAGACATCCACTCTTTATTCTGAGATCAGGAAAGCCAAACTATAGATGGTTTTTCATTGCCCAGAGATAAATGCAGCAACTTTCATGCTTTCACACAGTTTGTCTGTTTAACAGGTTTCTAGACACAATTTCAATGTGGCTGAAATAAGTGCTGACAGGAAATTCACACTATTGTGTGTTGAACTCTATGCTCTCCATGAGTGGGTGAAACTGTCACTCATCGACCAGTATTATTTAAGTATTATTTATATGCTATCATAGTTTTTATTCATCTTTTGAATTAGATTTATTTTTATTTGTAATAAATTCATCATGTGGGTTTTTTCATCTAATATTCATATTTTAAATTTTATTTCAGTTTTTTTTCAATTAACAACGTTTTTAATAGTTTTACTTTTAGTTAACTATAGGGCTGACTTATAATAGTCGAGGATTCGACGATTCGATTCGGAGAGGTCTGATTCGACTATGAACCTCATAGTCGAATAGCCTAACGTATTTTCCGCACTATAAGGCGCACTTAAAAGCCTTTAATTTTTTCAAAAAACGACAGTGCGCCTTATAATCCGGAGCGCCTTATATATGGATCTGGCGCCTTATGTTAATGTCTGTAAAACAACCGCTGACCTAACCCTTGTTTATACTTTCGCCTGGCACCAGAGCGCGAGCCTCCGCTGACTGCGCGCGCAACTCCTCAAACAGACGAGGCATTTATACTTGACGCAACTGTTTTGTTTTAGACTGAACACCAGACCATACAACTGATCTAGACACGCAAACTGGGTGCCGGTGTGATGATGAGATGTACTAATATCCGTCTGCTCGGGCAGATTCGGGTCAAAGTCGTGCATCTTCGGATGCGGAGGCGCGCGCGCTGTTAAGCCGAATCTGCCCGAGCAGACGGATATTAGTTTTTTATTACCTTCGCGCCATAGCTTCGCGCTCAGGCGGACGCGTCGAGTATAAACAAGGTTTTACAGCTCAGCCACTTGTTTTTTCATATTTTTTTGCAAGTGGTAGATCTTGGTTTATATTTGGACTTTGGATGTGATCTTATGAAAAGGTTGGTGACCACTGCATAACGCAAACCCAGTCAAACGTTTGACTGCAGTATCTTCTATTCTATGCGCTTTATAATCCGGTGCGCCCTATATATGAAAACAGTTCTAAAATAGGCCATTCATTGAATGTGCGCCTTATAATCCGGTGCACTTTATAGTGCGGAAAATATACGGTACATGGGCGTCAGTTTGGTTTGAAATGTGCTGAGGACAGAGACGCATTCGCATTTTCAGAAGGGCTGGGTACAAAAAAAATATTTTCCGCTTTCGCGCAGGTCATGTTTTGAAAGACGATGTCCTGTAGCTTACTAATGTAAATAAATAAAAATGTATTTTATTTTAAAAATGTATCACCATGTGTTTCTTTTAGTTTTTTTAGCTCTTTTGTTTGAAATGGAAAAAATTTAGCTGCTATCTTAAAAAAAAAAAAAAAAAAAAAAAAAAAAGGTTCGACTATCAGTCGACTACGGCAAAATCTAACGAATCAGATTCGACTATGAAAATCCTTAGTCGAAAACAGCCCTAGTTAACTATAACAACCCTGTCATCGATTCTCATAATGGCTATGCTTAAGAGGTTTACCTTTATAGAGAGATATATCCCACTTTCAAGTAATTTTCACATATAATTCATAATGACAGAGTTGCAATGTGAATGTTGTGCTATATATATGCAAATTCTTTAACCTATATCCTCAATGACATTGTGCACAGACCCAGTAGTTGTCAAGGTCAGTGGAGCTGAAGTTATATGATGCAAAGATGCTTCAAGGCTTCAAAGATATATGAAGATGATCTTGAAACCAAGCAAAACAAATAACCATTAATCATTCCAAAAATTAAATTGTACATGCTTACTATACTCTCCCTTGCCGGAAGTCTCAACATGAGGTTCAAAATAATGCTTTTAACAGCTGAAGTCCTACAGCTAAAGATAAGGCAACTGAAACACAGTGTTATCTGCTTTTGACGAGCTTTCTCTTATCACCAACTGTTTCTTTAATCCAGCTGAAAAAGCTTTAGCAAACAGTCTGAGGAAAACACTGGATTCTGGGTGATATCCAGGGAAATGATTAATAGAGACCTGAATTTCACAAGAGTTTTATACTGTGATGCTCTTTAGTTGATGCGAACATTTCATGCTAGTCTGAGACTATGACACAAACTTTGACAATAATAATTCACTCCTTTGGAAAGCAGAGCTTTAAATATTATGTTTAAAGGAATTACGTCACATCACAAAATATTACTGAAATACTGCGGTCAACTTACTCAGCCAGATTCCTCTTTAGTTCTTCTCGTTTCTTCTTCTCTGTTATGTTTTTTTTAGTAAAATCACAAGACGTCAATATGTGTCATTCATGACAACATCAATGTGATGAAACTGGTCACCAGGGAATAAGTTACTTTAAAAACTAAGGCGTTTCAATATTGTGTTACTCCCTAAAAAGCTATTGTGTAACTCCCTAAAAAGTAAGTAGTTACTACTAGTGTTACATTGCTTTTGTGTTACTTTTTCTCACCTGGCTGAGGCTTGATGTTCAGAAGTTTGAAAAATGTTTAAGCAAACATGCATTAAACATGTATAAATGTATAAAGTAATGCATTTTACTTTACTTTGTTACGTCAAAAAAGTAATCTGATTACGTAATGCATGTTACTTGTAATGCGTTACCCCCAATGCTACTGGTCACTGATCTGTGAGGCCCATTTTACTAATGCTATGATGAGCAGTGAAACAGGGCTCCAGCATTTGAAAAGCATTTGAATTCGCTACAGTATTATTGCTGCGAAATCTAGTGGGAAGCATTCAAATACCAATGGAAACCAGGAGAAACATTGTTCCATGAACCAACAAGTTACAGAAGGCTTTTCATTCCACAAATCACCAACATTCGTCATGGATTTAATGTAGTAATGCTAACAGTAACCATGGTATCGTGGCAGAAATAGCTGAACGTTTTTAAACGATTAATTTCAGGGTTCGTACAACCTTTTAAGAGTGAAATTCAAGCCTTTTTCAAGGATTTTCAAGTGCTTCACTTTTTCCAGCATTTCAAAGCTATAAAATATAAATATTATCCAATTTAAATGTTATTTTTAATGTGATGACCAAAAAAAAAAAAAAAAAAAAAAAAAAAAAAATATATATATATATATATATATCTTTTTTTTTTTTTTTACATGTTCCTGTTTACCTTTATCTGCATCTCAACTAGCTCAGTGCTTTGCTGTCAAATGTACATTTATAAGAAATAAACATGTAATATTATTAGTTGCTGTACTTATTAATGCAAAACAATTATGTCATTTATGATTAAATTACCTTTATGAATAAAACTCCCCCCACCCCCAAGCGCCATACCAGATCAGGTGCTGGCGCCACTATCTGTAGAACGCATTGGCACCGGTGCTACTACTCTCAAACTTTATTCTGGAGCCCTGAAACAGAATGGATATCACAATGAAGAATCACTCACATTATCTGTCTGGGTCGGTTCTGATGCCTCTGTGACTGTAATCATGGGTCCTGAGCACCAGGCCACCATTACTGGCTGTTTCTGGGCTGTTGGGTTATCATTCTGCACTGGATTAGAGACCTGGAGTTCATTTTGTGGGTTCGGATGAACCTGCTTGATTGATTCGCCAGCGCAAGGCTCTCGCTCTTGTATTAGTTGTCTATACTTCTTCTTGAGGATGAGATATTTCTCTCCCTGAAATAAAAAAAGGAACCATTACCTCCATACTGTTATTTAAAAAAAATAGTTAACCAAAAATGACTATTACCTCATAATTTACTCAAAGAAAATATCACATTTTGGAGCACAAAAGGAAATATTTTGTAGAACGTCCAAAGCTATCCTTCAGAAGACTTGCATTATAGAGCATGGCATTGTTATTTGGTTTTTCTCCTTCTTGCACTTTTTGGAGATCAAAAAATATATGTTTTAGTGATATGAAAAAGAGAAACTTGGACACTTGTAAAATATCTCCACAGAAGGAAGCAAGTCATATGGATTTGGAACAATGTTAAAGGTGAATAAATGACAATAAAATGTTTATTTTTGGTCTCTTTAGCACAATCATATAAAAATAATAGTGCATCAATCAAGCAATTCAGCAGAGACCCATTAAATTGATCAAAAGTGACATTAAAAATATTTTTATAATGTTACAAAAGTTGTTTTTCAAACTTTCTAGCCTATTCATCAAAGAATCCTGAAAAAACATATTTTATCACATTTTCCTCAAACTTATTAAGCAGCACAACTGTTTTCAACATTGATAATAATAATAAATGTTTCTTGTGCAGCAAATCCGCATATTTGAATGATTTCTGAAGTATCATGTGACACTAAAGACTGGAGTAATGATGCTGAAAATCCAGCTATGCCATCATAGGAATAAATTACATTTTAAAATAACAAAATAGAAAACAAATATTAACAATATTTTACAATATTACTGTTTTTACTGTATTTTTGAACAAATAAATTCAGCCTTAGTTAGCAGAAGAGACTTCTATCAAAACCACAAAGTCTCATGCTACTTTATAGCTGAAAAAAAAAAAGGATTGCAGTTCAGATCAGATGGAAAAGGATCTCTTGCAAGGGGAAGTACACGTCTAGGACAATGGTCCATGATCATAAGGGTGTGTGGGGTATAGCACTGATGTGAGAAAATGAGACCTATCCCAGTCACTAGAGTAAATATTGAATCACTGTGGGAATAGAGACCTGTGCGACTATTCTTCAGGGACAGAGAATAAACACGATCGCATTACAAACACAACAATGCACTAACGATTATTTAATGAGACAGAGGGAGGAGTTAATTAGTTTAAACTCTGCAATAATGATCTGACCACACATGTACTCACATTCTCAGATTTCACCACAGCAATTCTATCAATGATGAGTTTGAACTCTTCTCTGTATTTGGCTGCAGGAAACAAAAAGAGAGAGTGAGTAAGAGATGATAATGATGTTTTCCCAGCATGCTTTCAAAATATGTCTTAAAAGAAAGATTACTCGTACAATGACCTTGCAGTAGTTCTTTGCTTTGTAAATCTAAACTCAACATTTAAAAAAAAAAAAAAAAAAAAAACATATCAGAAGCTAGTCTTAAAAAAAAAAACAATCCACACAAACATTGTTGTTCACGTCATTCCAAACTGTGATTTCTGTCTTCTATGGAATACAGAAGTAGTTAAAGGGATAGTCCACCCAAAAATGACATTTGTCACCAATTTACTCACCGTCATGTTGTTCCAAACCTGTATGAGTTTTTCTTCTGCTGAACACAAATTAAGATATTTTGAAGAATGTCTGTAACCAAATCATTTCCACTATATTTTTGGTCCATACAATGAATGTCAAATAGAACCGAAACTGTTTGGTTAACAACATTCTTTAAAATATCTACTTTTGTGTTCAGCAGAAGAAATTACGCAATAAAGGTTTGGAACGAATTGAGTAAATGTCACCCAAATTTTTGGATGGACTATCCCTTTAAATTTTATAAATAAACATTTTTGTTTGTGTTCCAATGGAAAAAGTCATACAGGTTTGGAACGGCATGAGGGTGAGAAAATGAACATTTTTGGGTGAACCATCCCTTTAAAAGCAACATTTACAGGTTTGAGATTGACACTACACCTTTTAACACTTGGTCATTTATTGATTTGTTCTGTCTGCAAGTTATTGACTTGTAAGATTAGCCGTTTTAATGTTTTGCACGCAATGGACTCTGATTCCTGGCCTGTGGGAGTTTGTGATGTTATGCAACATCACTTCAGCACAGACTGACTGCATCAAGGAGGAATCAGAAACTGGCTCGAATTACTATACAAGAATAGAAAATGACAGGGAGGAGACCTGCGCAAACAAATCCTCCATTACTGCGTTGCTCATATGCCTTTTCAACGACCATTCCCAATGGATCATCACTCAGATCCTCCCAGCGTTGGCTCGTAGTTTTATTTAGATCCCAAAGACTTATTTTCCCTACTTCAATTTCATTCCATTGCCTTAAGGAAAATTTATTTTTGCTTTCTTGGTGGCACAACACACTTATATTGACGCAATGAGCTTTGATGTGGAACTTGCAGTTCAGTAAGGAGTCATGTGTTTATTCAGGAGCCACTCAACAATATTCAACAATATTATTGATTTGACTGCACTGACACTATTGGATGAGAACTGAATTGAGCTTTAATAATTAATGATCTTTACAATGAAACTGAATCAACACTGAACTGACTTCAGCTGAACATAGACACTGCAGTACAGCTGAAATGAACTGTTTGTATCATTGAATCATTCTCCTGTTTATCACTGTAAAGCTGCTTTGAAACAATCTGTATTGTATAAAGCGCTATAGAAATAAAGGTGAATTGACTTGACTCTGATGGAGTCCATTCAGTAAAAGACTCGTCAAACTGTTAACTTGTGAGTCGCTTGAACGAGTCATCAAAAGAACCGACTCATAAGAGTCATCTGTTCATGAATTGGACTACACCGGTGTTTTTACAAGCACTGTCTGTGAGGACTCGAGGAGCGGGAGTTCAGGAAACGCTCCTGTGATGCACCATGCCAGAAATATGAAAATACAAGTTATGAACCCAACAAACTTGAGAACATTTATTTTATTTTTGGCATGGCATGAACGCACCATCATTCTTGCGCTTTGTACGAACCACTAAGGCGATTCGCAACCCATAGTTTAAAAATCACCACTCTAGTTTTACTAACTTGATATGATAATATGATTTTGGCAGATTTGATAGCATATGATTTTGTCAGATTGTCATGGAAACTTCTCTCATAAAGGCACATTTTAACTGTAAATGATCCTGTTTCGTTTATACATAACACAAAGATTTCTGATGTTTGCAGGTGCTATTTTACTCAATCCTACTTTTATTTTCTGTGAAATAGTTTTTGGTTACCATGGCAACAGACACATTGCTGAAGGTCAACATGGTAAGCATAATCTGGAGTATTAATCTTTCAAATTAGTATTCATATATAAATGAAAAAATCCTATAATTGCTCGATACATATTCACTGCATAGCATAGTCTAGGTCAGGGGTCTTTAATCGTTTTGATGCCCTCAAATACGATCATTCTCATCCAAGGGAAATTATATTATATTATTATGTTTTTTGTTCACTGCAGTGCTTTTAGATGTATTATTTATTCATTCAAATTTGTGTTATTTATTATTTTAATACATTTTTTGTTTGTTTTAATCACATTTTCATTTAGTTTTACTTAATAATTTTTATTTTTATTATTATTTATATAGGCTATTTTTACATTGTAACACTGTTTCTCCTCAAAAACTTTTGGGCCGTGATTACTTTTATATTGATGTTGATATATCAGCATTAATATATTTTGTTAACATATACAAAAATTATAATAAAGCATTTTTTTTCACTCCAATGAAATGATTATTTTATTGCTAATGAACATTATGAATGACTTAATAAAATGTCATTGTCAATGAACAATACAATAAAAATAATACAAACAAAATATTTTAAACTAAGAATCTCATTCTTGAGACTTTCGCCTAAGAAATAGGTCTTGTTTTATGAAATAGTTCACCCTTTTATGTGTCAAAAGCCAGATACCACAAACAAACAAACCTAAAAGTAGAAGAGTGGGGATGTGGTATACTTTCAAACACATCACATGTTTACATGATGTGATCCATAAAGGGTTAAACAGTACCACTCAAACTGGATTGTGCCATACAGGCAAAACATATCAGGACTTGGATCTTTAAATAGAGAATGCAACCTTAAACACAACCTTTCCGTTTTCCTGCCAGGGGGAAAAGATAGGGATGACATTGCAACACGGCATCCACAACAACAGGAAACCCTAAGGGAAGTCAACACTTAACAGTTGTAGCCGACAGTATTCCTGTCATGGTACTGAGAGGAACACTGTTTAGCTTTCTGAGCAAATTTATTAGTCTACCCTGGCCAACTATGAGGACTCTACGTTCCCACAGAGAATATAGCAACTGCCCGAGATCCCATCAAAACCACCATCCTAAAAAGGACTGGAGTCAGTAAACCCCCAGAATTAGAGCATGTCACGCAGGCTGATGCGGTAACCGGGAATAATTATGATAATTGGTTAGCTGTGTCAGATGGTACCAGATGAAGGCCGATTTTGAAACCTCTGTACACAACTGTACAAGCACAGCTGGACGAAGCATTAAAAGCCATTATGGATAATTGTTTCATATATTTATGTCTGACACATGTATGTAGGATTAAATGCAACATCATCTAATTTAATTACTGTTTAAGTGGTTTATGAGAACATCATGCCTGTTTTTTTATTTTATTTTATTTGGCCCACTTTGCTGCAGCCAAGCTCTTTATTGCAGACACGTCATTTCATTTTTTACATTAATATTTTATGTTCATACACAAAGAACTAGTGGTTAAACCAGTATTTGTTTTACAACGACAGATGCTTGCTGATAACTATACAATGGGATTTTAAAGTCACCATGAAATCCATGGTCACCATGGTAAATCTTTAAAAAAAAAAAAAATTTATGGAATATTGCAGTATTTATTATTATTATTATTATTATTAAATTATTTCTCTGTGCAATCTTTTTTTAATTCACGTGCCCTTGTAATCTTTAATCAAAATAACTTTACCCTCTTGCAGCAACATCTCTGATGACGTGTTTACTGGTGCGTGGGCGGGGCAACCCGTCATTCACATGAGATCCACCAATAGCAAACCACAACCATCCAATCAATTTCTGATGGACATAATCAAGTCCCGCCCTACATTTTTCTTGTTCCAGAACCCGTTTCACTCGGATAACGTCAAAATAGGGAAGAAAAGACTATTGCAACTTCTGTTTCATGCCAGCTTTGAGCAATATTCGCAACTTGTAATTCACAAAAAAAAAAAAAAAAACAGCAATATCCATTGAATCCGTTGAAACTGATACAAGTGAGAGAGTTCATGCTTAATCAGGCAAGCAGCTTCAGATATCATTTGATGCAAATATTAGTCAATTTATCATCTTATATAGGCCAATCAGTAAAACGTTTGGTCCATTTGAGCCATTAGAAAAGCAAAATCAGAAAAGAATAAGTCAGCATCAGCAATCAAAATAAGTAGGCCTAATGTGCACAGGAATTCTCAGAATGTAAGCAGTCCTTCCTTGTGTCAAATGTGTACTTTTTTCAATAGTTTTTTTACACAACTGTCAGTAATATCACCTTCATATGAATATGCACATTTATAAATTAACGCTTTAAGCCTATATATAGGCATATGCCAGATGTGTTATTCAGAATATCAGCTTAATGTGGTTATGCCAATCAGTTTAATGCATTAAACTATTTAATATGGCCATATTTTGATTATTATTTATCAAATAGTAAACTACACCTTCAGTGGATATTCTATTTAGAACTCCACTGTCATGGTTTGGGAATGTGGGGGCCCTTCCTGAGGGAGCGAAGGAAATGACAATTCCATGTGTAATTCTATCTGTTGGTAAAGCTTTTCTAATCTAAAGCAGATGTTTGCCACAGTTACTTTCTAAGACGCTAACAGCCATTTACTCAGACCTCAAGCAGAGCAAAAGCACAGTATGCGGATTTTAGAATGAAAAAGGTGCAGAGACTTGCCACCAAAAACACCCCATTTACACTACTAGCAACTCAACTAAATTAAAATGTCTATAATAGTTGGTCTAGACTAGACTACACTGCCTCAGTTGCGGCGCACGCTCGAGTGTTGCGTTTCTATGACGGCCTCTCACATTAAAACTGAGTTTATTAAAACAACTTATAAAAAAGACCCCGCGCGTTCTGTTTCATTCAGTGTAGCTAACGTTAGTGTTTCTAAACGCAAAAACGCGTCTCGTGCGTGTCTCGCGTTGCGTCGCGTGCTTGCAGTGTAAATTAGGTGTAAAGGAAATGTGAAAAATGTCATATTCTCATTTACTCACCACGTAGCTGCAAATCGCTATGGTTTATAAAATGCTTATATGTTTTGGACAGGTCTGAATTTTTGACTTTTCCTCCACAGGAACAGATGTAATCCAGTAAGGACGCTTCACTGATTTCGCCCATCTCTGACAGGGAACTGAAAATAAACAGTAATTTTACAGCAGATGAGCTCTGGTCGTGATGGGTTCTTCTCGAAGATGCTGATGCATGGCTTTGCTGGAAGCCAAGCTAATTACTGGAGAAGAAAAGTGTACACAGGCTGGCCAAGTTCACTCCACCCAAATATGCTGACAGAACCTCCCACAGTTAACTCTTTGTGCTCTGAAGAATTCATAAAGAATAAATGGCTTAATTTGCATCTCATAATGAGAGGTCTGCCACCTGGAGACTTATGTAGCCTATATAAACACAAAAAATATGATTTTAGATACAAACAAAAATCTGTAGGAATACATTTATTAATATGTGTATAAAATATAGGCTAAATAAAATATTTAATATATAAATGTATGATATATAAATATCATAAAATTAAAATATCTAAATATAAAACTATAACCCTAATTTTTGTGTGTTGCATTGCTACTAGCAGATTCCACGGTGGCAACTTACCCCATTTGGTTTAACAATATGAGCTGCTATTGGGGCATGTTGTCAGAAAAGGCCTTAAAGTGATAGTTCACCCAAAAATTAAAATTCTTACATTAATTACTCTCCCTCATGTCGTTCCAAACCCGTAAGACTTTCATTCATCTTCGGAACACAAAAGAAGATCTTTTTAATGAAATCTGAGAGCTTTCTGTCCCTCTGCAGCTACGCAACTACCACTTTGATGCTTCAAAAGTTCATAAAGAGAATGTAAAAATTAATCCATATGAATTGAGCGGTTGAGTCCAAAATTTTCTAAAGAAACACAATCGCTTTATATGATAAACAGATTGAATTTAGGCTTTTATTCACATATAAGCATTCATCAATTCACTTATCAGTTGTGGTAAACAGAAGCTCATGCATGTTCGCTTGACGTGCGAAAACCAATGAGGTTCATTCTCATGTTACGCATCACGTTTGAGCTTCAGCAAGAACCAATGGGGTTCATTCTCGTGTCACGCATCACATTTGAGCTTCAGCAAGAACCAATGAGGTTCATTCTCGTGTTACGCATCACATTTGAGCTTCAGCAAGAACCAATGAGGTTCATTCTCGTGTTACGCAGCACGTTTGAGCTTCAGCAAGAACCAATGAGGTTCATTCTCGTGTTACGCAGCACGTTTGAGCTTCTGAAAGAGGTTTGTTCTTGTGCGTCAAGCAGGTACAGTTGAGCTTCTGTTCATGTTCACTGATGAATGTTTATATATGAGTAAAAGCCTAAATTCAATCTGTTCATCATATAAAGTGAACAAGTCTCTTCAGAAGTTTTGGATTAAACCGTCAATTCATATGGATTAGTTTTACGATCTCTTTATGAACTTTTTGAAGCTTAAAAATGGTAGTTGCGTAACTGTCAGTGGTGGGAAGGAAAGCTCTCAGATTTCATCAAAAAGATTTTAATTTGTGTTCTGAAGATGAACATAAGTCTTACAGGTTTGGAACAACATGAGGGCGAGTAATTAATGACGGAATTTTCATTTTTGGGTGAACTATTGCTTTAATAACGCAATACCGATGGAAATAACTTTTTGTAACCAAGACTTGATGGCTATGCTATCCAGAAAGTGTACAATGAACTATAGGACTTAAAGCTAAATTAACTGGTGCATTCCCAAGGTGAGCTGTCTGTTAATGTTTAACGACTGAAAATGACATGAAAATGACTGAAAGGACATTTCGGGAGGGCAACATTCTCTACTGGACACTCATTCAGCTGATATAGCGGCCAGTCATACGCTCCATCCTCACTGTCATAGTCACACTTATTTAGCTGTGTGGATTGAGTGACTTGATAAAGATCTGGGTTGGTTGTCAAACACAACTGGTGACTTATCATTTATTCAAAGGACCATATGCAAGAACCATTGCCTACACAATCAGAGTCCTGCATGTGCTCTTCCTTTAGTTGCAGTGAGAATACATATTTGATTTAATGTTTCATGCTATCTTTTACTACGGCTTCATGGATTTGACATCTGGTAATCCAAAGGTATGTCCGAACCACAGTAAACCAGATTAATTGCAGAAATGGTAGTAAATGCAACTCGTTTACATCATAACTCGCTGGTGGCGTCTGGCATTTCCAAATGGATTTCCATTTAATTAAGTAATATGCTTGTCATTTCATTTTCATGTGCATTAACCCCCTCAAAAATACAATACTGGAATGACAATAAGCTCCTTAAGGCTGATACAATAACAGTAATCTCTGTAAAGTTGTTTTTATAAACTGTGCCGTATGGTCACTTTCATTTTTCGAAACACCTAAGTAATGATTATGAGCTCGCAGACATATGTTATGTCTAATGGGACAGAATCAGAACAGAAAAACAGCTTAAATATCAAGCCAAGCTGAAGTAATTCAGAAAAACAAAAAAAACAAAAACAGTAGAAACTCTGGCCTGGTGCTTTCTAGTATTGGAATTATGTGAACCTTATTATTAATTGTATGTGATGCTTTTTTATATTTATATTTATTCATATAATTATTATTAATTATTTATTATTTGTGGTAACAAATAATTATGACAATTAAATCATATAATTTATTGTAATTAATAAAAAATATTTTTGTACTCATAATTAACAATAATAATAATTTAGAGAATAAAAAACACTGGTTCCCTCTTGCAAACCTTAATGTGAACCTTATTATTAATTATTTATTGTGCTTTTTATTATTTATTTATTTTTATTTATTTATCTTTGAAGTAATAAATAATAGTAATGCAATTATAAAGTAAAAAAGTAATTTGGGGGGAAAAACACAGAAAATTATGACCTGGTTCCTTCTAGAAAATGAATTAAGTGAATCTTATTATTAATTGTTTGTGATGCTTTTTATTGTTTATATTTATCAGTTGAGCTATTTATTATTTGTGGCAATGAATAATTATTATAATCAAATAATACAATTAATTAATAATTAATATAAATACATATAGTAACACTACTACTACTACTACTAATAATAAATTAATAATAATAATAATAATAATAATAATAATAATAAAATGAAAGTAATTCAGAAAAAAAAAAAAAACACCAGAAAAATCTGGCCTGGTTCCTTCTAGTATATGAATTATGTGAACCTCGTTGAAAATAATCAATTACTTTTTTGCTCTTTATTTTTATTTTATTTATTATTTGTGGTAATTTGTGGTATTATGATAATGAAGTAATAAAAAGTAATGATTAAGAATGAGAAAATAAAAGTAATTCAGAAAAACTCCAGCAAATTCTGACCTGGTTGCTTCTAGCAAATAAATTATGTGAAATTATTAATTATTTGTGGTGCGTTTTATTATATATATATATATTTTTTTTTTAAAGGAGAACTTGGTAACTTTTTTAACTAAATAAAACTGTCTAGAAATCATTTGGATGGTTAAACAACCTGTTCTGGTGATATTGCCGCAAGTGAGTTTTTTACGACCGTGTTGTGAAATATACGCCCCACCACAGCTGTAGGGGGAGCTCGTGGGGAAAACATGCGACAACAAAAGGAAAAATCAGCGA
The DNA here is from genome assembly GCA_022828995.1 of Vimba vimba. Classification (NCBI taxonomy): domain Eukaryota; kingdom Metazoa; phylum Chordata; class Actinopteri; order Cypriniformes; family Leuciscidae; genus Vimba; species Vimba vimba. The sequence goes on along the minus strand of CM040837.1, from coordinate 27,317,000 downwards.
AGAAGTGACTAGAGTTCGCTAGAGTTGCCGAGTTATTACAAATAATTATGACAACAACAATAATGTTGAAATTTCCATACATTTACAATGTCCAGACTTGGGGCTCGGTTTACTTGGTCAGCACCCTAACAACGCCCTAGCAACCACCCAAAACACTCAAACAATGCACTAAAAAGTAAAAACCCCTCAGGACACTGTTTCTCCACCTCACAGATGGAGAGATATCAAACCCCACACCAGATTTTCCATGTCCCCTGCTTGGATCAGTATACAATATTCCACGTTAACCTGATAAAAACCACTGTGCCTAATGATGCCAGATGTTGCTTGGCAGCTTTTGTGACAATACAAAGGTCAATCGGTGTATAATGGTGCCGCGCGACATGGACGGGCTGATGGGAGGCAGCTGTTCACATGGTGGGACACTCCATATGGCCTGCGCTTGTCGCGGGGCCTTTTCGCACAGCCGAAAACCTAGTAAACATGCCTCAGTTCTCATTTCCCTTCTTATCCCTCATTCAAACACAGCCGAAATCCAATCACCTAGGCCTCTAAAGAGGATGATGTTGATTAAAGAGAACTCAGAGAACGGTGTTCACACTAACACACTTCCCTCCGTCATGAGCGGAGAAACACAGCCAGCGAGGCTTACAGAGGGGATTGTTTAGACAGACAATGGTGTCTACCTGATTTTAATCCCAGAGCTGCAGAGAGTGCTGGGATTGGCGGCGTTTAATAAAGGAAAGTGCTCTCGTAATCTGGATTTGCCAAAGTGCCCTTTTGTGTTAATCAGACAAATTTTACAGGATGCTTTATGACATCTGTCACAAGGAGAAGCAGGAGTTCATGATCGCTTGTGCTGGACTTGGTGACAGATCTAAAATACAGTGTCAGATGAAATGTCCATGTAAATCAGACCAAAAAACAAAATCAAATAAATAAACCTATTCATAAATTTGTTATTTTTTGAGTTTTCAAGGAGATATACGTTTTTTTTTAAAATATATTTATTGAGTTTCAGACGCATCTGAACTACACATTTTAGAAGCATATTGTAAAAATATTTTACATATGAGTGCTGTCAAGTTGATGAATCATGATTAACCGCATCTAACATAAAAGTTATATATATATATATATATATATACACACATATATATATATTGTGTGTATGGAAGCACATACTCGCACACACACAAACAGAGTGGCTAATCGACTCAGGTTGTGTAATTACTTTAGTGTTGCTGCGAAAAGCTGCATTTTTATAATTAAAGTCCAGTGTATCAGCGATGAAGCATAATAAACTACTTCTAAAATGAAGGATTACATTGATAAACCCCAGAAGGCCAGATGTGGGAATGGGGGGGGGGAGGTTGGTGGGGGGGGAGGTTGGATCCGGCAAATCTAGGATGGGATTAATGGAGAAAATCCCACGGGCCGGAACGTTGCCTTTTCCATGAGGATTAGGGTCTTGTGTGGAGTCAACATGCTGTAATCCACCGATTAGCTGATATAATCACCTGTAAATACACCTTGGCCCGCACACATCCCAGAATGCCAACCGCTGCCGAGCACAGAGGGGGAACGAGTTTAGACCAACACACTTTCAGGCTCAGAAAGATCTGAAGATGACGCCACAAAGACACTGTCTGATAAGAAACATTCATCTGTTTGAGAGTAAATGTAAATGCACAGCAGAGCATCTCATCTTGTGTTTATGTTTCTATAAAACACATTCAGAGTGGCAGACATGCTGTGTGTAATGCATGATTAATTGAAAGTCGTCCTGGGTTTGATTACGTGTGATTTTTCCACCTTATTTTTAAAGGGATGGTTCAGCCAGAAATGAAAATTCTGTCATTAATTACTCTCCCTCATTTCGTTCCAAACCTGTAAGACTTTCGTTCATCTCCGGAACACAAATGAAGATCTTTTTGAGGAAATCTGAGAGCTTTCCGTCCCTCTATTGTCAGCTACACAACTACTCTGGGGCTTCAAAAAGTTCCTAAAGACATCATAAAACTAATCCATATGGCTAATGTTTAGTCCAAATTTGAGACATTTATACAGCGCTTTTCTGGGGACTCTTTACATATGAAAGGGGGAATCTGCTCAACCACCACCAATGTGCAGCATCCACCTGGATAATACAACGGCAGCCATATTGCACCAGAACTCCCACCACACACCAGCTTAATGGTGGAGAGGAGACAGAATGATGAAGCCAATCACTATATATATGGGGATGATTGGGGGCTATGATGATGAACAGAGGCCAATGGCAAATTTGGCCAGGATGTCAGGGTTACACTCCAACTCTTTTTACGAAGGACATCCTGGGACATCCAAGCCTGCTTAGCTTCAGTGGGCAACCAGGGCTACAGGGTGACAGCTGCTGGCAAATTATAATTATTTTTTATTATTAAATAATTTTACCATTTACTGCACTTTGTTATTCTTCTAGTTAATCATTTACCTATAGCGGCTGATTTGGAAATCTTGCACTTTCACAGAAAACAGCTTCACGTTGCACATACAGTCTACATAAAGTCAAAGCTCAGTATCTTTAGAACTTGTAGTTATGGATTTAGATCAGTGCAAGTAACCGTTTAGATTATACAGCTTCATATTGTAGATCTTTTAGATTACACTTTCTAATGTTTGACTGTCCTGCTGCTGGAAAAAACTGATTAAGAAATACAGAGTAACACTTAAAAGATCAATAGTCCTCACTCACTACCCTCAATGTCTTTCCTTTAGAACTATTTAAGTAATGAAAACTCCTCAAATACTAAATATGCTGTGAAAACTAATACCCTAAAATCTAACGTAACATTACATTTATAAGACCAGTCAGTTCCATGGCCGTGTGTTCACTGCAGTGCTTAAAAATCTTAACTTCGACTCAGTAGCTCCATCTAGTGGTCATCGTGTGGACTTACTTTTCTTTTTTTGTCTGAACAGTTCTGCTTATAGAAGAACATCTAGTCTAGATGACCTATTACAGGGTACCTTAAATCCGGTCCTGGATGATAAAAATATGTAATATAAAATAAGTATAGGGGGTTTAAATATATAATAACTTGCAGCGTCGCGAGGGCGGGGCAACTTGTTTCCCGCCCTCGCGATTCCCCATGGACAAAATTAATTGCCACCATACATTTGTTCAGCCGTTATACTCGGATTTAAAAGACTATTACAACTCCCATTTCATGCTGACTAAATATTTGCTGTTCTTCTGCCACTTAAGCTAAATGATGTCAACAATGCAACCAACATGAATGAAAACTTTTTCTAGCCCACTAATATCTCATCTCATGTGACTCTATATCGGTTAAAGCACATTTGTCAAAAGCATTACTCATTTTACTCTTTTAATTTCTAATACTTTTAAAACTTACTGCACTTTTAATGTTTTATATTGAAATATTAAGTAAAATCAGTGTATAATGTGTGAGGTCACTAATAATTCACATCAAACTCCGCAAATACTGAAAGATGTCTTTTATTTTGAAAGACATTTAAGGAACACTCCCTCAACATGGGAAAACAACATTATTTTGGTTCTTAGCAGATTTCAAAATTAATTCAACAAATGACACTGAACAAATTAAGACGACAAAACAAAAAAAAAAGTACAACCGTGAAGTGAAAGGATACACCACATTTTATATATAAAACAAAGCAAGCTCAATAAATATGACAAACACAAAAAGCCTAATAAGTAAACATATAATACACCATATTTACTTTGGGCAGGGTGTTTTTTTTGTTTGTTTCTTTGTTTCTTTCAGAAAGGGAGTTCAGAAGGACTGGGTTTTAGTAAAGCACAGTTTCGGCAGTTTCAGTTTAACCTTTCGGGTAACAGCAGTGAGATCATACGCTTAGAAAACAATAAATCCTCAATACATATGTTAACATTTGAAAATCAAACACCCTATTCAGTGTTAGATGATCAGTAATAAGTGCTCATCTAGGGTCAGGCGATGCTTTCTGAATCCTTAAACGTTATAAACCAAAAAAACTGTTTTTTTCAGTCCGTTTACCTTTAATTAAACATCTGCTGAAGCATTTTAGATATTATTTATGCATTAACTTGACCCACACAACACAATATACAGTAAGGGGTTCAAGGTGCACATGTATAACTTAAATAAGCCGCGCCAACCTAAAGATTTAATCATATAAGCAAGTTGCATGACAGAAATATTCACTCCATCCTGTCAAATGAACATAACACTGGTCCTAAAGTAATGTGTAACGTGCCTTAGTGGCTACTCAAGTTATCTAAAGTCAAACAGTGATTTGGTTTAGGTCAAGATCTAGAACTCATTCAGTCATACACACATCCACATGTGGATTCACACACTTTCTCATTCATAAACTCACACACACACACAGTCACATCCAGTAGTGCAGTTAACGTGAATCACCTGCGTCCTCTTTGTCGAAATATTCGTAGAAAGGGTCCATTTTACAGAAACATTCTTAGAAAGAAAACGGGGTGGTGAGGGAATCCAAGAGGTGGCGTTTTATTCTCATATTCTCATTTCTACTTTCTCTTAGCAACCACACGACCCGTCGTAAGCTCAAACGTCCCACGGTCACACGTTTTCCTTTGATCATTTGGTCTTGGAGTTCTCGTTCTGAAAACTGTCTGGCCCTGCTGACCACTTTTGAAGTTAGTTGTAGTTGTTTTTTACAAAGTGCAATGAGTTAATGAGTC
>CM040837.1:27124774-27309774 GCA_022828995.1 Vimba vimba | reverse complement strand
TAAAAAAAGCAAAATCTATATTTTTTTAATTAAGTAAATTAAAATAATAAAATTATTTTTAATTTAATATTTAAAAATAAATAATATATTATAAATGTAATGAAATACAAAATATTATTTATTAAAATATGAATAAACACATTTTTATTAAGATAAAATAATGTATCAATGTTGTTAAAAATGATTCAATTAAAATAAAATAATTGTAATTATTTATATATAATGTATATAAGTATATAATTTTAAATATAAAACATTAAAATGTAATGAAATATTTATTGAAATATGACTAAATTTAATTAGATTAAAATAGAATAATGTGTTTATTAAAATAGAATGTAATAAAATAAATATATAAAACATAAAAAATACTTTATAAAAATGATAAATCATTAAATGTAATCAAATATAAAAATAAAGGGCCTGGTTTCACAGACATGTCTTAGGTTAAGCCAGGATTAGGCCTTAGTTCAATAAGGACTTTTAAGTTGCTTTTATAAACGTGCCTTAGAAAAAAAAACATTAGTGGTGTGCATCTTGAGGCAAAACAATGGAACTGACATATTTTAATCTCTAATCTCATGTGTTTTAGTCTGGGACTAGGCTTAAGCCTTGTATGTGAAACCGGCCAATTATGTATTAAAATATTAATTATATTAAAATAAAAACAATGTATTTATTAAAACTTAAATTAAATTCAAATAAATAATAAAAAATAAAACAATTTATTAAAAAAATAATAATAATCAAATACCTATTGCTCTGATCTTTGTGTCTAAAGTGAGGTGAACTGGTAGTGGAGTTACAGCTGTCCTCGTCTTCCCCCTGATCCTCCTCTAGTTTTTTCTTCAGACAAGCCTTCTGTCTGCGAACTTCTTCTGACCGCAGCCGCTGCAGTTGCTTCTAAAATGCATGCACAAAATAGCTAAATCAGCAAACTTATCTAGCAAGGACTGAGAGATGGTCTTTAGATGGTTTAGAATATCAGAAATGTCAAACAGAGATCATTATTGCTGAGGCACAAGTATGACTTTACCTGGATTTTGCAAATTGCATCAATCCAGCTTCGCCCCTGGGTGGCGCTGTTGGCCTGGAAAGAGTAGGCAGCCACAGCGCTCTTGAACTCATTGAGGTAGATGAGGACAAATGAGCCTAGGAAAATAAAAAAATAAATACCAAAATACATTTAAACCTACAATTTAATTGATGTGATGTTGTTAATAAGGATGATTTCTGGGACAAAAACTAACATGGGAGAGATAGAGAGCAATTTGCCTCTAGTTAGGACATTTTAAAAGATGACTATGGTTCATAATATGCTCTCTTGAGATCCTCTGCTGCTTGTTTCTGCTCATTTGTCATATTAAATGTAAATGTCGACCGCTATTAAACTGTCTCAGTCTGCTCACCTGGGTCTTTGAGCTCTCGGCACACCACATTATGCAGGAGGAGAGGCTGTCGGATCACTTTCACCTTCTCTAAACGCTTCGCTGGTTTAGTGATCAGCAGCAGATCAGTGAAAAGGAAGCAGTAAACCTCCATCTATGCAAGAAAAGATAACATGAACATAACCAGTATTAATAGGCCTGTTTCACTGGCTACACTTAAAGGGATAGTTCACCCAAAAATGAAAATTAGCCCATGATTTACTCACCCTCGGTGTATATGACATTCTTCTTTCAGACGAATATGATCAGAGATATATTAAAAAATGTCCTGGCTCTTTCCAGCTTTATAATGGCAATGAATGGCTGTTTCTGTTTTGAAGTCCATAAAAGTGCATCTATCCATCATAAAAGTGCTCCTCACTGCTCCGGGGGGTTAATAAAGGCCTTCTGAAGCGAAGCGGTGCGTTCGTGTAAGAAAAATATCCATATTTAAAACTTTATCAAATAAAACTACTAGCTTCCGGCCAAATTAATGGAAGTCTGCGAATGGCTGTTTGGCCGGAAGCTAGAATTTTACTTTATAAAGTTTTAAATATGAATTTTTTTTTACACGAACGCACCGCTTCGCTTCAGAAGGCCTTTATTAACCCTCCGGAGCAGTGAGGAGCACTTTTATGATGCATAGATGCACTTTTATGATGGATAGATGCACTTTTAGGGACTTCAAAACAGAAACAGTCATTCACTGCCATTGTAAAGCTTGGAAGAGCCAGGACATTTTTTGATATAACTCCGATTCGTCTGAAAGAAGAATCTCATATAGACCTTGGATGATTTGAGGGTGAGTAAATCATGGGCTTATTTTCATTTTTGGGTGAACTATCCCTTTAATTATTTAAAACAAACTACTACATTGCAAATGCTTCCAAATATTCCCCAAATTGTTCAAATGCATCTGAAATTGGGAGGGATTCATGTTAATCATTTAATCTGAACTAACCCTGCTGTCTTTGCCCTCTTTCATGCGGAGCGCCCCCTCCAGGTGCAGTTGCCTGGTCTCTTCTGGTGCCGTGTCAATCATCGGTGCCATCAGGTCAATTCGGCTGAACTCCTTTAGAGCCTGTAGAAATGGACGGGTTAAACAATCCTTAAATAAACTGTTTTCCACATAAATCACAGCCTGCTCAAACCAAAACCAAATTTCCGGCATGAAAACTATGACCAACAAAATATTACAACAAAACAATGCATTTCTATGAAGTTAAAAATATCACACTCGAGTGATTTATCTTTTTTTTTTATTTTGGAGGCTAGATGATTAATTATTCGTAGAGTTCTCACCTTCTCCACCTCCTCGCTGGCTCCTTCCACGGCCTCATACGACTCCACTCGAGCCGAAATGGCGGCCAGTTTCTGCTGCTCCTGACGCTGTCGCATCTGAGAGTCCACACTGTTGATGAAGCTCTCCACACACACCACCTGAAGACATTCACAAGAATCCAGATGAATACAACAGATAAACATCAAGATATATATATTTTTTGTGAATGTTCAAAAGGGTCGAACCATGCTGTTGAGCGCGTCTCTGGAGATTTGGTCTTCAGTTTTTTTCAGGATGGTCTTCAGGAGCAGAGGGTATTTGGTGAGTCTCTGGTGTGGTTTGGCTAGCATGTCCATCAGCTTCAGACGGTTACACTGTTTATTCGTTTCTGCCCACTGTGAGGATAAGAAATTCAATGATTACAAGCTAAATTTAGATCATATGCAAAAAAAAAAAAAAAAAAAAGTAAAAAAAAAGTGCATTATTTTACATTTAATTTTCTTCAGTTGTACTACTGTGCATTTTGGTCACAAACTCCTCTTCATGATGTAGATCTTGAGTTTGTTGTATATTTAAGGTGAGTAACTACCATTCTATATAGTTAATTTTTTATATAACATAATATAATATAAAAATATATTATATAACACTATATTATAAAACATATATACACATATACACAAAATATATATATATATTTTTAATAATAAAAATAAATAAAAAAATCTGTAAACCTGCTTTGGAACAATCTACATGGTAAAAAGAGTTATACAAATTAAATTTAATATCAAGGTCGATGGATTGCCAATGCTATAAGAAAAATTACATGTAATAAAAAAATAAATAAAATGGACAAAAAGTATAAATTAAATTTAAATTTAAATTATTATATATTATAATTACCATTTTCTATTTTCTGTAAACCTACTTTGAAAATCTTTTTCGTAAAAAGAGCTACAGAAATTGTATACATCATGGATGGATGGATATAGATTGATTTATATTAATATATATAGTTGAATTTATTTTCTCTCTCTCTCTCTCTCACACACACACACACACACACACACACACACACACACACACACACACACACACACACACACACACACACAGCTGCACATATTGTTTGCTTGTTCGGTCGCAAACTCCTCACCGTAATGTAGATCTTGAAAATTTCGTTGTCTCTCAGCATTGAGCGCATGTATTCCATACAACTCTCCTCCTCCATGCAGTACCGGATATATGGATGGAACCTGGACGCAAACTATCCACACAAACAACACACTTTTAATTACTTGACCAGAAGATAAATAGCTTTACAACCATCTTCTATTACATATAGAAGTCAAGATACACATACATACATACACACATATACACTCACCTAAAGGATTATTAGGAACACCATACTAATACTGTGTTTGACCCCCTTTCGCCTTCAGAACTGCCTTAATTCTACGTGGCATTGATTCAACAAGGTGCTGAAAGCATTCTTTAGAAATGTTGGCCCATATTGATGGGATAGCATCTTGCAGTTGATGGAGATTTGTGGGATGCACATCCAGGGCACGAAGCTCCCGTTCCACCACATCCCAAAGATGCTCTATTGGGTTGAGATCTGGTGACTGTGGGGGCCATTTTAGTACAGTGAACTCATTGTCATGTTCAAGAAACCAATTTGAAATGATTCGAGCTTTGTGACATGGTGCATTATCCTGCTGGAAGTAGCCATCAGAGGATGGGTACATGGTGGTCATAAAGGGATGGACATGGTCAGAAACAATGCTCAGGTAGGCCGTGGCATTTAAACGATGCCCAATTGGCACTAAGGGGCCTAAAGTGTGCCAAGAAAACATCCCCTACACCATTACACCACCACCACCAGCATGCACAGTGGTAACAAGGCATGATGGATCCATGTTCTCATTCTGTTTACGCCAAATTCTGACTCTACCATCTGAATGTCTCAACAGAAATCGAGACTCATCAGACCAGGCAACATTTTTCCAGTCTTCAACTGTCCAATTTTGGTGAGCTTGTGCAAATTGTAGCCTCTTTTTCCTATTTGTAGTGGAGATGAGTGGTACCCGGTGGGGTCTTCTGCTGTTGTAGCCCATCCGCCTCAAGGTTGTGCGTGTTGTGGCTTCACAAATGCTTTGCTGCATACCTCGGTTGTAACGAGTGGTTATTTCAGTCAAAGTTGCTCTTCTATCAGCTTGAATCAGTCGGCCCATTCTCCTCTGACCTCTAGCATCAACAAGGCATTTTCGCCCACAGGACTGCCGCATACTGGATGTTTTTCCCTTTTCACACCATTCTTTGTAAACCCTAGAAATGTTTGTGCGTGAAAATCCCAGTAACTGAGCAGATTGTGAAATACTCAGACCGGTCCGTCTGGCACCAACAACCATGCCACGCTCAAAATAGCTTAAATCACCTTTCTTTCCCATTCTGACATTCAGTTTGGAGTTCAGGAGATTGTCTTGACCAGGACCACACCCCTAAATGCATTGAAGCAACTGCCATGTGACTGGTTGATTAGATAATTGCATTAATGAGAAATTGAACAGGTTGTTGCTAATAATCCTTTAGGTGAGTGTGTATATATAAATATATATAATATATATAAATATATAAAAACTCACCGTACTGAACCCCTGCTGCAGGTCTGTGGGGTCGATCAAGCTCCGTGTGTTTCTTGCTTTCTCCAGCGCCGGAAACATGACTTGAACCCACAGTGTCGAGTGCAGATGTACAATGTCATGGACGTTGCTGAATAGCCGTGTGGGCTCTACTTCACACAGGAGACTGTTGTCCTGTAGATTTAGCAGGCCGCACAGGAACAGCTGCACAGACAACAGAAGACACTTTTAAAACAACATCACATGGCATTTGCAATGCATTTAGCTTCCATAATATAACATGTTTCTGATTAAACACAATTTTAGTAGGCAATAAAATAGGACAGGACTTGATTTCCTTCATTGGGATTTATTGGATAATGAAAAGTAATACTGGTCAATAGTATACATGACTATAAACAAAGTTTCACAATAAGACAAGAAACTTATTTACAAAGAGAATAAAGTGCAACTTTAATTTCAAAAGTCCTTAATAAAAAAAAATTAAACAAAAAATTTATTGAAGAAAACTGGCGACTTACATCAGTAATGACCCTGAGTTTCTTAATGTACGTAGCCTCTGTTTGGATCAGTTCCCATATTGCCTCTTGCTGTTGAAACTGGCGTCTACTTAAACTCTGAAAACAAGCAGAAAAAAAGTCAGATTGCACTAATAAATGTGCAACGCTCAATATGTGAAATAGTAGAAATCAGATACATGTCCTATAACAGCAGTTCTGAGATGCAACATTCAGTTGATTTATGGGAAAACTTGAGGTTACTGCAACTAATAATCGTAACTGTTTATGTTTACATGTGTTAGCTCCAATGATCAATAGATGGGGACGTCCCATGGGATTATGTTCTATGATAGAAGATGCAGTGTGTCAGTACCTCAGGGTCATCCAGCAGTTGCCTCCAGCTTTCCTCAAGAGTCAGGTTTGGCTCCTCCTCTTCCTCCTCCCAGGAATCCTGGTGGAAGGCGAGCTGAGAAGGAACCTTGGGCAGACCGAACTGTGTGTACGCCTGCAACTTAGTTTGAAGCAGCTCCACACGGTCCACATCCTAAGAGACACACAAGGGAAATAGAGAAAATTGAATTGACAGACAGATAAAATACATGACAGACAGATAGATAGATGGATAGATGGATATATGGATGGATGGATGGATGGATGGATGGACAGACAGATAAAATACATGACGGACGGACGGACGGATTCCATGGTACCTAGATAGTTCCATGGTAAATATCCCAAAAACCATAATAATTTCCATAATAGTTAGCTTTATGTTAATGATAGAATCCTTTTAAATCAACAGAACAACTATAAAGAGGCCCTAACATTAACAAAGTTTGTGATTTAGGAAAATCCCAACACAATTCACATCAGCAGACCACAACTGACAACTGAGGCGCTGCCTGTCTATTCAAACAAAACACCCCCGACAGGGTTTATGACACCTCACAGACGCCCCTTTCACTACACGCCACCTTCTCTTTAACCTCACAATTAAAGCCCATCCATTCATGTCAGTGACACTCTCATGGCCCGTGTGCCACCGGGGCTATTGTCCTGTAACAGGAGGGCCGGTGTACTTATGACAACGAGTATTTAGCATTGAGTGCTTCCAAACAATAGAAGCCAGACACAGATGGACTACAGGCTGCCTGTAGTGGCCACTGGAGATGACTGGTTAACCCTTCTTTTGTGAAAAAGAGTCCCAGTGGGACACAAGAACAGCCCCTGTCTGTCTTCTTTGGGGGTTTCATGGCTGATTGTGAAAAGGATGGAAGTGTGAAAGTGACAGGTGAGTGACAGCTTAATCAAGCATCTGGTTTAAATGCAGGACGAAACTTTTCAGAGGGGGGAGTTCTTTTGAGACTTGGGATTTTGTCCGGTGTATCGTTTTTCTCATGTATTAAAATGCAAGAGGAAATAGTCAAACCATAACACTATAGACATAGGAAGTGGATTTCATTGAGTAATACTTCATCAGCCTCTTGTTTGAGTTTTAAATCATTTATTCCCATGAAAAGTTACATTTTACGCTAGTCTTAAGTTCAGAAATCATTCTAAAATGCAGATTTGCTGCTAAATTTAATCTTTACACGAGATCTTTTTTTACGGGAAAATCCCACCACCTGCTTTCCTTAGACTTCCTGATGTTTTCAAGATGGGAGAGACAAGGTGGGAGAGTTTACCTTTCCAGCTCCGGCACCGAAGAACACGCTGATCCGGCTGGTGGCGCGGTTCTTCCAGTTGTCGGGACCGGCGGCCACACCGGCCAGTGAACATCCTGGAGCCGCGCTTGGTAAAGCCCCAAGGGTGTCCGGGCATGGGATGTTGGCATCTCCCAGAAACTCTGTCATGTTCTTCCGCCGACGGGACTGACCCTGTGAAGAGGAAGTGATGGAAGATCCAGGTGAGTTGACAGTTCACAAATGCAGAAAGATAAAGGTTTGTGAGAAGGATATCAACAAGTATGTCAAGGACAACAGAGCGAGAGATACGGGAGAGACCGTTATCAGTAACAGTCCTATACAGAATGAGGGGGTGTGAGAGAGATTTAGAAACCGATTGAGTAAGGCAGGTGGGGTGGAGGAAAATCTGAAGATATCAAATCACTACCACAATACAAAACAAAAAGTTGGAAATAAGGGTGGGCACATATCTGCAATCACAATATTCTTAAAACCTGATCTATAAATAGTATATTTCATTCACATCATACAATTTCTAATCGGTTTACATTTTCTCAAACTGCTAAAAGTATTTCAGGTTTAATTACATTTAAATAAATATAAAATATATTTTAATTCAAAATAATTGTAATATATTCTAAATAAAAATATATTTTTTCCTATACATGAATAAATGAATAATTAAATAAATAAATAATTGTTACATTTTTTACAGCTTAAATTACATCTTAAATATGTAAATATATTTATATAAATATATAAAAATGGAAACGTCAATTGTAAATTGCAATTTTTAACATTTATTGCAGGGGAAAACGTACTAAAATTCAGAAAAATAGAGTAAATGAAAAAAAAGAGAGAATTGTTAACTAGAATTAGTTGACTATGATGAGCTTTGTTAAATCAGTCAAATTTACCATTTTATTTTATATTACCGTTTTACAATTTTATACATTACTCAACCCTAGTTGGACACATGGAAAACTTAGTGTTCCTGTAAAGCGATGACATTATCAGAAACAATAATTATGATTCATAAATAAATAATAAATAATCCTGCTGAATGTTACAATTTCCTCATGCATTACATCATACAAAACAACAATCGAGGAGGTCAGCAACCCTGCTCCGAGACATCAAGACCGCCATTATTTTAAAAGCAATTGTTCTACTAGAGAGCACTGCAACATCTTTCTATTTAGACACACTCCATCTTACGAGCTTCAGCGTGTTAAACAAACAAACAAACAGCTGTTTAGTATCTAAGGAAGTAGTAATCTCGCTGAGCGGGAGGCAGACAGGCTTGTTGACCCTTCTCCAAGACGGAGGGAATTCCACAGCCCTGAGTGCCGTTACCCACTAACAACTCTTGCAAATTCCAGAGAGGACTACGACATTTTTGGGGAATGCACAAATAACAGGAAAGGTCTGAAGACAAAACAATGGAATTCCCTAAAAAAACACAAGCGAAGCTGATGCTGATCCACTGAACACTTAAGACACCTGTGCAGGTGTTTTATATAACTAAATACATATCTACCGGTATATAAACACTAACATTGAAAAATACTGTGAGTCTGTAAGATGTTATTAATGTTTTTGAAAGAAATCTCTTATGATTGATCACCAAGGCTGTATTTAAGTGGTCAAAAATACAGTTAAAACAGTTATATTCTGAAATATTATTACAATTGAAAATGAAATCTTATATATATATATATATATATATATATATATATATATATATATATATATATATATATATATATATATATATATATATTTGCCTCTATACAAAAATGTTTTTATTGTTTTGCTTGACCAACACCGGCATGCATCATGTAGGTGTAAGATTCAGTTGATTTATGGGAAAACTTGAGGTTACTACAACTAATAATCTCATTCAGACATGCACAGGTATAAATGAATATGTGAATATTTCAAATAAGGCATTTAAGTCACTCAGAATTCCAATAAATACTTGCAACCTCAATATAGGCTTTTAGTCCAGTCATTTTAAGCCAAAATGGGGGTCAACCTTGAACAAATTGCAACAGAAGCAAACTCAACTGATTTTGTATCCTCAATATGTCCTGAGTAAGGGAAAAAAAAAAAGCCCCCGAAGAATCCCATTAGGGGAAAGTTTCGATAAAGACCCAAATATAGCCTATTCATACGCCTATTCATTCTTTTTCTCACGTGAATAGGGTAAAAATAAAAATACCTTTAGATATCATGAAAATTACTGAGTTGATTATTTACATCAAGACAAACAAAAAATGTATTACAAGTTTTTTGAAATTGTTTGTTAACATGGACAAACGGTGCATAATCTAATTACGTATGTGCTAATTTGCATAAATACCACAACAGATCTAAACATTGGGTCTAGCCAGGTGAAAATGTCTTGTTGAATCTTGTTGACATATAACAGTAAAATACTTAATTTTAAGGTCTGAATAGAACCCATTTAGGCTACCCTTAAGCATTAATACATAGAGGCAGGAAGAAGTACTTTAGAAACAAGCCTTTATTAATTTTTAAGAGATTGGGTTTGGGTTTGTGGTATTTATGCAAATTAGCACATACGTAATTAGATTATGCACCGTTTTTCCATGTTAACAAACAATTTCAAAAAACTTGTAATACAATTTTTGTTTGTCTTGATGTAAGTAATCAACTCAGTAATTTTCATGGTGATATCTAAAGATTAAAATTTTTACCCTATTCACGTGAAAAAAAGTATGAATAGGCGTATGAATAGGCTATATTTGGGTCTTTTTCTAAACTTTCCCCTAATGGGATTCTTCGGGACTTTTTTTTTTTCCCTTACTCAGGACACATTCAGGATACAAAATCAGTTGAGTTTGCTTCTGTTGCAATTTGTTCAACCTTTTTTTCATAAAATTACTGGACTATTTATCAGATGTACATGATGTACATGATGTATATATACTAAACATGACACAAAAAAACCTAAATTTCTTTGAATTTACCTAATCGAACGATTGCTGAGCTTCACAAACAACTAAATTCGTTACCAAGCCATGTACTATAACACCCGCCAAAGCATTTGCATGGGCTATTTATAAGTCGATTAAGATTCCTTCAAATACTTCTCTGTGAACTGTGCTGTTGGTAAGGCAATCAAGAACATCCCTGCTAAAGAATGACGGATTGGCCACTATGCCCCCCTTGCTAAATTTAGAACCGATGCAAAGAGACAGGCAGACGATGAGCTTTGATGAGGGGATTTCTGAGGATTCTGGGGTGAAAGGATGAGGACGCAGATGTCAGGAAATGTCTCTACTTTAGGGAGGATGAACAACGGACGCCCGAACGTTGGTTATGGCTCACACTACCAGCATTGACACAACATTGAAAGTTACTGCAATAAAACAAAAAACGCATTTATACACATTTTTATGAATTTATAATGGGTTTTTATAATGAAAAACATACAACCAATAAAGAAAGTACGCTATAAACAAACGGAGAGAACACATAAGCAATAAACGCCACATCATTTTTCCAAAAGCTAAAAAATGCAATTTGTTCAAACTCATGCAATAACACCCACTTTAGGATCAGCTGTGCCTGGTGATTCTCACTCTCTGTGGAGGGACTGAATGACCAACGAATTTATGAAGCGGAACAGGGTTCCCAGAGTGTCTGATCTACTCACCATGGAAGCAAGCGGCATGTCAAATGAGAGGTAGACCATGGTAATCTTTCAGCCGGGTTCACGGAGCCTGACCCATGCTAGAGCCAGCTGCTATGATCACTCAAAGCCAAACTCACAAAAAAGCCAACGGATACAAAAGTACCTCAGAACCTGCAATTCATGGATGCGTTAGAGTTCTTGAGCCAAAATTAAGCGTGTTAAATGATAGATCACTAATTTTAATTCAGCGCCCCTTAATTTCCTTCTAAAAATATGAGGTGCATCAGGGCTCCGTACTAGGTCCGTTCTAGTGTACCAGAGCTGCTCAGACTGCAATGAGAGGTAAAGCTTTCCGACTGAGCCTGTCTGCCTGCATTACTGAATAGGGCAGCCCAAACGTCATAGCAACTAGGAGGATCCTGTCCCATTGTGTGGGGCAGGAAAGAGAGGCGTGGCTGCTTAAAGACAGAGGGTCACATGTAAAAAAGGAGGGGAGAAGCTGGGTCCCAGGAACACATCCTGGTGCCTCAAAAACGCCAACCGTATGTTTGGCAACATATGTTTGATTTAAAAAGTCTAAAAATAAGTTTACTTCAGTCCTTGCATACAGAAAAAGTAATTACACAATCAAGAAATGTAGTTGAGACTTTTACAATTAGCTACAAACAGGTTTTACATAACAAAACTGTTGCTGCAGTTCATCCATTTAATTAATTAGTCTACTATCATTAAAAAGAGGTTCTGATAATCCTTGGGATTTATGATAAATTGAAAGTGATAGTAGCACGGCATTCCTGTCCCTTGAGTGATTTCCCAGCATCTATTTATTTCCTTGCCATTACAGGGAAATGACCTCAGAAATTGAAAACTGAGGGGAATCCCAGACTATAGAAAGTGCTGCAACAACTCTTGAATTTGTGTATCGTCATTATGAATCTAAACATGCCATGGCCAACCTAATGACATCTGAGCAATAATTTTACATTGAATAAACAGGTTCATGATCTTTAAGAAAATGCCTGGGTGGATGATACTCCTCATTACAGCAGTATTTAAAAAAACATAATAGCAGCCCTAGACCTGCATGCTCGGCACATTAATAACTCATTAGAGGACATGCCTGCTTAAAGACCTGATGTACACTAAAAATTATACATAATAATATACATAATATATAATGTTCTATAATTCCTTAATGTCAACAAACTGTGTCTGCAATCCATTCACTTTAGTAGTGTGATGTGATATTTAAAGAGACAAATAGTCTTTTATGACTTGAAGACCAGGAAAGTACATTAAAGTAAATAAGATAAATTTTGATTTCAATCTTAAAATCCTGTAGACTTCAAAGAAATCTTCAACATTTAAGCACACAATATGTTTCTAATGATTTTAGGCAATAGTTTAAAAAAAAATATAAAAAAAAAAATAAAAAAATAATAAAATTGAATATATATATTTTTAAATGTCAATTACCACTGTAAAACTGCATACATAATTTTTTTTAATTAAGTTAAATTAAAACATTTATAATAAATAAATAAATGTTAATAACTATGTCAATAATAATTAATATATTATTATTGACAGTGGATGCAAATAAATAAAAAGATAAATAAAACAATTAATAATATAATTAAAATAAAATAAATAAAATACAGAATTTCCTCTGTGGATGTTTTTAAATGTCAACTACTTTGTTATTTGCAAATACCACTGTAAAATACAACAATTCTACAAATATAATTAAAACAATTAAAGTAAATTCATATTCATTTTTGCCAGAAGACGCAAACAAACAAATAAATAAACAAAATAAAATACAACAAAATAAAGAATGAATAAATTTATATTAATTTCCCTCAGTGGATGCACAGGTTTTTACCCTCTTAGTGCTGTATAAATAAACATGAATAAGCCCCACATCATGTTAAGTGTTCAGCAGTCAGCTGAGGCGTTTAAGTTGACATTTCCCTACTGGTTACATTACCAGCACTCAAATCAATCCTCGTTAAAATGTTACTGCTTACCACAACATACTCCTAAACTGTCGCGTCTACCTGACCCTGATTCCTGACAACAACAGACTGACCACTGGGAACTGATGCATGTAGCTGCCTTTTAACCCCAAACTTCTCCATACAAGTGTATCTCAAGAACACAACAAACCAGTGTGAAGATAAGAACAGCTTTTGTTCAAGCTCTGTATAATGATGAAACAAACAAAGGTGGAACACAAAAACACCCCAAAACACCCTTCTGAGCAGGTCCCATTTCATTTACTAACTTTACCTTGAGTGTCAACATAGGACTAGTCTCAGGGTCAACAACACTCACAGTGTCACCCACTTCAATTGGTCAAAGCAAAGGCATAACAAAGAGCCATTGAAGCTTAAGGACAGTCGATTAATCAGTGATCAAAACCACGATACGGCCTTATCACCCGACAAGATAACAGCGTCTGTCTAGCACACGGGCCCAAACTTGTGTCATCAGGTAGCGGAATGATGCTAACGGGTTTCCATTACGCGCACATTCAGCTTCCATTGCACATAGACACTAAGCTCCTTCCCACACAGCACAAACATTTGCTCATTGAGAAATACAGTGTCACGCAATCAAAATGTTTCTATACAAGAGTTTAATCACTGATGAACAATTCCCTGAAACATAAACACTCTAAATAACAACGTGCATCATGTTTAAAACCTGTAAACCGTCACCTCCCTTTTTGATGTAAAAACGCACTATACAGACTTAAATGGTTGCAGTGCCTGAGGTTGGTCTCTATTTAAGGACACTCAGCAGATTATGGCTGAAATAAAAAGCACTTCAAAAAAATTAAAGTGTAAGAAAGTTAAAGAAGCTAAATGTAAAGAACATATATATTTTACAAAACTTTTGGCTCTAAAATATCTAGAAAATCAAAGCTACGTCTAAACAAGTTGTGTTCCAAATTTGAAGTTGATATCACAAAAATGTGAGATTTTGTTTAGGGACGCAATACCAAAAATAGCCACAAAATAGCCAGAAATTTTTGATACATTCTCCTATCACAAATGAATATAGTTCTGTCTCAATATCACTTCTATCACAAAATAGTGGCCATATATGGAACCTTTAGTGTCAGACCTTTCCAATGATACATGTTTTGTCAAGATTTTATAAAACAGTTGAGTGCATTTGTCAAATTTGAAACATGACCCCTGGGGGGAGGAGCCTGCGTGAAAGTTTTAAAGTACTGTTTCCATAGTAACGCAATGTCCAATTTCAAAACGTGTTTCAGGGATGAATTTTAAGTGTTAAAGCTTACCTAACTGATAATGACTTCTAAAAAATGTGATGGGGGGGAAAAAATAGGCAATAAAAAGAAATGTGCCAAGTGTCCGGGACGCTGACAGTTAACAGGTTAAAAGCATGATTACTAAAGAGCCAGTCAATGAGTTCCACTGCTTTACCTGAAACTTTTTTGGTGATGGATTCTTGAGAGACACTTCACTAGGCAGATGGTCAGTATCCATGTGGAGCAGATCCCAACTGTGCCACGAGGACAGATGTCCAAAACGTACCATGATCCAACCTGGACCCCCTATCTGACCTCAGACAAGCACTAGTCCTCTAAACTTCAGCAGTCAACATCCAGAGAAGAGGCAGAAAACAAGCTAGAAGACTCCACATGTGCTCAGGATCTGGCTGACAGCGAGTAGGTTTGAAGCTTTTGCTTTATGACTTCATCAATTAACTCCTCCCATCTCCTCCGAAGTCATTTTCTACATCACAGCAAACAACATTCACACGCTAGATGCTGATCCCTCCCACAGCAGAAACCAGCAGGCCTTCTTTGCTTACAGTAGGGAAGTATTAAATAAGCGGGTGAGTGAATCTAGGTCATATATCACATTTCGAAAACAAAGGAAATAAACAAGAAATGATATTTGTCTAGATGGAAATGTTTGCATTTAATTTAGAATTTTGATGACAATTAAGCGTTTTCTCATTACTGTAACGCATCACAAATTAAAAAACTATTTAGATAACAATCAGTGTTGTAAAAATAAAAACAAAAGCAACTTTTCCAGAGTTTGTTTTGAAATTGTTCTAAATAAGACTTCTTTTGGAAAATATAATAAAAATGTACAGAGTATAGCTCACATTTCACCCCAAAATCAAAAATAGAGCATATATATGCATTTTGTGCACTGACAATTTCATGACAATAAAGAATTTCCCTCATTACTGTAATGCAAAAAAAAATCTCATTATCACTATAATGAAAAAAAAAAAGAAAAAAAAAGAAAAAAAGAAATATGGTTTACACGGTAATGCTTTTACATGTTTGCTGATCAAACAACCTTTATACTTGTGAAGACACATTATAAATAGCATTTTTGGGCTTAATTGTGATAAAATGGCTTTGTTTTCTTTATAAAAAAAAAAAAAAATCCTTTGTATTTTTTGGGTGAAAAGTGAGCATGTACTAAAGGTATGCACTAAATATGTTTTGCTAGAAAAGGGTGGTTTCGCTGATATAGGTATAAAAAGCAGTGATGACAGAGATTTAATTCATTACATAACAGCATTTAGAGTTCAGTAAATGCTTTATGCTACAGATAATTAAGGTGATTTATGTGAGACACCATGAATTTGCTTTCCAAACAATGTTCTAACAAGATTCTCTCCACTAGTTTCCCATGAAGATAAGACCCATTTTTTTGCTAAAGTCATGTTTTGTTCAACTGTCTTTGAACACTGAGTGTTAATGATCAGAAACTGATTGCATGGTAATTGTGTTAACTTCACAAGAGCATCAATCACATACGGGGGTCTGTTGTGTCAAGAGCTTTGTTTCTTTGTTGATAACCCAGGTAAAATAAATGATTACTATGGTTTGCACTGGTCTCTTGCTTAATGAAAGATTTTGTGAAACAGAGATCTGCCATATGTGCATTTTTTGCCCAAAGCTTGCAAGAGTTATTATGCACCTTAAACAAAACATTTAACAACTTGATCCTTTCATTTATGGAGGGAAACTGATGCAGATTAGATCTGTCTGCTCCGACGCTAACCTCCATGCTGTGATATTATTACACTTTTGAACCAGTCTCTTATCAGAGAGTTCAAATAGGAACAGGAAAAGCTCATTTCCTGCAGTTAGTTGCAGCCGACAGATGCTGTGCAGTTTATCCAGACCTTTGATAGTCCATTGACTGAGTTACATTTGATCAAACGCATCGTTTCCTTATTTAACGCTTCTCCTGGCGGCTTTTGATGCCATTTTTCCAGACACACCTCTGCAGTCTTTCAAATCAATGTTTTCAAGTATTCACATACTTCTGTATAACTACTGATTATATTGGAAGCCAATGAAAATATTGCAATGTTAAGCCATTTACCTTCTCATTGGAGACACAGCTTAATCAATTAATAAAAAAATTATTTCAGATAGTTACTAAGGCAACATTTCTCATTCATAGTTTAACTTGATGTATTAAAATAACTAAAACTGAAAACAATTAATATATATATATATATATATATATATATATATATATATATATATATATATATATGCTTGTGTGTGTATATACAGTACCCACACATAGACATATATATTATATACAAGTATATAATTTTTATACACGCATATATTATGCAAACACAAACTTATGTTAGATGCGTTTAATCGTTTTGACAGCACTAATATAAATACACACATTTCTTAATGCACTTTTTTTTTTTAAACTTTTTTTAAGCTAAACATTCTTCACAAAAATATCCTTTGTTAGCAGTTAAATTATTAAATGGAAAATAGAAATACAGTTACAGACAAAAAAGTGATTGTTAAACTTTGCAAATAATGTATAATGATGAACTACACCTATATTTACTTTACTGGAACTACTATAACTATTAACTAGTAACATTAAGCAAAAATGACTCAGAAAAGTGATGTTAGTTCTGAAAAAAATATCTGTAAGCATTTGAGTGTAGATGCCACATGTTTTGTTATCTAATGCAATGATATAGTCAGTAGCTGGAGGTGTTGCACATTCACAACATGACCAAGAGCCACTAAATCCATCATAATGACACATTTCTCTGTGTCGCTGTGCCATGGAGGCCCCTGGGGGCCACAGGGACTTCTGACCTAATCGCCTGGAAGGTTGTGTAATACACCTCTCAGGCCATTAGACAGGTGTCCTCAGGCATCTGTGTGGGTGAACGGTGTGCCACAAACGCCAGCTTGCATTATCAATCTAATCTTATTTGACTAAAGCAACAGAGCCGCAGGTTAAAAGTGAAGAGGGGAGTCCTGACGTCGACGCCTTTGATGTGAGAGATGAATCTTACGCCACAGGACACGCTTAAAGAGACAGAATCCCAGCATGCATTTAAAACAGAACATCAACGGTAACCATAGTAACAACACTGTTTTTGTAACAAACATGTATACACCACCAGGACCATCATATTTAGGTGAGTTGCTGGCAAAAGAAGGCCTGGGCAAAAACACAACTTTCACCTGAAAACCTGCTCTTGTGTTGTGAGACACTTGTCTTTCAGCTCCTGGGAGTGTAAAAGTCATGATGCTACATCAAACGCTCACGCTTCAAAGGTCACTCCCCCCACAGGGGCGGATCTGGCCAATCAAACCTCAAAGAGGAGTCCTGGTGTCACCGCCGCACCAGTAATCCCAGGGGTGATGGGTTTCTTTCTAAAGGTCAGACTTTGGTGAGGGGGCAAGACACAGTGGGCGAGTTACCACATACAGGTCAAACGCGCTCGCAGACAAAACCCAGCAACTCTCATAAAAATTCCAACGGAATAGTTGGCAGATGAATTGAGAATTCCATCAGCGGGAAACAGAGAAGGTCGGAAGACTTAAGACTTAACAACAGATCACTGCTACTGTCAGAACAATCAAAACATACGGTCCAAAACATATATGTGAACCTGGTTCACAAAACCAGTCACACGTCGCACGGGTATATTTGAGGCAATAGCCAACAATACATTGTATGGGTCAGAATTATCGATTTGTCTTTAATGCCAAAAATCATTAGGATATTAAGTAAAATATGTTCCATGAAGATATTTTGTAAATTTCCTACTGTAAATATATAAAACATTTATTTTTGTGAGTTAATGCAGCACAATCGCCAACATAAATGGACAACTTTAAAGGCGATTTTCTCAATGTTTTGATTTTTTTGCACCCTCAGATTCCAGATTTTCAATAGTTGTATCTCGGCCAAATATTGTCCTATCCTAACAAACCATACATAAATGGAAAGCTTATTTATTCAGCTTTCAGATCTCAATTTCAGAAAATTGACTCATGTGACTGGTTTTGTGGTCCAGGGTCACATATATATGTCAGGGGTGTTTGTTTCCTCAGAGGAGTCAAGGGAGGCAGTGTCTCCTCAAAAAACTGGATGAGAAAATAATCGATATTACAAAATGTGACATTTAAAAAGTGTAAAAAGTCACTTGTTTTTATAAAGTAACATGATAAAAATTCTGCTTTGTCATCACAGGAATAAATTATATTTTAAAATACACTAAAACAGAAAACAGCTCTTTTAAATTGTTAGAATATTTCACAATATTGCTGTTTTTACTGTATTTTTGATCAAATAAGCATAAGAGACTTCTTTCAAAAACATGAAACAAATATTTTTGGATGGCACTTTACTACAATCCTGTAAATAAATCAGGATGCCAAAAGTGTAAAAAAAAAATAAATGACAAAAATCAAATGCTGATCAAGGTTCTGAAAAAAGAATATATTTTAGGGAAAGTTTGAGATGCGCTATTTGCATAGAATGAACAACTAAAATGGGAATTACGTCACAAAGTGATGAGAAATGACCCGCTGGAAAACAAAGAGGGCGGAGGAACCCAAAAATATGTCAGTTGATACCATGATGTAAACTCTGGCAGGCTGGTTATCTTACAAACGTGTGAATGCAAACCACAAGACTTGAATGACACCAGAGGCGATAACTGTGAAAGTAGAAACAGAAACAATAGCCCTTCTTTTTAACAAAACTGGTGAAAAATCTTAAGCTCAGCAAAGCCACATGATTTGACGTATCTCACCTGTCTGTCCGTAACACAAACAGGATTTGTTTAAATTTCTAAACTCAAGTATGAGCAATAGCCGCATTGATGCCTTTATGTCAATGTGTGCTGAGAAAATATAACATTAAAGTGAATTTAAACCTTGACTGATTTAAATGTCAGCTAAGGTATGAGGTTTTCTTCTCCATTCAAAGACCAACCATAATCTTCCTTTTCGGTTGCAAACTAACCTTTTATTGTAAACTAAACACTGTAGATCAAACACTGCGTCTAATTAGTGAGATTCTCTGTGGTTTTCCTAAAGGCCTGTCTTTCCAAGAAACTGGAAAAACAAAACTGAATCTAATGCGTATGCAATATTCTTCCAACACGTGCAGGCTTGTTTTATGCTGTTACGTAACCTCCATCCATACACAGCAAAGCAAAGCCTGATGGGATGACAGTCTAGACCTGAATGCTCTGTTCTAAGATTTTATTGCTAAGCCTGACGATTCACTGTCAAATCACAATAAAAACCTATGAGGGACATCGACAAGCCTTTACCCACAATCCTATGGTCTGCACTCATCTCCGACGCCTATAAATCCATGTTTGAACACGCACACAGGAGTGAGTTCAGGCTTGTCTTTCCATGAATCCATCTTTACTGAGCATCACAGCGCAACCGGGAAATCCAATCCCATGATGTTGAAAGAGTAACCAGTTATTTCTACAGAGAAGAGCTAAAAAGCACATGATTGCCAACATCAGAAGCTCAGAGTGACCCGAGTGTGGCCGGCAGAGGATACAAACAGTAAACATCCTGCATGAGGTAATAATGTGTTATGTGTAAAAGGAAGGTCAGGTGGGACTGATGTGTTTAGATATCATGAAAGAGAGGAACGCATGAATATAGGGTCAACGGGGACAGCAAATACACTTATTGGACATGCAAAGAGATTAGCCAATCATAACAGAGATCATTTACATTAGAGCTTAAATCGGGCCCAAAAAAATCAAGCCCGACCCAACCCGAGCCCGAGCACGTTGTGTCCGAGCCCGGCCCGACCCGACACGTTCACTGTAATTATGAGCCCGAGCCCGATTTAAACCCGACCATTTTTAATATGTGGGCCGTTATAACCAGGGGCGGCGCCAGAATTTTTTTAAGCAGGTGCTGCTGTGCTCATTTAGGCTACAGGAGGGAGCTGCGCAGTTATATATATATATATATATATATTATAAATACTATTAATAAATGAGCAAAAATTGGCCACGCAATATTCAATATTAAATTATTTTAATTATCACAATTAAAGTTTTAATTTTATTAAATTGAACAAGCACAACATTCAGCATTCAATCAAATATTCTTAAATATTCATTATTATTAATAATGTTACTTCAACATATTGTTATTTCAACATATTATGTGTGAGCAACAAGCAAGATGTGCATTTGTAAATTCGGTGACAGCGTGTTTTACGAGTTTCAAATGGTGTGACCGTGGCGCGCCGGCGACTTCATGTCATGATTATAATATCTGCTATATTGCTTTTTATGTATTAAAACCAGGCAATTGGTTGATGGAAAATGTATTAAAATTAAGACACAATTTATACTAAACGAAATTCACTTTAAAGAAAAGCTTTCTTCAAAACAAAACTTAAACTTGAAACTATGTGCTTATTTAATGGCTAAAACACGTAGGCTACTACAGACTCTTTTTGTACAAATTGCAGCACATTCATTTAATTCTGAATTTTGCACATGTAAGTTGAAAGGCATTTGTTTGTGCATAGTAAAACATATCTGTAACATTTATCAAGTTCATAATTGTGCGTGCATTCATTAATTATTATCTTAATGAATAGACCTAATGCGACAAGGAAGAAGCATGCAAACTGCGTTGTTTGTTTATTCAGAAATAGTTGAATGGATCAGAAAAGTAACAAAAGCGGATATTGAGGCCTGAGGCTGACTACTATAATAATTTCTGTCATGGCAAGACTGCTTGTCTGTTCATCGTGGAAGTCCCTGTTTTTTTTTTTTGTTTTTTTGTTTTTTGCTGTCATAGGTGCGCATTTAATGCACGAGACAAAGCCAACACATTATGTTGTCACTCCCCACGACTAGTTTAAAATGTGTCCATACCTCCGATTTTCCTCCAAACTTGCTCAAAGTTAATTCTCCTGTTTTAATTTTTTTCTTTGCTTCTTCAAGATCCATGTCGCACTTAGAATAGCAACAGAATAGCCTACAGCACGCACAGCAGGTGTGATGCGTCACGCGTGCGAGACTGCGAGTGGACTAGACGCTGCACATGACACGTGACGTGCTTTATCAAGGGCCCGACCCGACCCGGCCCGAGGACAGTGGCGGGAAATGTCTGGGCTCGGGCTCGGGCAGAGAATTAAAGCTTAATTTACATATACAGTAGAAGTGTCAAGATTTACTTTAGAGGGTCAGAAAATGATCTTGTAAAAATTAAATTAAATTAAATGTAAAATAAAAAAATAAAATAAAATCCCCTACAAATGGTCTTGTAAAACTAAATTATGACTAAAAACATTATAAGGACTTGGTGCAAAAAAATGTATGCTGCAATAATGTAAAAATAAATAAATAAATAAATAAATAAATAAATATATATATATACAGTGTGTGTGTGTGTATATATACAGTATGTGTGTATATGTATATATATATATATATATATATATATATATATATATATATATATATATATATATATATATATATATATATATATATATATACACACACACTGTATACATATATACAGTATGTGTGTATATGTGTATATATACACAGACACACGCACACACACACATAATAAGGACTTGGTGCAAAAAAATGTATGCTGCAATAATGTAAAAAAAAGAAAAATAAATAATAATAAAAAAAAAAAATTTATTAAGTAAATCATATTATTATTAATCATTTTCTTTTGATTTTGAGGTGAAATCAGTTATTTTAGTATCATTGAGATACTATTACAGTTATAATATATTAATATATATATATATATATATATATATATATATATATATATATATATATATATATATATATATATATATATATATATATATGGCCGGATGATCGTCTTGCAAATCTAAGTTACGACTAACAACCCTGACTAACACTATAAGGACTAAAATTCTGCAAACAAAACAAAACAAAAACAAGCAATTTAGGCCATGTTTCTAAACCAAATTTATGACACAAAAAAATAAAACAAACAAAACAAATAACTATATTCTCATATGGGGCAGACAAAAGGTTGTGTACGACTATTACGACAACAACGATAACAACCTTGACTTGCACTAAGGACTTGGGGTAAAAAATAAAATGTTGCAAAATGTGGCCCCTTTAGCATCTATAAACACATTAGGCCATGTTTCTAAAACAGATTTTTTTTAAAATAAATAAATAAAAATCACTACTGACCAGTATGTCCACGCTCTCTCGCCGCGGTAGGGACCCATGCTCTGCCCTCTCACTGCCCGGTGTGAGGATGTAGACGCTGCCCCCTACTGTCGGCTTCATGTTGGGTAGGCTGAGAGAGCGCAGGTCCTTCACGCTCTGCTCCACCTTCAGTTCATCGCCGGGTCGAGCTGCACAAAAACACAATATAATATAATGTCATTTAATATATGATATAATATGCCTGTAACCATGGTAAAACATGCAGTGGGGCACACGACTTTTTTTTTGCTTTAATAAAACACGATTTTATTATTATGTTGTTGTTGCTATTTAAAAACTAAATAATTAGTTAAATGATTAAATTAAATAAAAAATAAAGAATGTAAAACATTAAAATTACAAAAAATGACAAAACAAAATAACTAACCAAAAAAACTTTAAAAAAACAAACTTGACTAAATTTCGATGACCAACACTATAAGGACTGGGGGGGGGGGGGGGGGGGGGGGTAAATGCATATATCCATATGCATATTATGCATGTTACTAGAACAGATTTACAACACAAAATAAACTAAATGATTAAATTAAAAATAATACTCACAATACTGTGTGGATTATTGTCAGTAAGAAATAGTGTTTAATTCCAAACTCAGTCCAACTGAATATGCTCAAATCCTTTGTTAGTATGATTCAAAGTAACAGAAGGTCTTCAAAAAGACTAGATCTTCAGCATGAATTGAACATTTCTCCACTCCTCAGACTAACTGTTAATGTCCCAATCTTTTTAAAACGAACCCTTCACTTCACACACACGTCACAGGCTCAGTATTACGCAAGAGCGGTAGGTGGGATGCCTGTGTTAGCGTGTGTTGGTGTTATCAGATTAAAGACGTGGGTGAAGGAGGTTTATAAAGACTGGTTGTATAGTCATGAAAAGAGTCACGAATTCTTTAGAAGTAAAACAGCTCTAATGAAGTTTAATTAGTCACACCTCATTTTGCAGGAAACTGTCTGGTTCTGTGGACACGTTTGTTGTGTCATGTAACACCAAGATATGTTTTGAAGTGTACTGTGGTGAACATGCAGGAAGAATGGGTTACCGCAGCTGAAGTGAGGAAATGTTGACAGAAAGACTGAAGCGATGAAAACTTGGTGAAAAGGTGGTCACTGCAGAGGACGTGCCACGCTTCAAAACACACACCATAAAACATACAGGCTGACTCGTACCTTTCACTTTAAGGTAATGTCCTCCAAAACGATATGCCTCAAATTGGAGTGAGAGTGGAGTGTTCGACTGGTCCAGGAATAGATGGACTCGGGATAATTCGATGCCCTTGCGCTCAAAAATTGGTCCGAGCACCTCTCTAAAGAATAATAAAATGAGCGCATAAGTTTCAAAAACAGAGTTATCAACTTTTAAAATCAGCCAATCACAGATTTAGACCTTTGAATGGTAGTTTTGAATGGTGGAAGGGTAGTTTGACCTCAAATATTGATTATGCAATGGACACATTAAAAGACACACACAAAAACAAACTTTACTAACTAATTTTGTTCCTCAACCGGTAGAGAATGGCGGTGGCAACACCAAGGTTGTGGGTTCAAATCCCAGGGTACACAGATCTGTTCCCTGACTCACCGTAACGTCTTCTTTTTGACAGCGGGGACGATCTCCGTGTCTATGTCTATGTTGAGGTCAAACTTGAGGCTGAAGCACTCCTTCCTGGGGTCCTATAGGGGGCGACAGACCGACACTGGTCAAAAGGTGGGCGGCACACAGACCACTTCCAGTCATTTACACCAAACTCTAAATGTGATCTCACAAGATATCGATCAAGTGGACCACATACTGGGGCTGCTGACGATCTCAGACGTGTAATTTCCTGTACACTACGTCAGATAGGAAAGTCCACATTCAAGTCTGTGCTTGTACAGTAAAACTAATGCAATATGTAGAAAGGAGGCTATACTGTTTGTGCTTGTTTTCAGATTATCATTGAGGAATGGAAAAAAGAGGACAGCGCTTACATCAGTGTGGCGTCGCCGGGGCTTCTTTCCGTCTCTTCCTTTCAGCTTCATACCTCCAGTCTTGCGTTCTCTGTCAAAAGGCAGAAAAACACCACAGGCACATGAGGACAGAGGGTCATGCCATCTGTGTGTGACATTATCACTTTTATTTTTTTAGAGCTGAATGATTTGGGGGAAAAACATTTTTAACTGCAATTTTTTTCTGATTAAAATTGCAATTGTAGTAAAAAAATGAAAAAAAAAACTAAAAAAAAAACTCCAGGTTTGCTGTGCTTGTTTGTAGAACTGCACAATTTGGCCAAAAAATATGATTATATACATGTATGTGTATGACTATAAAATAATAATAATAATAATAATAATAATAATATTATTACTATTATTAATAAATAAAAATGTGTTAATAAAAATAAATGTGGCCCACTTTCGCCCAAGATTTTGTGATTATATCAATATGACTATAATAATATTAATAATAATAATAAATTTAATATTTATTGTTATTATCATCATCATTAAATAATTAAACAAATAAATATGAATAATACATATTAATAAATATCTTATTTCACTGCAAATTTTAAAAAGTATTTATGAAAAATAATATAAATATACAGAAATATTATACATTTGTAAGTAATACAAGAATAATAATAATAAAAGTACAATACTAATTGTAATTTTATATGGTAAATATTGTAAATAGTGCTTTTATTTTGGCGGAAAACTGTAGGGAGCCCTTAAAGCATCTCTTTTGTTGAAAACATTCGGTTTATTAACACTTCTCAATTTGGGAAGATGGTTAGCACCTGTTACATTCCCAAATGCATGTTATAAGCGACCCAAACTAAGAGCGCTTACAGAAATGGAGTTTGTGTGAAGTTTACTGTGAACCGAGCCATTCAGAGACATCGGATCATGAGCTGCTCGCGTGTAAAAGAACTCAGTTCTGCGATTCACTCCGAAACTCCAAGTGCATATATTTATTTAATTAAATCGCAGCCTTTACAATTAGACAATCGCATTAAGCCATATAAAGATTTGGGTTTTATTTTGATTCATCATGTAGTTTCAGATTAACCGTGTGTATTCCACCTTTGTTCAGGTTTCAAGCCCTTCAGCTTGATTTGAATGGTGCACAAAAAACCTTTGCAGTTCGCATCACTATGTTGTGCAACTTTTGGTGTGTAAGATTCCATATGGTTATTTGAATGTTGTGTGACGGTTGTGGATCACCGACTGACCCTCGCTCAGTGCTTGCTTCCTCGTCTTCCTCTAGGTCTGAATGGGGACTCGTGCGAGGCGGACAGGAACGCGTCGACACATTCCGCGCCAGGATAGAACCTGACGACACAGATCTGATCTCACAATCTTCACTCTTTATAGACAGGGCTATTAGCGTTAACTGAAACTAAAACTATTAAAACATTTCTGTTGATTGAAATAAAGCTGAAATAAAATGAAATATAAATATTAGTTGAAAAACTTAAAATAACAAACTAAAATTATTAAAATGGAAACTAAAACTAACAAATGACTGAAATGCTGAAATAAAAATTTAACCCAAATAGCAATATTTAAAAAAATAATAATATAAAAAAACCCCGAATAAAATCACAAAAGCACAGATCAAAATGTCTAAAAGTTAAACTAAAATTAACATGAAAAACAAAAATCTAAAAATAAAAGCCAATTCAAAATAAATGAATAATAAATGAATAAAACTAAAATCATAATTAAAAACAACAATTATTTTCACTAAATAATGGTGCAGATATAATAAAAAAAATTATTTGATAAAAAGTTGTTCAAGATTAAAAAGCTAAAGATAAAATAAAAATATAAAGAATTTAAGTAAAAGTATTTAAGTTACTTTCATTTAATAAAAAAAAACTTTAAAATATTTTTTATAAAAAAAATTCCAATAAGAAATAAATATTTAAAAAAAATACTTTATCAAATAAATTTAATTTCTGTTTTTTTTTTTTAAATCAGCATCTGTTGATCTGTGACTGAATGGTTGAATTTTAATGGTAGTTATTGGTTGTACAAATTAACCTGGCACTTTGCAACCTTGTACGAAGCATAAACCTGTTTGTTAGAGAGAAACATGAGTGTGTTTGTGCCTGTTGGACCATTTACCTTGTGGCTGTATGTCAAAGCGGGGATGCCTGTCAAAGTGCATGCTGTCAGACTCATCCAGGTGACAGCGAGAATCACATGACTCACACAGGTGCAGAGGGCTTTTACCGTTCAGTTCTTGACAGTCTGGGTGATGACACACCTACAGGAACACAGAGAAATCATCCATCAGACCATGTGAGCAGAACCTTTGAGTCACTCGGGGTCAAGTTCATTTCACTTCACCACACCACAAAAACACTTCATATCGTTGCTTCTGTAAGCTGAAGTCACTGTCTAGTTGTTGAAGTCACTGTCTAGGTGTTAAACTTTCTCTTCTGATAGTTCACATCATCACATACAGTCTCAAACACACACACACACGCGGCTAAAGAGCCTTGTTTACACCCCAAACCAATCCAAAAACAGAGGTAAATGGTTTAGAATTAGGATCATTTACTATGGAAATACCAAGGTACAGTGGGTGTCTCACAATGTAATACCATGAATATATACAGCACATGGCAACAGAATTCATTACTATAGAATTTACATATATATATTTAGGTTCAAGAGTAGCATGGTACATGGGTCAAGAATATGGTACATGTGGAAAAACCATTGTAATAGCACAGTACTTTTTTGTTTGTGATATAATTTTGTGGGTTTTTTTTTTTTAGACAAGTACTATGATAGTATAATGTGATTTTTACTGTTTTTGACTCTTATGCGCACTAAGGCTCTATCAAAAATACAGTAAAAAACGTAATATTGTGAAATATTATTATAATTTAAAATAACCTTTTTAATATACTGCAAAATGTAATTTATTCCTATGATGGCAAAGCTAAATTTTCAGCTTCATTCCCCCAGACGTCAGTGTCACATGATCCTTCAGATTTGCTGCTCAAAAAACAATTACTATGTTGAAAATATAAAGCATGCTTGCTTAAAATATTAATTTCTTCCAAAGAAGACCCTCAAACATTTGAACGATTGCCCACATATAGCGATAATATCAGATGAAAATGGTACGGTTATTTAGGGGACGCCCCAGGTGTGATAAGACATGGACTTTTTGGATAGTATAACTGTAGAGATTTAATCAATTTATGCATAGCAAGAAAGATGTGCATAAACAAAGTGTACCATTTGTGATAAAGCCAACGGTGGCCTTGTTTTTGACAACGCACAGCAGAAACAGAGTCATGTGAATCATCTAATTTGAGATAAAGTTGCACAGACAACTCTGAAGAGATAAAGTCCTTGAGAAAAGATCCATTCTTCCATAGCAGATCTCAAAAACTGATTCAATCAAGAACCACAACAAGTTTCAGGTTCATATACACTGTTATTTACGCAGATTGCTGTTTTATATAAAAGCATCGACTGTCACACCTACTCAAGCTTAATCCAAATCACTCCGAAATGACTCATATTGAAAAATAGCGATCAGTCGAGCGTCCCCTCCTCTTACCTTCAACATTATGGGATGTGTGCAGGCCGCCCCATCCGTGGGCATCCGTGGACGGCAGTCCATGGTGGAAAAGAACACCACTTCAGTACCGTCTCACACACCGCTAAACCGCATGGATGAGTCCCAAATCATCCCCTTCCCCCCAAAGAACCAACAAGATGTCCAATTAATCCACTCCCTTGGTGTCTAGTGAGGTTAAGCGCTCATGGGGGCAGGGCAGTTTTAGGCTAGTCCTGGTCTTCCCCAACAACCAAATCAGTCTTCAGATGTCCAAAGCCCCTCTAATCTGAGGAGCTAATCATCTGCTGTGCGCTCTCACAAACCCTTCTGATGGGGCGGTGGAGATTAGATTTGGCTCATCTCTTTCTCAGACTGGACGTCACCTCAAAAGGGTTCTACCCCGAGGAAGAAAGGCAGCCTCGGCTCCATAAAGTTTTTAAATAGAGCTTGCTTTTAAATGGGCCTTGTTGTCTGTAATAGGCATGACATGGTCAACCACAATAAGGACAATTAGGTTAGGTGTACTTTCATGTTTTTCAGATTCAAAGGCTTGTTGGGACTTTGTGCAAAGCTGCAGCAGCTTTCAAGGCATGAATTGTCAAATATGGATTCAATGTGACCACACAAATCACTACGGCGCAGAACAAACAGAGATAGTTCACCCAAAAATGAAACTTCTGTCATCATTTACTCACCCTTTAAGATGTTCCAAACATACAAATTTCTTTCTTCTGCTGAACACAAAAGAAGATATTTTGAAGATTGCCGGCAACCAAAAAGTTAATGAGCCCCCAGATTAACTTCCATAGTATTTTTTTCTCTCCATACTATGAAAGTCAATGGGGCCCATCAACCGTTTGGTTACGTATATTCTTCAAAATATCTTCTTTTGTGTCCAGCAGAAGAAAGAAACTCAAACAGGTTTGGAACAATCTGACAGTGAGTAAATGATGACAGAATTTTTGGGTGAACTATCCCTTTAAACATTGGTGCATTCTTAAGCCCAGTTTTTATGCATATGCGAGGGTCCGCGTATGTGTGTGACTGTGATGCACTTTGTACACGCAGTTCGCACATGCGCACTGAATTTGGTTTGCACTAATCAGTTGTTCCACAAGGTGGCAAAACTGGCCCAGGCCATTGTATCACATTAGAAAACGAAACTTAAGAGACGGAAATACCAGAGACTGCGACAACAACAAGACGCCCGCATTGACTAGCACGTGTATGAGGGGATCATGAGATTGCCGCAACGTTAGTTTAAAATACAATGACATTTTTGTCGGCCATCATAACTTCTGGAGAGAAATAGCGCAGACACTAGACAAAGATGAAACTTTCTAGAGCGCATGTGTCGACCGCTGGCGTTCGCATACGCTACCAAATGGAGTAAACTTTGAAAGGCTATAAGTATAATTTAGGCTTTCTGAGTCAGAGCTTTATATAGATATTCATACACGTGGAAGATAAATGGGCACATATTGGGGAAAAAAGCAAAATTTTGGTCTCCATTGGCATTGCATTCTCTATGGAAAAGGTTTAGATTTAGATCCAGGGATTCCCTGAGGTCTGCAAATAAAAAAATCCCAAATAAAACAATTCTGAACTTGTACTCCACGAAAACTTATAGCAGATATATATAAAACGATATAGCAGAATAAACATATAATATGCAAATTAGTGTAGTCAAATCGATTAATCGCGATTAATCACATCTAACATAAAAGTTTGTTTACATAATATATATATGAGTGTATATTTATTATTAAATTTATATATCATATATACGCGTGTGTGTGTGTCTGTCTGTGTATATGTACATACACACACACACATATATATGTGTGTATTTTATGTGTGTGTATAGTTCAGACACACACAGACATGTATATGATATATATAAATTTAATAATATATATACACATTATGTAAACAAACTTATGTTCGATGCTATTAATCAAGATTAATCGATTTGACAGCACTAATACAAATGCATGTAGAAAGTGATCAACAGTGATCTAACACGCACACAATAACTAAAGCACATTAGATTTTTTTATAGTGGGGATTATGACTGATTATGAGAGAAAACACAACAGGTCATTCCTCTTTACAGTAAAACTTCCTGCATAGCGGTCAACAGGACAGCCTGTGTACTCACGTAATGTGTGTTTGCCATGAGCCGCTGCCATGACAACTGACCGCTTTTTCTGTGCTGTTATTAGTTTGGAGAGCCGAGCTGAATCACCGGTGGGGACTAATGTTCTCTGACGAGTTACGGCACATTTGTCTGAAGGAGAACAGGACTCATCGCCGTTTATGGATTGGCTGACAGTGTGAACCTGACCCCGGGGCAGAGCATGAGAAGCGCGATCACGTATTCACACCCGTTTAGTGATGAGGAGAGCGGTGATAAAGAAGTTCTGGAGAAGGCTGAGGTAAAAGATGAGAATAGCTTTGCGCCAAGAAAGCTCTCACTACCTTCTTAGGCAGCTTCCTTCTAAAACACCATACTACTGATTTGACATGGGCGGCTTCTCTCGAAATGGTCACTCAGTCACATCACACAATTAGCAGTCCTTAGGAAGTGCACTTAAAACTCTCGACTTGAGTTGATTTCAATCAGTGTTACTGCCAACTAGAACTAAAAAAAAAAAAAAAAAAAAAAGTAATTAGTAGGCAGAATCAAGTTGTTGATTGTTTGAAACAACCTCACATATGGAGCACACCTATAATACTTGCACCATTTTGTCTAAATAAAAATAAAATAATAAAAAATAAAAATAAAAATCACTCAAGAAGCCATTTTAAATGTTATAAGCAAACTTAGGCATCACAAACAATATAATGTACATTATGAAAATTGGATATTAATTTTGAAATTTGCTTTACAAATACGCACAATTGAGTCTTTCTGAAACAGCTTAATCGAGAGACTTCAAGCATGTTATGTGCTGACCAAACAGTTGGGCAATTAAGGGACCCTCAGCCAGGGATCAAAGCCAAGGACAGCTGAGAGTGTGCGTGTGCGTGTGTGTGTGTGTGTGTGTGTGTGTGTGTGTGTGTAGGCTGTCTGATTTTGAAGTTGTGCTGGATTACCCATGGGCCTCAGTAAGGGGCAATGTGTTTGGAGTGTGGAGGTGAATGTAAGTGAACAGCAGAGAGAAACAGACAGCTGTGAACACACACAAGTGTCCAGAGGGGCTTATCGAATTTAGGGACATGTGGCACCACTCTTAGCTATTACATGTGCACACTCACAACAAAAACAAAAATGTACTTAGTTAAAAGGTGCACTATGTAGCTTTTTTTTGCTCAAAACGAAGAGACCTGTCGGGATGAACAGACCTTCGTGGGGAATTGCGTATGCGTCACTCACCCGTGCGTGTTTCGTCATCTCCATAAATATAGTAAAGTTGCTCCTCTCCTTTGACGTGTGTACGGTGTGTGAGTGCCATATGTTAGTTGTCACAACGAGTGAGAAAGGTTGACATGGAGCAGCTAAATCTCCAACCTCTGGAGAATCACCCGTTTAAAACAAACATCGAACAGAGAAGAGTCGGCTGGCAAAAAGAGAACACGATAGAACTCGTAATAAAACCAGAATCAACATTAGCCTGGCTTTTTGGAGATGGCGAAAACTGAGGACTTTGAAATGTTGTAAAAGTGACGCGGAGAGGTCGTTTTTAGGGCTATGGGTTTTCTTTGCTCACATGTAACTCAGATCTGTTTTTCTCATGACAGTGTGAACGGCACAAACCACATGGAATCGGATCTTTTCCATTCTGTTTTGCGCCACTTCCATATGTGCTCCTAAATCCGATACAGGTCAGATGTTTCACAATGCGACCTCAGTCTGAACAGAGTCAGACATATCGGAATTCATTCGACTTGTACGTCACTCTACAGATCAACATTCACCGCAATTCTGCCCTCATGAGTCACTTCAAAGATTTTACATACCCGAAGTTATCAATACCGTCGCAAAATGTGTCAGTGGAAGGACAGTGATGTGTCAGAACTCATAAGTATTACAGTGACATATACAAGCAAAGCATGAGGGCTCGTATCATAAATGTTTAAAAACTATGCTCTTCTTTTTCATATCCTTGTCTTTGCTTTTTATATTGCCTGTGCATAAATTATAAATAAAAGCGTAATACTTCCATATGACAGCGTGCTGCGTGACGTCTTTTTATCATTCTTTTACACATGCAGGTCAGTCCAGGACCATGATCTGTTCGCACTGGAATCTGATATTGATCACATTTAAAACAACGTGAACAGCTACACAAAAAAAAAAAAAAAAAAAAAAAAAAATCGGATCTGAGCAATAAATCGGAATTAAGCACAAAGGCTCGCAGTGTGAATGTAGCCTATAATTCAACAGGTGAGTAAGTTATTTTATTGAACAGATACATTTCGCCATATGTAGATGAAGGAATCCACTGCTGCTTCAATGTATATGTAATGGGTAATTATAATCAAGGTATTAATCAATATATTTCCTTCTAAATATCAAATGAGTTGAATGACTTCTCTGGAGATTTTACTTTGTTATAGAAGTTACCAGTGTGATTACTGAAATGTTCTTTTCATGCATTCTTTAATGTCTGTATTTGATATCTGAATGCAGTAACAGCGCTTGCTCATTTAGCCCGGCTTCCAGAAAGGAAATATGGAAAGATGTTTTGTTAAGAAATGTCTTCAACGTGTCAATACATACATCTGTTTTTCTAGGGCACTCTGACAACTATGGTCACAGGGGTCAATGAAGTCTATAGTTTAAGGGACCATCTCTTTGTTAAAGCCTTACTTTCCAGTTAGACTAAAGTGTGGAGACAGAATGTATTATCTTGATGTTTTGAGAGGACTCTCCTGTTTATAGTTAGAGCCTGGCCAAATCCAACCTTGAGGAAGCTGTGTGTCGGTGTGTGTGTTAGTCTTCTTGGTTACAGGTTTAGGAACAACTGGAATTATTGAAGATTGACTGAGTTGTTGTTCTGGATATGTTGGCGCTCAGCAACCCAAATCTGCGACCTGGAAGGTCACGACATGCCTAACTTCAGGGTCTGAGTGTCAGCTGCATAATCGATGGAGATATGCTTCAGTCTATCTGTATATGTGTGGAAAATTACAATGTTGATCTATTCTTAGCCAATGAGAATCATTCAACCTGAAGCAAGGATGTCGATTAGACCTTGGTGAGGGGTATAACTGCTGTGATACGAACTCCATGTGAGTCTTGAAGCTGACTTCTGCTGATGAAACTGCAAACTATCTTCAGTAAATCTTTTCTTTAATTTATTATAATTCTGACTCTGGGTCTTCTTTCAAACAACTGGTCCTTGGGTCCTAAACTCTTACCCCCTAACATAGCTCTCTAACAGAGACGAAGCACAACCAAAACAATGTTCTCCCACAAAATGCATGCAGCTTTTTTAAAATCGCTAGTTGCATTTTGTTCCTTTAACAAAAAGCTTGAAATAGCATGGCTAAAACAACCAAAAATCTAATTACTTGTAACCGGAAATGTGTTTCGTTCCTCGTCACGACAGATAAAACGATAACAGCCACCATCCCCATTTATCAGAGCTCATTCATCTGAGGATTATGACGTTATGTGGGCTTTAATAATTTCATGCCCTCTTTTCTCCATCAATAATCTTTCAAGCAATTAAGCCTTGATTTGCAAAAGCTTTTCATTAATGAAAAATCTGTTTTTTATATATATATTTCATCAGCATCAATCTGCAAAGTTGACCTGGAGTGAAGGGGACCCATGGTGAACAGGTTTTCTGGTCTATATGTGGCTATATGTGCTGTGCAGACAGTGTGAAGAGTTTGAGGTCAAAGGTCAAGTGCAGTGTCCTTTAGTGAAGGATTAAACCGTCTGCCACAAAACTGAGCACCTGTTCCCTTTAACTGCACAGCTCACTCGGTCTTATATAATGTACATTTTCATCCCTCTTTCGCACACAGATAATCGTGTCAGCGTTTAATCTCTCCTTTCATGGAAAGCTGCACGAGAAATTTGCCCTCGCCATTTGGAAGGGCGAATGAAATTATGCGCGAGCAACAATGAACCGTGGAAAATGCTACTAACTACTTTTATTATACATCTTTTTTTTATATATATTGTCTAGTATCAACATAGCATGATGAAAATAATGCTAAATCCCAGTTTTGTCACAATCATACTGCACCAACATGTTTTAAATGTCAGTTGTTGTTTTTTGTTTTTTTTATCTGCAAGTCCACAATGTTTTTTTTTGCCAAATAAATACTGCTTTTATTGTAAAAAATAAATGGTATTATTAGATTACATAAAGATACTGCCCACTTAAAGTACCTTAAAACTTAACAAGCACAGTTTCCTCTCATGTCTTGACGTATTTCCTGTTGAAACAGGATGTTTATGTAGGACATTTCAAAGGGCTCGTTTATTTAATTAATAATACTTTTTTTTTTTTTAAATAGTCCTTAGTTATATCATAGCACACATAAAGATGACTTGCTACAGCCTAATAGATTGAAGAGGGAGGGACATTCTCATTCTAGATAGCATTAAATTGTACAATTTGTGCAGTGCAACAAGTCATCAATATATTTGTTCTGTTGTCGTAAAAGTTAAAGACAGTGAATTTTAAATGCATATACAGTATTTGTTAAAAGTGAACTCCTAATTTTCTAAAGAAATAGCTTGTTCAACTAGGAACTCTAAACTGGGTAACAGGATATGCTGAAATTCAAACAGAGGGACATTACAAAATTGAGCAACATCAAATAAAACTTGAAGGGTAATAATTGTACAAAAGCACACCTGTGCTAGGCATATTGCATAGGCATGCAAACGCTTCACACTATCATACGATTGCGCATAATATATAAATATAATTAATGGAGTTAGTGAAAGTCACACCAAAAACAACACGCTTCTCCATTTTCTCACCCTGACTATATGAGATGTGAAACTGGATTCATGGCTGACCATCATCGAGCTGTGGTGCTCACGTGGGAGGCATGAGTTTGAGTTTGAGTCTGTGACAAAAGGCCAAACGAGACCTGAAACTTACTGACAACAGCTTCAGTTTCTAACTAAATCACTGAATCATCATTGCAGTGCAATAGATTATGAAACATCTCACATGTATTGCCATAATTTCAACTTCAGACACCACACCTAAGGACACGTTTACTGACCTTCCGATGCATTTTGCATTTAAAAACGGCAAAAGTGGGTTGAATCTGAACCAGGTTGATATAATCCGTGCTTTTGAAGAAGATACCAGGTTAGTGGCATTAAATAAAAATACTCAGTTTGTTTGTGGCAGGGTTACTATAGTTATCTAAAACGATATCATTACACATACAGCGAGCGCAGCATACAACATTGTTTGGGATGTTCGATAAGTTCCATCGTGAAATATATAAAATAAAAGCCGTCCAATCAGGTTGTGAACATATCCCTATACCTTTAGGTTCACTGTTAAAATCCCAATGTGAACGCTAAGAGGACCAGGACTAATTTTAATTTATTTTTTAGTCAAACCGAACTACAAGTGTGAACACACCCTCAGTCATGTTTTTCACTTTTAATGAAAACAATAACTAAACAGAACGATTCTTAAACACACAAAGTCTGATGATTAAAAACAGGCTTAAAATCAGCCCAACCCTGACAGCATCATGGTGTGATTAGTGTGAGAAACCGGTCTGAAACGCTAAACAGCCTTAAATGTCTTGATTCACACTCACGCATCTGTGAATTTCCCGTCTTGACGCTTATGACGTCTATAAACATTGACACGCTGTCGCTTAAACACAACAGACCAAAACATACATCAGACTCATTAAACGCTGATTCATATCCCTCTTGAGTTCAACCCAAATACAGTTATCTGTCAAGCTATGCTTACTAAGACAAATAGTCATCCAGAAAAAGTTAACTACACTAATCTAACCATTTAGAGTGAGTAAGAGTTCTGCTACAGCTGTTCGAAGTCTCAGCTGTTTTTTTCCATTTATATAATTTATTATGAGGATGTCATCAAAAAACTGGGAGCTGGGTGTGTACTTGTGAACTTGAAGCATAGCCAAATTTTTCCATAAAAACAAACATGAAAACTTGTGTCACAGGGACATTATTATGATTTAAAAGAATAAAATAAAAGTAACAAACAGACAAATAAATAAAAATCATATGAACCATGGGAATAATAAATATCTATATAAAATATAAGCATGGATAATGGCACAGCATCATGTCACTGCATCTAACCTGTCTTTTATGTTATTCTGTAAGTTCTTTAGTTTGCAAACTACACCCAGGCACATGGTGTGGTTTAGTAATTACGGGAATGAGCAATTACGCAACTGAAGCAACAGCCAAACATCTTTTGACTTCTTTGCTTCTGTGCCCATAGAAAAAACAACCAATGAAGGAAGTGAAATCAGAGCTGTTGCAGTTTGCGTTGGTTTTCAGTACCAGACTCCTCTGGACCGAGAACTACCATACTTGCCACAGCCGTTGACTCCAAAACAAGCGTCTGGCTCATAAAGTGCACATTAAAAGAAGATATATTAAAAAATAAAAAGGCATTTACGCAAGCCAAGGCGGTGTTATATTAGCTTGGTTCACCACGCTTTGTTTTTCCTTGAGTTCTGTTAAACTAGGGCTAAAAACAGAAGCCACATTATTGCAATTCTTTTGAACAAACTGTGAGTCCACATGGTTTTTAGCTTGTTTTGTTTTTTATCGTAAAGGAATAATTTCATCCACTCCAAACCTTCTTACATAATCTCTTATACCTCCAAACCAAAATACAAATGGCTACAGGCGAACTTTTCCAGAATTTCAATGCAAGTGAAAATGATCCGAAGGCACCAGAAGAACCTAAAACACACTGACAGAGAATCCAGCATCTTTTCTATGGCTATGTTTGGAAAAGTATACTAACTGTACGCTCTGTGCGCAGCGTCCACATTGTCTGAATGCATGGACAATCCTACCACAAATGGTAAAAGTGCATATTATACAGTACAAAAATGTAGGGTCAGTAAATTTGCTGTTCTTTTTAACTTTCTATTCATCAAAGAATCCTGAAAAAATAACAAATGTTTCTTGAGCAGCAAATCAGCATATTCGAATGACTTATGAAGGATCATTTGTTCAAACTTGCAAAAATGTAAAATGTCTTACACTGTAAAACCCAATAAGTTAACTCAACTCAAACTGATTGAGGAAACTGATTGCTTCAAACCATTTAAGTTTAAAAACAAATACAAATGAGTATTTTGAACTTATATATATTGAGTCATATTCACTCATAATTTAGTGTTGGTTTAGTCAATCATTTTGAGTATATGTAACTTGAATATTTTAAGTTCATTCCATTCATTTAGAGCTAAAATAACATAGGAAATTCATAACTTATTCGGTTTAAGTTCTGCAGTTTTGCAGTTGCAGTTTTTGCAGTTAATCACATTTTTTATTGTTAGATTAATTTTTTTTTTATATATATAAGTTAAATATACTCATTTTGTTTAGTGACTTTCAGTGTTAGGTTTTACAGTGTACTTATCCCTAAGTTGATAGCTGGAAACTACCCTCCTGAATTAAACATGAAAAGTGATGAGTAGTATAGTAAAGTTTGAAGCATGTATCATAACATATTTTGTTTCAGATAAAGTACATACTGTGCAGTATTCAGAGAGTAGCAATATTCCAAACACAGGCACAGAGTTATGTCTCTAAAAGAGATAAAACTGGTCTAAATCAAGGAAATACGAGAAGTCACCCAAGTATGCTGACAGGGGCTAGTGACTGATGGGTCACAGCTTTGGGTCAGTGGACATCCGGAACAATTAAGAGGAAAGAACGCATTACCACACCAGTGGCCCAGATGCATGTCGGAATACAGTGACCGCGGTCTAAATTTACCCTATTTAGGACACA
The DNA here is from genome assembly GCA_022828995.1 of Vimba vimba. NCBI lineage: Eukaryota > Metazoa > Chordata > Actinopteri > Cypriniformes > Leuciscidae > Vimba > Vimba vimba. The sequence goes on along the minus strand of CM040837.1, from coordinate 27,271,465 downwards.
AGATTGAAGTGCTACTGCAGGATTATGACATTCAGCAAGCAGAAAACGGTCATATTATAGACTATTTTTATAATTTTATGGCCTTTTTGAAGTTATACTAGCCCGGTTCAAAATAAGCATTCATTTTACGAACAAAAACCATCTAGGATATTCATCAACATGTATTATTTCCTCAAAAGAAAGTCACATAGGTTTGGAAAGACAATGGTGAATAAATGACTACATAATTTTAATTTCAGGTGAACTACTCAGTAACACTTTTCAATAAGGTTTAATTTGTTAAAGTGCCCCTATTATGCCATTTCAAAGGCTCCTAATTTTGTTTCGGAGGTGTCCTACAATAGGTTTACATGCATCCAAGGCCAAAAAACACTTCTTATAATTTACATTGCAGCATCACCTCTTTTCTCAGTGTCTGAAAAAGGATTCGGTCTCTCTAAACTCAGATGGCCCAGTCTCTTGTGATTGGTCTACCGCTTACAGCATGTGTCAAAGGAAACGCACCTTACCATATCTGAATTTCAGCTCTGGATCTTCCTCAGCGCTTGTTACACAGTGACGATGAACAGTAATGATGGTGACAGTTTTACTGTATCAATTCCAGTGTGAGTCCTCATCCTTTGGAAGTGCAGAAAAGAGGATTTGCTTTTGCAGCGCAGAAAACATGGTCTTCTCGACAAGTTGACAACACAAACCAAACTCTTCCAGTCTCAGCTACAACTACAGCATTTAAGTAGTAGACGATGGTCGTGGGCAGCCAATGAAATCCATAGGCTGGAATTATGCAAATTTGTTACAAACCTACTTAGGTTCGTGCAGGAAGTAAGACTAATTACTGACGACTCATTTCAGGCCGGTCAGAATCGGTTCTTTCTTTGGGAGACAATAACTTCATTTATCATGCACTTTGATCTTTGAAGACCTTTTACATTTACAAATATCTATATTACACACTACATGAAAGGAAATAATTATCTGAAAAGCATAATAGTGGCACTTCAATAAAGCTACTTAATGCCACCAATGTTAATGTTAGTTCATAAAACTGCTCATGTTAGTTTAAAGTGCATTAACTAATGAAATGATTTAAAAAATGATTAAGTAATGGTTGAGATTAACTTTAACTAAGATTAATAAATGCTGTAGAAGTATTGTTCATTGTTAGTTTATGTCAACTAATATAGTTACCTTATTTTAAAGTGTCATATTCTTACAAATCAACCTGGTTGATCTAATCCAGTGGTTCCCAAACTTTTAACAGGCATGTACCCCCTGATACATAGATCTTACGGAGTACCCCCAACACCACCAATTGTTAACAAGTTTTTTATTTTTATTATTATATTTATTTTTTATCAATTTTGTCGAGAATAGTGAATAGAATCATAAACATATGATACAAATCTCATCAAAAGTCAACATATGATATAGGGCTGTGACGGTGGCAGTTTTTTACCACCGCGGTAGTAATGGACCCAAATACCGGCGGTGTTGCGGTGGTCGGGGGACGTTGTTTAAAAAAAAAGAAAAGAAAAAAAGAAAAAGAAAAAAAGAAACAACACACTAAAGCCTGTAAAGCATTGAAATAAATATCAGTAAATACTGGTAACTTACATAATATAATAAAGTTGAATCTATTTTAAAAAATAAAAAAAACGTTCATTAACTTTTTCCACACAAAGACGCGTGATACAGCCTACCGCTCTGGGCCCGGTTTCCCGATAACGCTCACTCTTAGCCTGCTAAGAAGACTCAAAAGATATATCTTACTAAATTTGTTTATTTTCCTAAGTGTGTTCCCCGAACTATACCTTAGAAAGCTGCTTAAGATATACCTTCTTAAGTGCGACGTGACCCGGCGCTGTCCGTGGCCATGGTGCTGAATTGTTTGAAATCGATGGCTCGAGGATCAATTATTCACTCATGCAGGGGCTGTTTATGTGAAAAAGCGGTCATCTTTATAAAAGAAGCACTTCAGAAATAGTTGAAATTGCAATTTATTATGATTATTGGATATTATAAAAAATAATCCAAACTATAATAGCCTATAATAGCCTAACCTACATATTTTAAAATTGTAACATATAGCCTATTGCTGCCACAATAACCTTTTCAAAAATTTACGTGCCGCCTTTTCTTTCCCATTTTTGTTCGCTGAGGTGGAGCTGCGATGAAATATTGTTCTTGTGTAAATACTTTCCAGCATTTCAGTAATAAAAGTTTACATCTTGCGTACGGTGCTCGGCAGTGATCAAAAAGGATTTAAACCGTGAATTTTGAATCTCTTGTAAACTCGGATATGTGGATTCAGACGGCAATTAAATTACCACACGACCTGTTTGTCAAAAAACAGAAGGTACTAATTTGGCCAGGGATTTTTACGCGGATTGGGTGAGAAAAACACTGTTATTATGGATTCGGACGGCACTAAAATCACCGACTTACCCCTGTAAATGTTTAAAATACCAGACGAGCCCATGAGAAACAATATTAGCGTCCGAATATGACTTAACTGACAGTAGCCTATGCTTTCACTGGCCTTTAAAAGAGCGTTTTAATTCAATTAATAATATTGTATAATAATATAATTAAAAATCTAACAACAATCAGTGTAATGACAATTTTATTCTTTGCATGAAAACACTTGAATTAGCCTAATTTAATACTGTCTGGGTGTATTAAAACTTCAGAATTATATTCATTTAGACCTGAACAACGCTAAGAGAGAGCTACGAATGGTCCAGACCAACCTTACGAAAGTGTGACTTACAAAAGATATACTTAGCGTACGAACGTTTCGGGAACCGTCCCATAAGGTTAAGAGAGAGGTTAAGGAATAGGTTAAGAACTACTTAGAGATAAGAACGCTTTGGGAAACCGGGCCCTGCTCTTTGAGAGGGATGTGGGACACGAGCAGGAAAGAGACCATCGATCTATTTTCTGATATCTTCATGTTTTCTACTTGTAAAAGGTATGAAGAGCAAATTCTATATTCCACAAGGGCAAGGCATTTAGGCTATGTTTTCGCGCTGCCAGAGAAAGCCAAACTAAAATCACCCGCGCGTGTGAAACGCGCTTTACAAATGAACTTGACACGCCTTACCAATTATCATATGTCTAATAACAAGCACAAACTGTGTTAAAAAGAATTTGACATACAATTAAAAATGTAGGCTATCTGTCCTACAGCGTTTTTCTACTTTAACACAGTAAAGAATACAAAAATAATTGACCTAAAAGCGAACAAAGGAAGAAACGTTTATTTCCTTTGGAAATGGGTGAGACGCGAGTGAAGATATGGGAAAAGAAACAAGAGAATCCATGCATGGATGAGTCACGATTTTTGAATATTCGATTAGTTGATTTAATTATAGAATATCTAATGTTCTAATGTCTGTTGTGCGATCATTCTCTAAAATAAAATCACCATGTTCTGGTGCTGATGCGGTGGTGACGAGTTCATGTAACCAGAGGGTGACGCTGCCAATAACGCACATAACAGCTGTCACAAAGAGGCGGCAAAAGTAATGATTATGAATGTGTCAAATATAGGAATGAGACATTTGAATATTTTATTAATAAAGTGTTTATTTTTTTGTGTCAGTGTCGGGCTGCAAAGATGAAGTTGACGATGCTGACTCGTTATCTTCGCAGTGAACGCGCCTATAGAGAGAAATGCACACTTCATACGGATATGCATATGCTAGTAGTCGGTTTATTTTCGTTTCGAATTGTTTTGTTTAAAAGTAGACAATTCAAGCTTTCTATAAGGAATAATTAATGGAATATTTTTTAAATTCACTAATAATCGGATGACCAGATTGCAAACCAGAATTCAAAGCCGAAAAAGCTTAAGTTTATGGCCTCACGCACAACTCTCTCATTCGTCATGAATTCAAACTTTTCCATGGCTGCGATATAACATTTAATTGCTAACCTATTATTTATTTTGTAAACAAAGCTTTGTGTGTCATAATATTAATGTAAAACAGCATTCATATTTTTGGCAAACCACCGCCGGTAGCTACACCTCAGCCACCGCGGTGGCGCGGTTGTCAAGATTACCGGCACAGCCCTATTTCGCGTACCCCCTGAAATCAGTCCACGTACCCCTGGGGGTACGCGTACCCCAGTTTGACAACCGTGGATCTAATCCAAAACAACTCCATATTAACAAATCGAGTTCCACTATGGAGGCTGCCAGCGGTTGATCCCTCATTTTAGGAGATTTATCTTGAGCATTCATGCTAAATAAAATCTTCCAGAATTAACCTGTAGCTTTAACAGCCGTGCAGATGAAACCAAAAGAGCGTAGCCAGACTTCTGTTTGTTTTGTCATGGTTTGAGTCAAACACGGACCACAAAAGACCAGCCATAAACAGTCTGGCTGACCAGCCCATTCACAGAAGCTGATGACAAATGTCTGTGGAGTGGTGTGGGATTTCCATGCTTACATACAGAGAACATGAAAGGCCTATTTGGTCACCATGGAAGGGCTAAAACTTCCTTGAGTGACTAATACTGAGAAAGCCTTTTTAAACTAAACCTGTGGTTCACGTACAAGCCTCTGCACAATCACTTCCCTCGCAGAGCAAAGTTCACTCCAGGCCAATAGAGTCTGCCAACTCTGGGACAAGCTCACAAGATCTCGTGTCCATTAAATAAAGGCTATTAGCACAAAAGAGACTTATTTTGGTTCTCTCCTCTCCAAATTGCTTTCCACCAGAAGTTTTCCACGCATTACAGTGCCCTAAATCGAGCTAAAAGTTCTGCAAGGTAGATCTTCATTATTTCAGTTTTAAATAAAAAATGTTGGTTGCCATTCTAAACCGCAAGAGCTCAAGACAAATGTGCAGCACTCTTAAAAAAAATAAAGGTTTCGAAAGGAGGTTTTGGTTCCATTTTTGGTTCCCCAAAGAAGCTTCAGTGATCATTTCTTATAAGAACCATTTTTTTTTCTTAGTGTGAAGAACATTTTAACTATCTAAAGAACCTTTTCCCACTATAAAGAACTTTCAATGGAAAAGTTCCATGGATGGAAAAGGTTCTTCATGGAAGCCATTAAAGAACCTATATTTTTAAGAGTGCAAGTTTGACCAGAAGGACAATCCATGCTAAAGGAGCAGTGGAAACTGACTAACTTCACTTTTTCGCAAGAAACATTCCACTCAGTGTGTGTTTCAACATGTAGCATCAGCAAAACCAAATGTGCATGTACACACCCACACCCACACCTGGAATACAGCCACCATTATCACAAAAGTAAGCAAAAAAATGATTTACAATGCGATTTTTTTTTAGACTGATTTCAGAATTGATGTCGAGATAAGACAAAAATTTACCATGAAGGACTTTAGATAACAGTATTTCTCACTTTGGTTTATAATAAAAATAAAATGAAAACGTGCAAACGTTCACAAATCGCTGTATGAGTGAAATCTCGTAAATATTGCCCTGCTTAAACCCAATTAGCGACAATAACTTTTTCATCATGTTTGCAAGACTTGCTTAAACATGCTTTGAAATTAAAGCTAAAAGTTAAATCATTCACATTAATATTAACCTAAATGACATAAAATAGACATTTAAGAAAGAAAAAGCTCAAGCAAGCATTATTAATGTCTACCCATCTGCTGTCTAACCAGAGACATATGAAACGAAGACAGAAGAAAACTCACCAGCAGCTGCGCGCAATCTACTCAAACTCTGTCAAGTGCGCTGAGAGCTGTCTCAAGCTCAACTCTGTGACGCAACACTGCTATCCATAGCTTTAGGGGAGGAATAGGAGGAGAAAGACACATACAGGAAAGAGGGAGGGGGAGAGGCAGAGAAAGAGAGAGAGAGAGAGAGTCTAAGGAAGTGAAAGGAGAGGGAACGCTACATTCAAAGTTGATTTCTCTCTTAGCGAGGAAAGCACTATATCTCACAAAACAAGTCCAGATCATATTTCAGGCGAAAAAATAAAACGAATATAGAAACAAAACAAAATACAAAGCAAGAAAAGTTTGTTAAAAAAAGTGTCAAACTTTCATATGTGAATATATGAAAATATACAAATCAATGTATATAAACTACAAATCTCTCGAACATTATATCATTACCCAACACACTTTTTAAAATGCTAAATACAATAAAAAAATATAAAGGGACTAAAATATAAAATTACACATACACATATACATACATGCATATATATATATATATATATATATATATATATATATATATATATATATATATATATATATATATATATATATATATATATATATATACATATACAGTGAGGAAAATAAGTATTTGAACACCCTGCTATTTTGCAAGTTCTCCCACTTAGAAATCATGGAGGGGTCTGAAATTGTCATCGTAGGTGCGTGTCCACTGTGAGAGACATAATCTAAAAAAAAAAATCCAGAAATCACAATGTATGATTTTTTAACTATTTATTTGTATGATACAGCTGCAAATAAGTATTTGAACACCTGAGAAAATCAATGTTAATATTTGGTACAGTAGCCTTTGTTTGCAATTACAGAGGTCAAACATTCCCTGTAGTTTTCACCAGGTTTGCACACACTGCAGGAGGGATTTTGGCCCACTCCTCCACACAGATCTTCTCTAGATCAGTCAGGTTTCTGGGCTGTCGCTGAGAAACACGGAGTTTGAGCTCCCTCCAGAGATTCTCTATTGGGTTTAGGTCTGGAGACTGGCTAGGCCATGCCAGAACCTTGATATGCTTCTTACAGAGCCACTCCTTGGTTATCCTGGCTGTGTGCTTCGGGTCATTGTCATGTTGGAAGACCCAGCCTCGACCCATCTTCAATGCTCTAACTGAGGGAAGGAGGTTGTTCCCCAAAATCTCGCAATACATGGCCCCGGTCATCCTCTCCTTAATACAGTGCAGTCGCCCTGTCCCATGTGCAGAAAAACACCCCCAAAGCATGATGCTACCACCCCCATGCTTCACAGTAGGGATGGTGTTCTTGGGATGGTACTCATCATTCTTATTCCTCCAAACACGTTTAGTGGAATTATGACCAAAAAGTTCTATTTTGACCACATGACTTTCTCTGCATGATTTCAAACCATGACGTCTTAGTGTATTACCAACAGTAACCTTGGAAACGGTGGTCCCAGCTCTTTTCAGGTCATTGACCAGCTCCTCCCGTGTAGTTCTGGGCTGATTTCTCACCTTTCTTAGGATCATTGAGACCCCACAAGGTGAGATCTTACATGGAGCCCCAGTCTGAGGGAGATTGACAGTCATGTTTAGCTTCTTCCATTTTCTAATGATTGCTCCAACAGTGGACCTTTTTTCACAAGCTGCTTGGCAATTTCCCCGTAGCCCTTTCCAGCCTTGTGGAGGTGTACAATTTTGTCTCTAGTGTCTTTGGACAGCTCTTTGGTCTTGGCCATGTTAGTAGTTGGATTCTTACTGATTGTATGGGGTGGACAGGTGTCTTTATGCAGCTAACGACCTCAAACAGGTGCATCTAATTTAGGATAATAAATGGAGTGGAGGTGGACATTTTAAAGGCAGACTAACAGGTCTTTGAGGGTCAGAATTCTAGCTGATAGACAGGTGTTCAAATACTTATTTGCAGCTGTATCATACAAATAAATAGTTAAAAAAAAAATCATATATTGTGATTTCTGGATTTTTTTTTTTAGATTATGTCTCTCACAGTGGACATGCACCTACGATGACAATTTCAGACCCCTCCATGATTTCCAAGTGGGAGAACTTGCAAAATAGAAGGGTGTTCAAATACTTATTTTCCTCACTGTATATATATACACACACACATATATATATACATATACATATACATACATACATATACATATATAAATATATACATATATATATATATATATATATAAATAATATATACACATACATACATACATACATACACATATATATACGTATGTATGTGTGAATGTATGTATGTATATATGTATATATATGGTATATATATGTATGTATGTACAGTACCAGTCAAAAGTTTGGAAACACTACTATTTTTAATGCTTTTGAAAGAAGTCTCTTATGCTCATCAAGCCTGCAGTTAAAAAAACAAACAAACAAAAAAAAAACAGTAATATTATGAAATATCATTACAATTTAAAATAATGGTTCTCTTTTTTAATATACTTTAATTAAAATGTAATTTATTTTTGTGATGCAAAGCTGAATTTTCATCAGCAAGTACTCCAGTCTTTGGTGTCTTATGATCCTTCAGAAATCATTCTAATATGCTGATTTATGATCAATGTTGGAAACAGTTGTGCTGCTTAATATTTTTTTATAACCTGAGATACTTTTTTCAGGATTATTTGATGAATAAAAAGTTTAAAAGAACTGTATTTATTTAGAATAGAAATCTTTTGTAACAATATACACTACCGTTCAAAAGTTTGGGAACAATAACTATTTTTTTTTTAAGAAATTAGTACTTTAATTCAACAAGAATGCGTTAAATTGATAAAAGGTGCTGGTAACGATTTATATTGTTAGAAATGTTTTTATTTTGAATAAATGCTGTTTTTATGAATAAATGCTGTTAACGTTTTACTCATCAATGAATCCTGAAAAAAGTATTCCAAAAAAATATATTAAGCAGCACAACTGTTTCCATCATTGATAATAACTGAGTATCAAATTATCATATTAGAATGATTTCTGAAGGATCATAAGACACCAAAGACTGGAGTACTTGCTGATGAAAATTCAGCTTTGCATCACAAAAATAAATTACATTTTAAAGTATATTAAAAAAGAGAACCATTATTTTAAATTGTAATAATATTAATAATAGTAGTGTTTCCAAACTTTTGACTGGTACTGTATGTATGTATGTATGTATGTATGTATGTATGTATGTATGTATGTATGTACACTGTAAAAAATTTGTAACACTCCCAAATCAAAAATTTCAATTGACCGATAACATCTAAATTTTTCAATTGGCCCAAGTGAAAATCTGTACATTTAATTTTAGAATTTACAGAATTTCACTTGGGCCAATTGAAAAATTTAGATGTTATCGGTCAATTGAAATTTTTGATTTGGGAGTGTTACAAATTTTTTACAGTGTATGTATGTATATATATATATATATATATGTATATATATATATATATATATATATATATATATATGTATATATATATATATATATATATATATATATATATATATATATATATATATATATATATATATATATATATATATATATATATATATATATATATAAGAAAATATAATATGTATATCTTATATACATATAAGAAAATATTAAATTAAATAAAAAACAGCATATAGATTTTTTTTTTGCATTGACATTTTCATGAGAGTTAAGGAGATTTTCTCCCAATGTTTCATAACCATAATGCACCCAAAACCATAATGACTTTTTTTTTGTTGTTGCCATTTTCAATTTAGTAATATAGTAGTTTTGTCATTATTAAATACTCTAATAAAATGATTTAGGCAAATCACAAATTATAAACCGTTCAACTAACATTATGAATTAATACTTCACAATTTAAGTACTATATATTTTTTGCATTATAGAAAAAGCAAAACCAGAGCGTGGGATTAGGAAAAGCAGGGGAGGAACATGAACATATCCATCCTATACCCCAGTCTAAAGTAATGTAAAGTCAATTTTCTTACTTTAACATGTTTAAACTCTTCCCACTACTCATCTTCATCCAAACAATCCACACAATTTTCTGCCGAAATCTGTGCGCTCATACACCACCGATATCAACATACGCATCACACATGCATGTCATAACCAAGAAAAATGAATGGCCAAACATTAATAAAGGAAAATCTTTACAAATAATTAGAAGGCATGTCTCTCTGGCATACTATATGAAGCACTCACCAGCAGTCTGTCAGAGTCGCACGCGTGTTTGCATGTGTGCATGTTGCTCCACACTTCTGTACGCCAAACCGCTGTCTTCTATTCTCACTCCAGAGCAAACTGAACCTTCCCCTGCAGTCTGGCAGGATTTGCTGGACCGGGGTGCTTTCAATCTAATAACTCCGTAAGCTGGTGTGTGTGGTGTGTTATACAAGGTGAACGTCTCTATCCCTGGAGAATATCCGTGTGGCATTTCCTGCAACGCTGAAGCTGTTTAGACCCCCGGGCTGTGTTTGTGGGACTTTTTTTAAACTGCCAGAGTCTCTATAGGCCTACAAGAATGTGTGGGGAGGAAGACATCAGATTAAATCTTGTTGACAGTGTAGTATGTAGAGCGGGACCCAGTGTGTGTTCACTACTACTCCGCCATCCCCGCGACACACAATGCACATAAAACTGTGGGTCAAGAATTTAGTTTTTTTATTTTTGTTCTTATTACATTTTTTTCTCTCTATTCTCGTTTTATGTATGAATGTAAGTATCTAGAGCTCAAGGAAACCATTCCAAACTTGGTGAATAAAGCTAACTCTGATTCTGATCTTCAGGTGAAGCTTATCTGTGAATATCAGTTCACATGAACAGCTTTAATTGATTCTTTGAGGAGAGATGATCAATATTTGGGTAAAGTGCTAAAAAAGGAAAGTATGAAGCCTGAAAATTTGTGTATACTGATGACGCGTCATAATTTCGGTCATTAAAAACATTACGCAGTATTAAGAGCATCCCGGAAATAATTGATTCTGATTGGTCAATCGCGGCATTCTGTTCAGTAGATTGATAATTGAAATAAAGCTGAAATAAAATCCTATATATTAGATGAAAAATAATACAAATTAAAGCTATAATACAGTAGTCAACATTTGAAGTGGATCAAAAAAAGTTCAAAGTTGTCCTAAGACGAGAACGGGCAAAATTCATGTATAACTTTGATGAAAGGTTTTGATCCACTTCAAATGTTGACTCCTGTAGAAATACATAATAAAAATGGCAAAAACAACAAAACCTTAAACTATTTTAAAAAATAATTTTCAGTAACTTAAAACTGAAAAATGTGTTTCCTTTACTACTATCTGAAATAAATTAGTTGAAGTAGGCCTACTAAAATTATTAAAAATATAAAAATATAATTATAATACATCAAATATTTTTAAAAACTAGGGTTGGGTATCGTTTTTTTGTTTTGATTTTCGATACCGGTGCCAAATCGATACTTATAAAATGGTACCGGTGCCTTAACGGTGCCTGAAACGATACAAAAAAAAAAAAAGAAAAAAAAAGAGAGAGCCTCAAAACGACAGTGAATGACATTAAAGAACGGCTTTTTTATTGAAAAAATAATAATTAAAAAAAAAAATCTTAATTTCATATATTCAAATTTTTAAGTAAATATAAGTAGTCTAAATACAAAACACAAAAAAATTACATAAATTCACAATAAAACCTAAGCCAATCAGAGTCAATCGTGGCATTCTGTGGTCATGTTTGTGATGTGAATGTTATTTGCTATACAGCTGTGCTCGCTTTCTTCTCATGTGATATAATTCCAGTCAAGCATTCTATGTCCATTTTGAGAATTATATTGTGACTACTATTTTGAAGTGTTGTGCGATGATGTAATGTGTGTGAGAACGGAAATGAAAGAGTAAACAAGATGGATGAAGTTTGCAACTCATGTCTCGTATGCTTTATTGCTTCTTACTAACTCCTGACAGACACCGGAAATTTCTTTACTTTATTTGGTAAGTAGCTGTGTATCAAGTGGGACAAATGTACAGCCAGTTATCACAAAATAAACCCCTTTAGGGCTTACACAAGACCCCTGATCAGCCTGTATCCAATATAGATAATGTTCAACAGATCATAAGTTCATGTTTTAGTTAACAGTTAGAAACAGAAACTTTAGCCACAATAGCCAGATATTTCCATGGTGGTGGTGGTGGGGGGGGGGGGGGGTGTACAGATCAACTGGTTTAAATAATGTTTTGTGTTTAAATACGTCAAGCCTTTAACATTTCTACATCTGACCAAACAGATCTCGCTCCAAACTGATGTCATTGGTGGAGCCAACATTGTTGTGTTGAGCTGGTTTGGATGCTCAAACAAACAATGTTTTTCGAAACCACCAGGGAGCTGATCATGTCACATAAATCCTGTCAGTCAAACATATAAGGAGCAAATCCTAATGAACCCCAAAACAGATGACAGCACAACACTAGTTTACAGAGATTTACCACAGTACTACAGAAAACACCACACCCTCCACAAAACGCTCTGAAAGGGAGGTTTGTTTTAGTTCTGCTTTATTGCATCAGCATTGTATTAGTGGGATTAGAAACTTAGGGCGTAAAATACGCTTGCTGTACTAGTCCACCTGAGTCATATCGAGCCCACCTCTACCAAACACACTCTCTCCTGGTCGACTAGAGACGGATCTGAGGTTCAAGAGCTCCATAAACAAAACTCAATGTTCCTCTGGCATCAAAGTCAAAGTAAACCACGCTGAGCTTCACTTAAATCCTCTACAATTAGCTTTCTACATAAGAGACAGTGTGTGTGTGTCTGTTTGGGGAATAGTGTCCCATCCCTCCAGAACCCCCTGCTGTCTACCGCAATTAAAAGAGTCTATATTTAAAGAGGCAGACAGCAGCAATACGATTACCTGAGGGGATCAGGTGCTCCGGGCAAAGCAATCGGGAAGATCCAGCATAAGTGCTTCCACACATCTGATGCCCATCTGACGCAATATAGACCGTTCTGTCATGACGCAAGGACACAGGGCAGTCCTGCCTGTGTGTTGTGACTGTTCGATTACTACGATAGTCTGAATATCTTATCTAAAGGTACAACAATTTCAAGCCTGACAAACCAATTTTTTTGATAGCTCAAAAATGTTCAAAAGTTTGGGGTTTGCTAAGATTTTTAAATATTTTTTGAAAGAAGGGACTTTGAAAGAATTTTATTTTTGAAAGAATGCCCACCAAGACTACATTTATTTGATCAAAAATACAGTAAAAGTATTGTGAAATATTATTTCATTTAAAATAATTATTTCAATTAAAAAAGTAATTTATCCCTGTAATGCAAAGGTGAATTTTCAGGGTCATTACTCCAGTCTTCAGTGTCACATGATCCTTCAGAAATCATTCTGATATGATGATTTTCTGCTCAGGAAACATGTCTTATTATTATCAACATTGAAAGCAGTTGATATTTTGTGGAAACTGTGCTATATTTTTTCAGGATTCTTTAATAAATATAAAGTTCAAAAGAGCTCAAAGAGTGTTAATTTTGGACCTAAATGCAACTAAACAACTAGTAATCTTGCACTACGACTACGCTGATAAATGTATCCAGCAAGCAGGGATTAATTGTCCATTTCTGAGAAACCAACATTATGCAATAGCTTTTTTCCCAAGAAAGTGTGCAAACCCTCCCAGAAAACACCTGACACTTGGCCATATGTCAAATATCAATCAGAGCGTATTTCGCCATTTATCCATGTGGCTTCATTTACGAAATCAAAACGGCTGATGCCTAAACTGATGAATGAAAATGCTCATGTGCGGTTTGTGTGATTGATGAACGACTGGTGTCGGATGGTCTCGTGTCATGCACCAGTCAAAAAGCACCCCATGTGTTCGGCATTGAAAAGCCATTATCCAACTCTGACTGGCAGATTTTCGTGCCCCGTCCACATCCTCAATGCCAGCAGACGCTCCAACGGTGAGCGGTCAATGACCATCATGCAATAGTGAAGTAATCCTTCCATTCCTTCACAAAGGAAACCGCTCATCTGGGTCTTCGCTCGCTCATTTCATCTTATGAGCCATTACCTTGTCCACTGAAGCTGAATTTATGCTTTCGGTGGTTATTTAATGGCATTACAGTCTGTGGGGAAAATTCAACTACGACTGGGGCACACATCTTAATTCAGACATGGACGAAAGCAAACGCGCGCTGGATCCTGAGTGCAAAAGAATACTCTGCCACAAAAACCTGTTAAACCTTGAAATACGCTACTAACTATTTTGTTTATAAGTAAAAATGCACCTTTTAGTTCTTTTTAGTGCCTTACTGGGCTTGAACAGCCAAATACACACACTTATTTGTAAAAAAAAGAAAAGAAAAAAAGAACACACTTATGTGTAAAAAAAAAACGCCTGTCAATGTCCCTCATAAATACAGTCGTTTATCTCTTACATGAACATAAAAGGTTGAGAAAGAAAGTGCATGTCTATCAGTATATTAGATCAGTGCATTCGCTCTTAAAGTGACAGCAGCCTAATAAACCTGCTTTGTTCTATAGTAGTTTTAGGTAGGTCTATTTCATTTGTGTCTTTTTTCTATATTAGTTTTATATCCTATTACTTGTAATAATTTTTATTTGTTACATGTCTTCAGTGAGCTTGAGCTTTTTTGAAAACAATTTTTTTACGTATGTTAGTTAGGCTAGTATTAGTTTGTGATTTTGACATTTTAATTCAATTTCTATATCATAAAAACTTTATTTAAAGCAAAAAATAATAATAAATAAATAATATTGTTATTGTGAAATAAAATTATTCATATCGTGTTCATAATATTCATTTTCATAATATTTTTCTTATATCACCCACCCCTAGACTCATCAGTTGACTTCGCCAATGAATTAGTCAGTTGTTGTCCATCCTGACCCATTTCTAGTCAAAAGACAAGAGGATACCCTAAGTCAATTATTGGCCAAACAGCCTGTGTGGGCCATAGCATTGTTACAGCTCACTCGGTTCTTAAAGGAGCCATCCAGAATCATTGATAAATATATATATTTAGCTATTATATATTTAGCTATTAGAGCGATCATCAACCTCTGCCGCTGCCCAGAGTTACCCATGAATCATTAGGGTAATGAAAAGCTAAATATTTATGGGCCGTTTCAGAACAGACGCAAATGAGAAAAGAGGGCCGAATGAGACGGCATGCGTTCCATCACTCAGCAACACGCCTTGGGAAAGATTTACAGCGGAATGAGGAAACAGAAGGAAAAACTGAAGTTATCTGGAAATGAGTAGCGAGGACCCTTTCCCTGAAGCAGTGTCGTTTGAGTAGACGGAGGAAGATTTATTTAGAAACGGATAAGTTGTTATAGAGAAAGTGAGGGCAGTTATCTGATCTATCATTGCGTCTGACATACACACACACACACACATACACAAATCAACCAACCCGCAGAGCTCTCAGCTGTTTGTCTTTGGTGGGGTGGATTTCCCTGGCGATCCACACCTTGTCTAGTCCTGTTGGGTCGTGAATGGAGGTAATTGGCGCTGAGTGATGGAAGCACGCTCAGACTGGCCCATCTCTACATGGAAACAGAATCAGACACCAGAAGATACAACCGGAAAAAGACCAACCCACAGACTCCAGAGTCCCGTTAGCCATTCATTTATCTTTTTCTTCTTATTTTTTTTTATCATTTTAATAGAAATAGGGGGGATAGGATCAGAAAAGCGTTACTGTTAACTATAACTGAAATAAGCTGAAGTAAAAAACTAATAAATTAGTAGTTTGATAATTGAAATAAAGCTGAAATAAAATCCTATATGTTAGATGAAAAATAATACATATTAAAGCTATACAGTAGTCAACATTTGAAGTGGATCAAAAAAAGTTAATCAAAGTTGTCCTAAGACGAGAACGGGTATTGTTCAAAATTCATGTATAACTTTGATGAAAGGTTTTTTGATCCACTTCAAATGTTGACTACTGTAGAAATACATTATAAAATTGGCAAAACAACAAAATAGCTAAACCTAAAACTATTTTAAAAAATCATTTTCAGTAAGTTAAAGCTGAAAAACTTAAATTAGAAATGTTGCCTTTACTACTATCTGAAATAAATTAGTTGAAGTAGGCCTACTAAAATTATTGAAAAAATAAATATATAATTATAATACATAAAATATTTTTGAAAACTAATAATAGCAAAAGCACATGAAATCACTTAAACTAAAATTAAAACTGAAAATATAAAAATAAAAGCGAATTAATAAATACTAAAAACAAGTTTGTGCTGTGCAACACGTCAGAACATGTACAGTACCGTCAGCCAACATCTCCGACAACCAGCTCATTTTTAAGGCTTTCCATAATTACTTGGTTAAAACGACTAGATTCTACTAGGTTAAACAAATGCCACACCACAGCATTTTAAAAACTGTCGAAAGCAAGCACTTTCTAATTGAGTATTTAAGACATGCATTTAACTTTTGTCTTCTTGTCAGCATTATTCTTCCAACAGACTATAAATAAATACAGTCCTCCTTAAACCAGCAACATTAACGACAGTTGTGCAAGAGCCATGACTAGTTACACAGCATAAAATGACACAGACAGTGATTCAGACATCTGAAGCAGTGTGTTTGTCATCAGCTTTTTTTACAGTCCTAAATGCAAACACACACACACACACACACACACACACACACACACACACACACAGCCGTGTCTCTTTGCCTCCTCCTAGTGGTCAGGGTGAGTTACTGCACAGAAATCCTGCTACTTTTCTGTCAGGAATTCAAAATTATGACTTTCAAAATACTATGTTTATACACAAAGGTAGTGGATAGAAGGGTAAGATGTGCCAGTGGAGTGGGTAAGCTGTGTCACCCTGTTGATCTAAATTTAGAAAGGGCCAATGATGCACAGCTGCCTGTGATTGATAGATGCAAATGAGAAAATTAAACTTTATTTGTTGTTGTAATTATTACTATTTTTGCATATCAAAATACTTTCGACAATGCAGGAAAAAGACTGTCAAAGCAAGGTGCATACTAATGCATAAAACAGTGTACATTATTTCTAAGTGGCTCAGCTATAGTTAGCTATTGCATCAAAATGCAAGAAATACAAATAAAGCAAAAACTATTACAAACTTTTAAAAGAATGTTTCACTACAATAAGTTAAACATATTCTGAATGTTAAATATTTCCTTGTGTGTTTGTGGCTTGTTATAGATGCTTTCCTCTAATTTTAGCTTAGAAATAATAAATGTATTAGAAAATTAAATAATTAAGAATATAATATAAAATAATAAAATAATTAATAATTATAATAATAATAATAATAATACGATTTTTTTTAAAAGATTCAATACATTCAATACAACACATTAAATTAACCAGAAATTACAGTTATGACATTTATTTTATATATATTTTTTTTTTTTTTTTTTTTTTTTTTATTATTTATTTATTCATTTATTTATTTTATTTTTTTCAGGGTTCTTTTATGAACAGAATATCAAAAGAATAGCAATTACTTGAAAAAAAAAAAAAAATATATATATATATATATATATATATATATATATATATATATTTTTCAAGTAATTGCTATTCTTTTGATCTTCTATTCATAAAAGAACCCTTGAAAAAAACCTAATATTAAACAGCGCAACTGTTTTTAACATTGTTAATAATCAGAAATGTTTATTGAGCAGAAAATCCTCATATTAGAATGATTTCTGAAGGATCATGTGACACTGAAGACTGGAGTAATGATGCTGAAAATTCAGCTTTGATCACAAAAATAAATTACATTTTAAAATATGAAAAAAAAAAGATATTTACAATATTACTGTTTTTACCGTATTTTTGATCTAATAAATGCAGCCTCGGTGAACAGAACATTAGAGATTTCTTTTTAAAAACAAACGATTTTACTGATCCCAGACTTTTGAACGATACATCATCCCAGAACGAGGAGTAACAAACAAGCCATAAACAATCAAGTTACAAGACAAGCTTTCTAAATGAAGACACGGCATGTCAACGAGGGGATGACCAGTAATAAAAACAATGGAGGCTCAGAGGGAGGTGAAGGTGACAATGAGACTAGAAACATTCCTCCCTCATGCACGTTTCTCTGTAATCTCCTTGCATAAGCAGAGCCCGTGACCTCGGGGCGAGCACAATCACCGACCCCCTACAGCGGTCCTGGTCACATAATCATAAACCCAGAGCCCTCGTGTGCTCACTTATACACACAAACACGCTGGAGAACGGCACACACAGACATCACATTACAGGCGGACTTCAGGCTTTTGCATGAATGGAGAGTGATTTACAACTGTTTTTAAAGAATGATTAGGTGAGACTTAGCAAGCTCCAACAGGTAACAGCTCTGTGGTTTGATTTTCGTCATCTCTCAAAATAAAATGAGCTCAACACTAAGTTGAGTAAGAAGTAAAAAGTAATAAACAGTAATAAAATAAATCACAGTAAGGAGGGAATAAACAGCTAGGGAATAATAGTAATTTATTTTATCATGAACATTGTATTTTTAATTAAGTATAGAAATGAAAGACAGACAGACGAATATATAGAGAGATAGACAGAGATATATACACACACATACATATATATTTTATATATACACACACACACACACACGTAAACATATATACACACACATAAAAAAATATTTTAAAAATGTTATTATAAAATATTAATTTAATGTATCAATGTTGAATATAATAACTATATTTAATTTAAAGTTAATTAAATTAATTTAAATTAAAGCTAAATTAAGTTTAAAATAAATATTAAAATATTATATTTCTATAAATAAATATTTTAAAACCTATTTTAAAAAATGCATTTTATATCAAGGAATTAATATTTTATTTAGCAATGCATTTTCTATTTTCTAATTAATGCTGTTCCTTTTAACTTCCTATTCATCAAAGAATTATTAAAAAAAAAAAAAAGGCGCAATTGTTTTCAACATTGATAATAATAATAAATGTTTCTTGAGCAGTAAATCAGCATATCAGAATGATTTCTGAAGGATCATGTGACACTGAAGACTGAAAATTCTGCAGAGATTCCAAAAAAAAACAGTTATTCAAAACTGCAATAATATTATATTTTTGATCAAATAAATGCAGCCTTAGTGAGGCATTTTTCAAAAAAACCTGACCAACCACAAACTTTTGAGAGAAATTCTGTCTGTCTATGAAAACATCTGCTAAATGGACCCGAGAGTACCACACTCTTTTAGCTACAATAGCTGAAAGCTTTAATCAAATCACTAAGAATATCTAACAAATAAACACATTCAAAAAAGTAGTTTCTTGTCACCATTACACCCAAACCTGCTGCATAACGTTCCCCTCAACGCAATAACAGCCGTCTACCTCATTCCCAACTTTGACTCCCAAAGCACACAGAAAGTTATCAAAGCCTTCCTGAGAGTTGACTTGTGTTCCCTGCTCTCCTGTGTCAGAGAGCATCAGCTTATGAGAGGGAATTCATTTCACAGTCTGGTGGCCAGAGAGGCGACCTCGTATCCCAGCAGGCCTTTCTCTGAACCTCTAAACCACGAGAAGGCGAGATCTCGCAGCGTTCTTCGGGACGGGCGTCTGGTGTGCTGCTCTTACCTTTGAGGCGTGACGGCGCTCGGTGCAGTCTGGATGCTGGCACAACACACACTCCTCTTCCTGAGCCGGCTTCTCGTCTGCAACAGTGAAGCACACACAGATACACATTAAAACCCCTTAGAGAACCGGCGGTAAACGTGTACATTTTCTGAAGAAAAACGACATTGCCAGGGTGTTGCTAAGCGGTCGCTGATGTGTTCAATGTTTACGGAGTTTCTACGCAGTAAAGTATTTTGGATTGGTGCTATGAGGTTGCTAAGGTCTTATGGGTGGTTGCTAGGGTGTTGTGGTGTTCTTTTGTTTGAGTTGAAAATCATAAGTCAGATCATTTAAAGTTTGTTCGAGTTTTAAAGAAAGATTAAAAATAAGGAAAATTATGCGCAAGTGTCACCACCATATTGCCAGTGTGTTGCTAAACAGATTGATGCTATAAAGGTTGCTAGGGTGTTATGAGTGGTTGCTAGGGTGTTGTGTTCTTTTCAAAAAGCAAAAAAACTAACTTAAACAAAAAAGTAAAACAAAACATGACAGGTCCTAAATACTAAGAGAATATATAGAGCAATAAATGGACAGACAGAGTAGGGCTGTTTTCGACTAAGGATTTTCATAGTCGATTCTGATTCGTTAGATTTTGCCGTAGTCGACTGATAGTCGAACCTTTTTTTTTTTTTTTTTTTTTTTTTTAGATAGCAGCTAGATTTTTTCCATTTCAAACAAAAGAGCTAAAAAAAACTAAAAGACAGATGAACAAAACATATCACACATATATCATAACATTTCATAAACATGAATGGCCTATTTTAGAACTGTTTTGCGTTATGCAGTGGTCACCAACCTTTTCATAAGATCACATCCAAAGTCCAAATATAAACCAAGATCTACCACTTGCAAAAAAATATGAAAAAACAAGTGGCTGAGCTGTAAAACCTTGTTTATACTCGACGCGTCCGCCTGAGCGCGAAGCTATGGCGCGAAGGTAATTAAAAACTAATATCCGTCTGCTCGGGCAGATTCGGCTTAACAGCGCGCGCGCCTCCGCATCCGAAGATGCACGACTTTGACCCGAATCTGCCCGAGCAGACGGATATTAGTAGGCTACATCTCATCATCACACCGGCACACGCGTCTAAATCAGTTGTATGGTCTGGTGTTCAGTCTAAAACAAAACAGTTGCGTCAAGTATAAATGCCTCTGTTTGAGGAGTTGCGCGCGCAGTCAGCGGAGGCTCGCGCTCCGGTGCCAGGCGAAAGTATAAACAAGGGTTAAGTCAGCGGTTGTTTTACAGACATTAACATAAGGCGCCAGATCCATATATAAGGCGCTCCGGATTATAAGGCGCACTGTCGTTTTTTGAAAAAATTAAAGGCTTTTAAGTGCGCCTTATAGTGCGGAAAATACGGTAGGCTATTCGACTATGAGGTTCATAGTCGAATCAGACCTCTCCGAATCGAATCGTCGAATCCTCGACTATTAGAAGTCAGCCCTAAGACAGAGGAACTTTAACAGGATATAAACAGGACAAGGAAGAAGACAACAACAACAACAACAACAACGAGGAAGTAAAAAAAGAAGAGACAACATAAACAAGATGTAATATCACTTTCGCTTCATTCTTGACTGGATAAACAGGCGTTTCTTATTAGCACAGTGCAAAACTAAAACAACTGACCACACTATAAACATTCATTTTATGAGTACTAATGATTTCATATGCTTTAAGATCTGTGTGCCATACATGGGAACTTCAGGACAGTTAACGGCCACATTTGCAAGCACTCCTCTGTAGAAGTCGACCCAACAAAAACTTTCCATTCTCCTCTCCGCTTACAGATTCAATATGCTCAGGAAAAATTATGAACATCTTTTCCATCTGGAGATCTTTTGCTTTAAATGTGTAAGTAATACGCCTCAGTATCAGATCCTAGACCAATGGTTCCCAAAATGAGGAACGCGTACAGATGGCGTTCGCAAACTAAATGCTTGGTTTTGCAGTTAATTTAATTCAACCCACCTTAAAAACAACAACAACAAAAAAAAAACATTAAACCGATCATGTATTTCTAAAAGGCAAAATGTCACTTCTAGCGTAAAAATAAGAAAATAGTAACTTAGTGCCGTAAAAGGTCAAACAAATACATGACATCCAGCCAATTTGCCTCATCTATTGCGGTAAAAACTGACTTTATCCACAAAAGCAGCGTGAAAAGGTTGCGTGCAGAGTAACTTATGCCGCCTTAGCAAATCGCTCTACATTACTGCCTTTTTCCGACAATGTCCCTTTGTAAAAGTGTTTTTTTTTTAAGCATACTACCATGCAGAACAAATATAGATACAGACAATGCATAGATAATAAATTATACGAGCAAGAATGCTTTTTTTACCGAACATATCGTTGTGCGTCTCCAAGCAACACAGCGGTGTTTCATTGAATGAATCAGGAGTCAGTGATTCAATGACCCAATCGTAAATACAGCCACTTGCTTCATTACTGAATCAATGAATCAATGAATCAATGACTCACTCATTAAGACAGTGATTTGCTGCCATCTAACTGGTGGTTTTAGTTTAATATTTAAAAGTATTCTCTTGGTTTTTTACCATCATTTTATATCTTTTTATTATTTAAAACATCTCATAACATTATAGTATGCCATTGTAACTGCATTCATGCCATCTCTGAGCAGTTAAACTGTGAAAATGCATCTAGATGCAGCTTGTGTCATCTTGTGTGATGTGTCACTGCAGCAGTAGCACCTCAATGCAGTACACGAGATCCGGGGGGCGGAGTTGGATCCAGATCTAAGGGGTGGAGAGTGGTGGGTTTAGGGATTAAGGGGTGGAGATGGGTAGGTTTATGGGTGTTTTATTGATTAAGGGGTGGAGATGGGTAGGTTTAGGGGTGGGTTTAGGGATTAAGGGGTGGAGATGGGTAGGTTTAGGGGTGGGTTTAGGGATCAGGGGGTGGAGATGGGTAGGTTTAGGGGTGGGTTTAGGGATTAAGGGGTGGAGATGGGTAGGTTTAGGGGTGGGTTTAGGGATTAAGGGGTGGAGATGGGTAGGTTTAGGGGTGGGGTTAGGGATCAGGGGGTGGAGATGGGTAGGTTTAGGGGTGGGTTTAGGGATTAAGGGGTGGAGATGGGTAGGTTTAGGTATATGTAAGGTGGGAGGAGTTGGATCTGGATCTGACTCCTCCCCGTGGATTTCATGTTCTGCAGTGAGGACCATCTCCACTGCAGTGCAAAGATGACTTTTGTTGATACTGATTTCATTTGATTGAAATTATTGATTTAGCTTAATTTATTGCTTTATTTGTTATATTAATTCAATTAATGGGATTTTAAGAATTTAACATAAAACATGACACATACATTTAATAGGGTTAGAAAAACTTTGCCTTCTTAAAGGTAAAAATAATGCATCTGAAAATCAGTTTCATCATGGAATAGGTGTGACTGCAGAGAGGATATTAAAGAAGGATACGCAGAAGGATATTAAATGTCTCAGTTTGGGAACCACTGCTTTAGACAATCAAGAGTGTCATGAATCAGAAACTTGTGACTAATCCTAAAATTATGTGACACGACAGTGTCTGACCACAGCACCAGCTGCCTGCGCTGGCATACCAGTTTAGAGAATTTCAGGGAAGCATCACTATTCCGCATATTTATTCTTTCCAAACACTTGGGTGATAAAACGTCTGCAGATGTTAAAAGTAAAACCGGTGAAAAAAGCATAGTACTTTGCTAGTTTACTCTGCAAAAAATGGATAAAATACAAAATAGAAAAAATAAAACAATAAATAGAAAGTCAAATGAAATAAAACAAAAATATAAAACAAAAAGAAAATGAAATTTCAAGTGGGCACAGTAAGATGAAACTGAAATATTACACAAGAGATTTGATAATCTTATGATGTTTTTTGACATTTATAATGAATAAAGCCCTACATGTTTAGCTTAGCACAGGATGCTAGTAATATGGTAAGAGTCTGATTCAGCAGTATTCATCTCTTTAATTATCTCTTTAACTTCCTCCTGTTCCTTTCCTACACACACACACACACACACACACACACAATCCCTTTCTCTTCCTCTCTGTTTAACATGGACAGGAATGTCTGACCTCAGCACAGCTGATTAGGCCCAAATCAAACAAATAATAAAAGCAAGCTAGTGGCACATGTATTGTCAACCTCAGCATGCACAGTGCAGTCATGCTCTAAATACAGCGGGGAAAAAACTCACTGTGGCCAATATTTTAAAGCCAAAGTGAATAAAATGTGAGTGTTGTTTACCTTTTGGGTTTCCAGCTTCAGAAGAGGTAAAAACTGTTTTTTTTAATGTTTTAATACAATATAAAGTCACAATAATAAAAAAACTAAAACAAATAAAAATAAATAAATAAATAACAATAAAAAGGATAAAAGCTGAAACTAGTTGCATGCTACAACGTTCTGCTAAAATGTTTTTTGATAAAAACTGAAATAGTTGTCGGAAGCTTATGATGACACTGCAACTATACTGCACTGCATAGTTGTGCAACTATGGTTTAGTTCGTTTATAGCCTATGTTTAGCTTTTTACTTCTGTTTAGGCTTCAATTTAGACTTCAAAATTCATAAAAGTTGTGTTCATCTGTGAAAACTATCTTAAATGGACAAAATGTGTAGGTATCATAAACTTTTGCTGATCATAGAGCTTGTTTTTTGCGATAATCCAGAAGCCTGTGAGAAAATCATATTGGGTTTTTGTCAAGGGAACCAGTGTGATGCGAACTGCCGATTGGCCTACAAAGTGACGTAATACCTGCACTAGTCTATTCACCTTATTTTTAACGGAAATATGACACAGCCAGTTGACGTTTTTTTGTGCGAGACTTCCGGTCAGGCACTTCCGATCACCGGCTAACTCACTTTTCACTGTAGCGGTTAATCAAACAAGTCTTCGTAACAACTAACTCATCGTTATGGCTTCGAGACTGGGATAGTTTGATCAGTTAGAGGTTGTCATAATAACTGGTACAAAAGAAAGATTTACTTGGAGCAGGAGTGTTTTAATCATCGAACGCGTACGAGAGCTGAATGTAATTGCGAGGCGCTCTATGACCTTTAACGTTACACGTTAACGTTATAAATAAGTAGGCCATTAAAAAACAATCCATGTTCGTAGAACAAACCATTCAGGACAGGCCAAATACTTTGGACCGTGACATACTAGGCCCCCAACCCAAAGTACGAGCATTAGAAATAGTAATGCTTGTCTTCTTAGCAAGCACCTTTAATAATCATACAAATCAATGATCCATAAAACAAAGGCGTACAGTTCCCAACCGACAATCCCACAACCCTGCAGCCTTATCATAATCTTCCTCAAAGAAGACCACACAGTAAGGACCTGACCTTAACTGTACCATGTTTACCATGTATAGGCAGAGAGGAGGTTTTTAAAAGTATGTTTACGTATCGCTTTTGTGCGGGCTTTTACAAGGAATTTGAGGAATGCCTTAGATCAGTGGTGAATTTATCCCTCTGTCCTGTACCACTGAGGCGACTGGCACACTACTGGAACTACTGTCTGATGTCTTGCCTCGTTCTCATGCTTCGCTCTGAAGGCTAAACCTCCCCGTCAGCCGGAGACGCTGGAGAGAGTTATGTAACGCGAGGCGTCTACTAGAAGACAGATGGTGGACGGCAGCAGCCTGCCAAGGTACGAGGTGTTTCGCTTGACTGTCAGAGATGCCGCCAACTGCTGCATTCACCACATGGGAAAATAAAAGGGTTTAAAACTATATGGTGAACAGGATCCCATTGAATACACATTAAAACGACTTTTGGCTAATAGAAAGGCATCTGTACCCTACACAAACTGCTTACAAATGCACAAGCTTATAAAATGGACCCAAAACAGCGGCAGGAATCTCTCCATCACACACAAACAAAGATCTGCTGTGAGGAGACGCTGGTTCTGATGCCTGTATCGAACTGTGACGAGAAAAAACAGGTAGCCTATGCTTGAGTCACATTGTGAGATTTTCTTTATATCACTTGTCAAATTGTGTGAAATAAAATACACAATTATGAGAATTATATATAGGGTTTTTCCTACATTGAAAATTTTTTGGCGGCCGCCAAAACGATTTTTTGTCCCGCCAAAGCCTTATTTGATCTGTAATTGGGTTTTGTGAGTGAAGCAGGCTACTGACGGGGTGACGGAGAGAACGATCACAGCGCCCCACCCCCGCGCGCACTCTCCGTCTTCAGTTCTGTCTTTGCTCTCTCCCTCGCATCAAAATCAACTGATCCTGAAGGTCGGAAGACCGAATCCATGTTTCACGTGGTGCATTCGGAGAATATTTTTGCTGAATTAGCGCTGGGTGTGAATTGCAGTCAAAAAAAAGTTGCCTTATCTTCACTTACAACTTGTGACAAGCATTCCGCACATGCAGCTGACATAACTTTAAATAAACGCAAAAAAAAAAAAAAAAAAAAAAAGTGGGGAAGTGGGTTTGAAGTGTGTTTTTTTTGTGTGTGTTGACAAATCTTTCGTGATGTCCTAACAGCCAGGATTCCCACACAAACATGTCCGCTAAAGTCCGATTCGCGACCTAATGACTCCTTTTAGCCGATTCATTATAATGAATGGTTAAAGCAATTGGTCTGCCCGTCAGTGTCTGAATCGGTGTATAACAAATCATTACTGAGAAGAACATACACATCTGAAATAGGGGTGGGAGAAAAAAAATCGATTCTTAGATGCATCGCGATGCGGACGTGGACGATTCTGAATCGATTCACAAATGTCAAAAAATTGTATAAGCTTTTTTTGTATAAGCTGTTTTTGATTGTGGTATACAGCAAACCTTTCAAATCATAACTCTTTATTATTTAGTTGTGAATAAGAGAGGCTTTGTATGTTACTAATTATTCAGAATATGCATAAGTCCACAAAGCATTATTCGAGAGCTGCTGGTACATCATTCTATATTTTTGAACAAAAACTGTTTGTGATTTTGCTACAGCAAAATGTTTTTTTGTCTGAAGGATTATATTGCTCATTGGAAATAACAAGAGGATGTTGGTTAGAAGTCTATTTAATAATAGACTTCTAACCAACATGACTTCTAACTGGCCTATCACAATGTGTAGGAAAATTACCTAAAAAAAAACAAACTGTTTCTTTGTATTTATTTTAAATGTAACATTTATTGTCAATATTGGGCTTGCGGATCATGTGGGTACTAGGGTACTCTTTGCTGTGTGTGGATGACCATGTCGGTCAGCCACCACCGAAGACCAATTTTGACCCAGGAAAAACCCTGATATAGTTGCAAATGTCACATTGTGAAATATAAAAGTCACAAATTGAAAATATAATTATGAAATATAAAGTCTCAGATTATGAGAACGTCACAATTACGAGAAATAGAATTTAAAATTCTTTGAGGCAGAAATCGGCTTCCATATCAAAGTAATTTTGTATTCTGACCACGATTTTTCTCTTTTAGCTGAAAACCAAATGTAAAAAATTTTATTGTATTGCATTGTCAAACAAAATTTTTAGTTTGTGTATGCGTATTTTAATTAGACAATGTCCAGTCAAATCGAATTAGAAACACTGAGATGATATACATTTTCTGTACTAAGTTTCAAAAATTGTCTACTTGAAAAACTAAAAATGCAGTAAGCACATTTCAGTTATTTTCATTCATGTCACTGACAGAAAACTGACAGCAAGTCTCTGACGTCCATGCCTCCAGCACTGCTTCTTATACAACATGCAGAGAGGACTTAAGAGGCCACACACTTGTTTCTCGAAGGACATACAGTAATAAGACCATTTTAAAGGCACCAATAGAGCTAATCTTACAGCAATGTGCTTTATAAGATGACTGCATAATCCACTATGAGTTTCTGACATTTTCCCATCACCGCTACTACCTCAAACACCAAAGTGAGCCATGACCCACCATTATAATCCCCCAGACTAATTACGGCATTCGAGAGGACAAGTATGCACTTAGAAATGCAGTACGCTCCTCTTCTGCAGGCCGCAGTGGCCAGAGAGCGGCTCTCAGTAATGGATCAGCCTTAATTACAGGTCTTATGAATGGAAGAGATCAAAGAAGAGACTCAGTGTTAAAGCTTTCCATCTCCAGATGAGTGTCCCAAATGTTCCGGAAGAAATTTGGATTGCATAAGTTGTGAGACAAAAAAATAAAGCACTGAGGAGGACTGAATGATAGGCTAATGAAATACAGTGTGTCTAGTTTCATCATATACTATTATTAGCATAGGGATAAGGGCAAGAGTACTGAAGAATATGGAGGTGGCAGTAATGATTGACCATAACACATTTTTCAAAACTTCAAAACACACAAATTGAAGGCAGCAAGCATACAAAGTTAACAAGAAGTGTGGAGAGGTCTTATGATGAAAAACAGCTTAATGTAGCGCTACAAACAACAGGAAATAATACAGTGTATCTGACGCATAGATACATGAACTAGGGATGCAACAACATTAAAATTCTAAAGTTTAAGCAAGTACCATCTGAGATGGAAGTGTATTAAAGATGACAACTCATGGTTAGTGACTAAAGAGTTAGGGTATTTTGGGGAAAGAGGATCCAACCTTACCATTAACATCATGGATGACATCCAGTGGGGACGACCAAGAGTACCGCTCCACCCCCCGCTGTGTCAAAAAAGACGGTAGTGTCTCGAGCTCATATGCTCCCCGTTTCCTCCAGTAAAGGAACATTGTGAAGGACGAGGCTGTAAACGTTAACTGCAAAACTAAGCACCCCACTAACTGATCTTCTAAAGGCTACTTTAAAAGGGAACAAAACCAACTCGTACAATAAACAAACACTCGACATCTAACGAGTCATCTTGACGTTCACCTCTGATGTGCTATTAACTAGATATAGTCAATCTCAAACAATTCGCCATAAAGCAAGCACCTGCAGTTACCTCATCTTCCCTAACAAATAAACCTTTCTTTGATCCCGTTTCACGAGTTCCAACCCATAAAAGTGTGCAACTAGGCATGCCAAAACCGGACCTATATTCCAAACCCGAGGAAATCCTGGCACCCATTTCACAGCACCCCAATGAAACTCATGACAATAAATCTCTATTGAGAATGTATGACGGGTTCCTCGCTTCTTAAATTGTGGATCTCACAACGTAATCTTGCAGTACGCCAAGACGGGAACACCTAATTCCCCTACACCTTGGCAAGAACAATCAAATTAAAGTCTTCCTAATTTGCTCGATGTCTTGACGAAAATGTCTCATCGCTTTTGAGAAGTTGACGGTGCTGAGATGTTCTTCGGTTTCTTCACTCTACAATCAGTATTACCAAGTCTGCAAGGAACAGGCACATTGGTGTCAAAGTCTGTGCAAGCAGTTTGGGCAAAGGGGCCTGGTTGTCAGAGGGTGTTCAACCCACACTACCAGACAAATGTTGTATTCATACTGGGGTGAAGTGCATGCTGGGATTGACAGACCAGGCCAATACCTTCCAGTATTTGAGAAACAAAGATCCCTTGCAAACCCCTCCTACACAGACAGTGAACTTTGTCTATGATTTGCACAAACAATAAAACCCAGACATTTCTGCATTGATAACAGCCCTGGTCCTCCTTTTCGGAGATTTATGCGTTATGAATGCCGTGTGACTACAACAGTGTCAGCTGTTTCCGTGGATGGACACCAGCCAGCAGTGGCTCCTGATAAGATATCCGCTCTGCAGTGGTGGATGCATGTCAACATGACATCATTTCAAACGTGGCATTTCCTAAGCGTCAAAGGAACACGTTGGAAACCTCTTGTTGTATTAAGATGGCTTCAGTTATCCTGCAGAGAAGAGTTATTGTGAGAACGTACCGTGCAAGAGTCATAGGGGAGGGACAATGTTGCACAGCCATTCAAATGTCCAATTTTGGGATAAGAAATTAGAGGGTACGGCTGGGGCAGACTTACTCTTGGAGTCTGGCTTTGCAGACATATGGTAGTAATCCAGAACCTGGCTTTGAACTTGCAGCTTTTTTTTTATGAACAGGCCGCTCAGGCAGCTGTAGAACGAGACGCAACAAGCAGACTTCAGACTATGAATCTGAGATGTTTCCTCTGCAACTTCAGCGTCATTTTTAAACTCAAACAGAGGGCATACATATTTTGTGTTAGCATATAAAGTGTGCTTACGTAATAGAGTTTGAGTACAGACATGTGATCGAAAGGCAGAATGAGTGTGCGTGCAGCAGGAGTGAGTTTTCCAAGCCTCAATGGTGTTGACAGGTGGAGAGCAGTTTGATACTCTGGTTGCAAAAGTAGTGGAAAACAGAGTTTAACCTATATTTAGATTGAACGCCCACGTCATATGCTATTCTTAACCCTCAAATACTAGAAATGCTATTATAATTTTTCAAAATTTGCAACACAACAACAAACTGAAGATGTTAACTGCAGACAATTCACTGACCTTGTTCAATCCCCAAACACTACATATTAAACAGCACGTAATCATCCCATATATGTGCCACGGACATGAATGAGACCTCAAATCATGTGGCTTTTTAAGAAGGTGTGCTGTTCCTTTTCTAATTGAACAGACTTTACAAAAAAACAGGTGAAAATAAATCAGACTTACACTAAGCCATAGACACCAGAATATCATAGAGGATGGGATTTTTTTTTTACTTGGGCTAGTAAACAATCACCTAGTAGCAACCATATAGCATTAAAAAAAAGCAAATTCACATAAAAATGCATGGATGGAAACCCAGCTATTGACAATCATCGACGAAAATTTGTCTGCAGGTAATGTGCGGTTACTACACATGAAAAACAACCCATCTAGATAGCCAGACTTTACTTCTCACTGGGTGGACAGCTATGAAAATGACTGATATGCCTTTCACTCAAAATCCCTAAATTGTTACTGTAACAGCACAGGGGTATTTAGGGTGTAATGAAAAGCTATACCGTCTGTACACTCAGTACACAAGCAGATATTACAGAGCTCATCCTTGGCAGAGATGTGGTCATTAACACGAGGCTGAGATCCGCCTAAATGGACTTAAGCTGGGTGGGGGAAGATGTTCAGAAGTAGCCAGCGTGGGACAAAGTGATGGCATGAACTCTTGTTAAAGGGCCCTTTTAATCTACTGTAATCGGCACACGGATGAGCGGGGTGACACAAGCGGGCTATTCTTATAACGAACACAGCATAAAGCCAAGAAACCAAGAGCTACAGGAGTTACATTAGAGCTACACAGCCAATTGCTTAGTCACAATCTAGAAATATATGTAATGACTAGCAATCTAAACATAAAAAATACACATGCTCTTGACTCTAAACTCCTTTTAAAGGAGGAGTTCACTTTTAAAATGAAAATTCTGTCATCATATACTCACCCTCATGTTGTTTCAAACCTGTATGAATTTCTTTCTTCTGATGAACAGAAAAGAAGATATTTAGAAGATTATCAGTAACCAGACAGTTTTTGGGTCCCAATGAAAAAAAATACTATGGAAGTCAATGGGACCCAAAAACTGTCTGGTTACTGATAATCTTCTAAATATCTTCTTTTCTGTTCAGCAGAAGAAAGAAATGCATACAGGTTTGAAACAACATGAGGGTGAGTATATGATGACAGAATTTTCATTTTAAAAGTGAACTCCTTTAAAGAGTTTTGCTGCATTCATGTGTTGTCCAAATTATCGTAATTATTACGAGATCACATCATTGAAATTCAAACTCAAATAATAAATAATTTATCAATGCACATCTTTTTTTTATTTATATACCCTCTTAATTTTTAATCAAAATACCTTTCAGCAACATCTCTTCTATTCTCTGATGGCGTGTTTACTGGTGTGTGGGCGGGACAACCTGTCACTCACATGAGATCCACCAATAGAAATCCACAACCATCCAATCAATTCCCCATGGACAAAATCAAGCCCCGTCCTACATTTCTTCTTGTTCAAGAAGCTGTTTCACTCGGATATACGTCACAATAGGAATGAAAAGACTGTCGCAACCAGCGAAATACCTAATATATTAATACTTTAATTCAATATTCTCTGAAATATTTTAACAACAAAAAAAATCACAAGCGGTAACACTGACTGTAATAAAATCAAACTGAAAGCCACGCATGCCATGTTTTTGTTTCATGATGTCACAACTGTCAACTTTATTGACATCTATAATGAGATAAAATATTAATGTCGTTGGATTAGTATGCATTATGTATGCACAGTATGCATTAATGCACCAAGGTCAATGTGTTATGTTACTTGTCAGCCATAATAACCCAGCTGAAAAACTATTAAACTGGTTTGCTGGTCTTAACCAGTTTACGCTGGTCTCTTAGCCAGGCCAACACCCTTCTAAAACCAACCAAAGGCTGGAAGACCAATTAAGACCAGCTTAGGCTGGTTTCAGATGGGTTTTTTTCAGCAGGGAAACTTAATGTTATATCAATAAGCTATAATACATACCATGTAGGGGTCGGCAATCTGATGATTTTATATCGTGATCGATCTTGAAGACATCCACAATCTACTTTTTAAGCAGTTCAAAGAGATTGTGATCTTTTATGTCCTTGTAATAATGTTAAAATACAGCAATGACCACCTACTAGATGGCTGTGCTGATTGGCCAAATTATTTCATGCGTCTCAATCATGTGTCTTTCATGCGTGGTGATGCATTTGAAGAACAATTCAACAGCAGTAGGACTATGCGTTCGATCAAAATTTAGTTTCGGTATCGATTTTGGCTTTCAAGTCCAACGATTATGAAAACGTGATAATCAAAATAAAATTATCATTGTGCGCATTCCATTCCTTTACTTTAAAGCGGTGTGCTTTCGCCCCTCCTTGAAAGCCTAGACTTAACGTCCAAATCAGTCAAATCATGTAACGTGACTTTTGTAAAATACAGGACATGCTTTATTTTAAAAAGAGTTATTAAAACCCATTAAACAGCGAAAGAGACTGATCCCCATGCGCTTTCTGTGTGTGAGCTCGGTCTTAAAGCCTAATGCTGTCTGTGTCATTAATGTTAAACAAAAGACAAAGACAAAATCACTCACTGCTGAATAACTTTATAAAAGTAACAGAGGATTTTTGTGGAATACAATACAATATTAGTCTAAAAACATTCCTTATTATCACTAAAAAATCCTATATTTATTATTTCAGCCAAAGTCTTGCAGTGAAGTATAGCATACTAGTGAACATTTTCATTACTCATCTCAGCTGGGACCTAAATGAAGGAACACAAATTTCACCTTCAGGCTCCAAAAGCGGCGCTTCATCAGTCAAACGAACCAAACGACTCCAACTGCAAATTCACGGCTAAATTACTGCTAATCTCATTTATTCAACAGGTCTAATAGCTGAACAAGTACTTAAACCAAGGGCAGGACCTGGAGGAAGAACAATATGCTAATAGCACAGTCTTAAGCCTTTCTAGTGTGTGATAAAAGCAAGCTGAAAGCGTGACAGAGTGAGAGATGATGGGAAAGCTGTAAGGCTAAGAGGGCTGTTGAACGGTGGAGGGAACGGCTAACAGCTGCGAGAGCCTGTTCATGAGCATTACATCATCTCAGGACTTGAAAAGCTGACAGCAATAACCCTGCGGTGTGTTTTTGTGTGTATGTAGGGGGTTGCATTTGACTTTTGGAGTCATGCTAACAATACAGTCTCTCAAGTAAAGGCTATCATCTACGTCAATTGTGAGTTAAGTTACCAGCGATATTTGAAAATCGATGACGAGAAAATTGTCAGTTTTTGTGTAAAATGTCCTTTTCATACAGTTTTAAACACTTTTTGGTAGCATGAATAACTATTTTTACATTTTGCCCATACAAAACTTAAAGTGCAATGTCATTGCTATGCAGTTGCTATGGAATTCTGGGTGGTTGCTAGGTGGTTCCTTACTGACCCCAAGACGGAAAAAAAGCCCAATTCTCTACGATATTCTGGTTTCTAGATATTTCTGGGTCCATCCTTCAGTGTAGTATGGGAAGTTTTTACCAATTTGATCATCTGTCCACTGAAAATTAAGCCTCATCACGGTACGTTTACACGACAACAATGTGCTAAAAATAGAAACGTTTTTCCTTTACGTTTTTCACGTACAGACGAGAACATTGTCAAAACAATCCTCGTTCACACAGATCCACGAAAACAACTAAAAACGCTGTATTATTCATGCCAGGCCAGTAGATACGCATGCGCATGACATTACCGTTTTCACAAATTCTCGTTTTTGTAGTTAACGGTATCATTTTCCAAAACTTTTTGTTTGCGTTTTCAGGCCCCCAAAACGCTAGCCTGGAAATCCAGACCTAAATCTAAAAGATTAATGGTCTGGCGTCGACTAATGAAAATCGTCCAGCTCGAGGGGCGGCACCAAGCATGCATTTGAAAATCTCACTGCACGCAATTGGATAACACTACGACCAATCACAACAAGTTATCGCTTAGCTACCAGCGGAGCTAACTGGTAGATTAGACTCTTGCTGTGTCCGGTCGGCAAAACAGCAAAAACACCGTTCTTGCAAAGGAACGATTCGAGCGCCGTCTTCTGTTCCTCTTTTAGAGAAAAAGTCTAAATCTTTTATTGTAGCGGCCAAAGCCGTTTCAAACAAATGGTGTTCATCCATAGCCATCTTGCAATGTTTACTAATGACTTCGACGTCACAGCGCTGTCGTCATCTCGCCTCTGGCCCGCCTATATCAGATAACCCGATGTGATTGGTGCAACTCAGATAGAGGGGCATATTTAATGAGCATCATTACTCAACACCAGAGTAAATCGCTGAGCAAATTCAACTTGTGCTCTCGCGAGAACTCTGGATTACCAGGGTACCAAAACACCGTTGTCGTGTAAATAAACGGCCAAAACGCATTAAAAACTTTTACGTTTTTAGTTGAAAATGATGACGTATAAACGGCCCCTTAATTAACATGCAAAGGGCAAAGAAGAGTCAAACAGACGACACAAACATGAATTAAGCTATAATTTAGTGATGACCTCTTGCATTTAGTAACTTTTAGTAAACCTGACTACCACTGGACAAACCAAATGTAGCTAAGAGAAACACAAACTGGTAAATAAATACCACTTGACACTTCAGATAATAAGATTAGTCTAAGTAGAAGGATTTGTCAGTGTTTGGGACAAAGAATTAGTGGATGCAAGAGTAACCAACTTAAAACACAGTCTTATACTGTGATGCAATGAACATTTTCAGGAAGCATATCAAGCTAAGAGCCTTAAAGGGCAGTCAGTTGACATCATGCATCCAAAATGAGGGAGGAAAAACACACCAGGTAGAACCGTGTTAAGATAAAATGACTAATCAAACTTGAGTGAGCCAGAAGCTCCTTCTCAGACAAGCCTTAAACACCAGATGCTTGGAGATTAAACCCATGTATTTCAGGGAGGCTTGAGTGGTCTGGTACACTGAGGGTAACTTGCAGCCCCCGCTGAGCTAAGAAGCCTCTGGCGTACACCACACTTTAGTTTGGGTTTCTATAAATAACCATTCAGACTGGAAGGCTAATCTTTTCGAGATTGCAGAGGTCAATATAATCAAGCAGGAAAATGTTTGGAAACAGCAAATAACGTCTATGCATGTCAGTTTGTTGAAAGTAGTAGTATAGAATGGCCAAACCATCCAAAAACTCAAATAAAGTTCAAATAAAGTCCAATAAAAGCAACAAAACATCTCTAAATTAATGTGTGTGTTTTTTTATTCTATTGGACTTTTCGCTATGCATGCTTATGCATTTATGGTGCTGGCTAAGTCAAGCAATACTATTACTATAGCTATTACTTTTAGGGTTATCTGACTTATTATTTTGGTGGATGGTAAAATTGTTGAAAAAAGCCCTACAGATTTAGACAACATTAAAGGAGAGACCTGAGCCATATCTAGGGACCAGAATATCTGAAATATTTTGGCCAAGACCAATAAGCCACAATGGACCTTTCTATCAGAAATGTAAAAAAATATCATAAAATGCATAAAAATATCGTCATTTTCTAATTTTATAAAGAAGAGGCCACTTAAGTTGTCTGATTCACAACTAATTAAACATTACAATTCCTTAATATGCAAATTATCTAAAATAACAATTATAATAAACTCAACTGGTAATTTAAATGATGTAAACAGATAAGGGATTTGCTGTAACTCATTTTTATAATTCCACCGGACGAATACATCATACACAAACACACACAGGACCAATTGTAATTGCTTAACATTTCGGCACACAAACCCCAATCAATACTTACTAAACTATGATCAGAGAGTGCATATGCTACATTAGTCACATATATAATATGTAATTCCTTTAATCATTAAAGTTTAATGTCAAACCATGACTGTTGGCTGACTTGTTTATGGGATTTGAAGCATCAACATCAATCATTTGTTCAACTTAAAAAGTTATGCCAAAACATAAGAGCGCCAAGACAGACCAATCGAAGTCATTCATCTGTCAAGTCATTAAGAGCTAACATTTTTCTTGAAATTTCAAAAACAGTTTGTGTTTACATTTCATAAAAGTCAGAGGAGAACACAAACTTACTGAGACGCAGCCGGATGCCAAGCCAACTTCTGGGAGGCGATTTGTGAAGACCTGGATGCATAATCCACTTGTTGGGTACCATGATGTGTGCCTTTACTCTACGTCCTTTGTGTTGAGGTAGAAATCCACACTGAAACAGCTGGTGGTGGGGGTTCACCAGCGGTCACATACGACTCCTGCCATGATGATTGGAGAATGAACACAACTTTTACTGCCAGGGGCATAGATCCCAGATGGGACACATCACCCAAATTTGGGTAAGCATCTAATTGTCAATATTACGACCAGATTTGTGAAGTGAAGTTGAAATACCCCTGGCAGTATTTATCTCTTTAATCAAACTAGGTTAACCTGAAGATATATACAATACAATTAATGTTAAATACTTTGTATGGAAATTAGCAACAGTTTGCATTTCATGCTGCTGCATCTGGTCGCATAGCAAAGTAAAGTATAAATATATATATATATATATATATATATATATATATATATATATATATATATATATATATATATATAATGCTAGTTTGGTTCTCTCTGGATATATTCAATTATTCAGAAAGACATTAAATATATGAGCATACAATTTGTGAATTAAATATAATGCTGATACTTTTTTCTCTGGTTTAAAGTTAAAAATGTTAACATGATGTGACTGTCCAGAAATTGTAAAGAAGAAGAAAAAAAGTCTACAATAAAAAGAGTCTGAAATACTGACAAAAACTAATGTTGTTTTATATTAAGTAAAGATTAAGTTGTCAATCATATTTTAAAGTGTTAAAAAGTATACTTTTATATAAGAGTACTTTTAACAACACTTTTAACACAAGTGTTACAACACTTGACATTTCAGTCATTAAATCTTTTGTAGAAAATTGTATAAAATAGTTTAAAAATGTTTGAAATTCACATAAACAAATTATATTTCTAAAAACTTGACAAATGTTTTGAACTAGATTTTAAAAAGTAGTTTCTCTTTTTCATAAATCCTTGTGACTGGTCCACAATATATTTGCACTGAATGCACATAATAAATGCAGAGCCAGGTTTGCATAACAGGCCAGATTTGGCTGCATCTCCTTTGATCTCCAGTATTATGTTGCATTGTAATTTCAATGGCTCGGTAAGCGTGCATGCTGTTTACTTATGCATCTCAGCGATTAATACATGGACTACAACATGATTAATTCACCAATAAGATACAGTGATCGCATTCGATTCAGTGGATTATTGACTCACTCTTCACTAACCTGTTGCATTGTAAAGCTTCATGATCGACCCTCACAGAGAAAATAAGCTCGTCCATTCAGCAGCAGCAGGACTTCAAATTCACTCTAATGTCGCTTTCATCCCCGCAGAAAGGTGTCGAGTCTACCTCACCAGCTCTGTCTTGAGTAAATCCATGCTGGGTGAGACAGACTGGTGATTATCAGCGTGAAAGTTTCTCGCTGCTTTGTCTGGGGCTGTTCCCTCTACTCTGTTTCAGCCATAGAAAGCGTTTCCCATTCATTCAAATCACCTTTAGTCAAGATATCCCTGCAGTGCCTGGATTCCGCCGCTAGAGGCGCCAAAGAGAGATAGTTCATTTTACCCCAATGGATTTGCCTTCCTGGCTCTTATTCGTTTTTTTACTCACTTTTTAGTTTCTTACTGAAATATTGTATGTCCCTATGTGAACCTGGATATACTATTTTGACATATTGTTTACAAAATGATGACTTTTTATTTTGTGGATGTTGGAATCAAGATTCGGTGTATGTTTATAAATTCATCTGCACTCTTGTCTGAACACTTGTGAATATTTGGCTCCACCTGCTGGTCATCATCAGAATCAGAATGAGCTTTATTTGCCAAGTATGTTTACACACACACACACACAAGGAATTGGTCTTTGTGACAAATTACACGTTGTGCTCCTTTGTGACAGGAGCTTCCATTGCAGAAGAAAGTATAGACATAGTGCAGACATACATACGAATTACACAGTAGACATGAAATATAACAATAATATAAGAAACAAAAAATAAAATAATTTAATATATACAGTAGTAGAAATATAGGGACATATATATAGCTGCTTTAATGAATGTACATATATGTTATTTACAGGTCAACATTTTATTATGTAATTTACAGATGTACAATTTTAGATGTTATGTACAAATTATACAGTAATGGTAGACCATGTAGAGTTATGAGAGTTTAATTGGTCAGGCTTAATATAGCCAGGGGGAAAAACTGTTCTTGTGGCTGGCTGGTCTGATTTTTTATTTTTTTTTAGCCCTTTTTCTCACTCTGGAGGTGTAAAGATCTTGGAGTGTGGGGAGCCAATAATCTTCTCAGCCGTCCTTGTCTGTCCGTTGTAGTCTCCTGATGTCTGATTTAGTGGCTGAACCAAAACAGACAGTTATAGATGAGCACAGGACAGACTCGAGTGGCCAGAACTGTTTCAGTATAGGTCCTGAACTTCTTCAGCTGGTGAAGGAAGAACAGCCTCTGCTGGGACTTTTTCACTATGGAGTCTGTGATTGTCCCACTTCAGTTCCTGAGAGATGGTGGTGGCCAGGAACCTGAATGACTCCACTGCTGCCACAGTGCTGTCTGTGATGCTGAGTGGGAATAATGCTGGGTTTAGTCCACTATCATCTCCACTGTTTTGAGTGTGTTCAGCTTCAGGTTGTTATTACCACACCAGACAGCGAGCTGTTCAACCTCCAGTCTGTAGACTCACCATTTTGGATGAGGTGATGACTGTTGTGTCATCTGCATATATCAGGAGCTTGACAGAGGGGTCTTTTGAAGTGCAGTCATTTGTTTCACAGGAGAAGAGCAGTGGGGAGAGGACACAACCCTGAGGAGCGCCAGTGATGATCGTGAGAGTCCTGGATGTGAGTTTTCAGTCTCAAAGACCCTGTCTGTCAGGAAGCTGATGATCCACTGAGAGATTGGGATTAGCACGGAGAGCTGGTCAGTTTGTCTGAGAAGATCAGGCATGATGGTATTGAAGGCCGAACTCAAGTCCACAAATAAGATGCTTTCGTAAGTCCCAGGTCTATTGAGATGTTGCAGGATATAATGCAGTCAGACCTGTTTGCTCTGTATGAAACTGCAGGGGTCCAGTAAGGGTCCAGTAAGTGTCCAGTAGGGTCCAGTGATGTCCTTCAGGTATCCCAGTCTTTCAGACGACTTCATGACCACAGACGAGAGAGCGACAGGCCTAGACATTAAGTCCAGTGATTTTTTTTTTTTTTTTTTTGTGCGTTGTGTTTTAAGATGTTTTTATTTTTATTATGAGCTGTTTAAATATGTTTTAAACCTATTGTTTTATAAATATTTTTTAAATATCCTATTTGTTTTCATACAGAGAAACACAAGTTTCATTTGTTCAAGGCTTTGTATTTATTAATGAAATGTTTGTTTTTTATTGACATTAAATACGTCACATAGCCTACTCAGTGTATTTGTAACAACATGAACATTAAGGAAATAATACGATCAAATATCAGTCAAATGGGAAACACTTTACAACATGTTACACATTTATTCATATATTTTTAAAATTAAAATAAAAAGTTGTAGTATCATTGAAGTAACAAACAGTGTTTGTATCCATTAACATTAATCTTTTCATACTCTGCGTCATTATTATTTGTAACAACATGAACATGAAAGATACTATCACTGTCAAATGGGAAAAAACGTAATTACAACATTACACATTTTTAAATATTTTTTAAAATAAAAAATAAAAAGCCTATATCCTTTGTATCCATTCATTACCATTAAGCTTGATCAATAGGCTGTTTTAAAATGTTGCTCGTTGTATAGGCTACATTATGACATCTTAGGCTACTGTATGAACAGAAACGTGACTTTTAAAAAAAAGTATTTTAGTTAAATATTTCGATCAAATCAAAAGAAAGTACTGTTTAAGCCCCGCCCCTCACTTCCGGTTCTGTAGCTGCTGTTCTGAAACTGCTGGTGCTGCGGACCTGCAGCTGGACATATCGCAGCTTTTGACCGAGTGCTCCACTTCGCCATCTGGTGGTCAATAAAAATTCTTACACCAACTGTGTCAATGAATTCCATCCATTTTCCAAAGTGCTTGTCCTATGTAGGGTTGTGGGGAGGCTGGAGTCTTTCCCAGCGTCTCGGGTCGAAAACACACTGGACAGATGGACGGGCCATGACAGGGATGACACACACACACATTTACACTCACACCTACG
Source organism: Vimba vimba (assembly GCA_022828995.1). Taxonomy (NCBI): domain Eukaryota; kingdom Metazoa; phylum Chordata; class Actinopteri; order Cypriniformes; family Leuciscidae; genus Vimba; species Vimba vimba. The sequence continues at coordinate 27,231,258 of CM040837.1, read as the reverse complement.
GGCAAACTTCCATTCTCTAATTCACCTGTCCTGTGTGTCTTTGGATTGTGAGGTAAACTGGAGCACAGAGTAAACCAACACTGAGAAAACACACAAACTGCACACAGAAAGGCCTCTTGACACAGCTGGCACTCCAATACACACTGGATTATACATGTTCTGATGTTTGTTTGTTTTCGTTATTATTGCTTCAGGAATGTGTTTTGTTTTTTATTTCAAATTTTTATTTTTGCAGGTAAATTACTATATAAAGATATATAAAATAAAATATGATGAATTTCTTATTCATTCTTTGCGTTGTAATACAGTCCGTAAAATGAAAATATGTTATTCTTATCCTGTAATGAAATACTGATTTATGTTGAAAATCATTCAAACTTCAAAGATCAAAGTTTATCATTTATGAACTGCTCCTTGTTGTAAGTTTTTTTAGGTCAGTGTGAATGACAAGTATGTTTTCCGAATGAGAATTGTTGCCATTGTTATTGTTTTGAGGTATGAAGTGTTTTGTTGGTCAGAGTGAGTTTTGGAGGTGAGATTAACTGTTTGGCCAAGATTCATGTTGGTAATGCAGACTGTATGAAGAGTTTTGAAAATGTGGCTTGAGTAATGAACACTGATTGTTAGCAATAAAAAAACTGTAATTTCATTGTAAATATTCTGCTAAGATTTTATATTTCAATATAATTCCTCCAGAATTGTTGGAGTTTGCAATCTGAATGTGCAATCTTTTATCAATTTTGAAAGCAGTGTGTTAGCATTCGTGATAGCAAAAATGTGCTGCAAATATAGTGTGAGGTATGAATTCAGTTCAATTAACATTTATTTGTATAGCGCTTTTCACAACACACATCGTTTCAAAACAGCTTTACGGAAAATACATGTCAACATTAATTACAACATGCATCAATTGCATGTAATGAATGCATGTAATTACATTACAACATGAATGACAAAAGTGTTCATGGATTTTGAAAAATGCGGTCATTGAATGCATTTTGTGTGAAAAAATTGTTCAGACTTCTGTTTCACTGAATGTGTTAAGAGTTTTGAACATGTGGCTTCAGTATTGACCGATGCTTGTTACCAATTGAAAAAAAAAAAAAAACCTGTAACACATTATTAGCTAAACTGCGTGATTTTTATATGTAAATTTCTGAAATTCATTACAGTCACCTCTGATAACAGACCACTCTAAATTGTAATCTCGACACATGCATTTTCTGTAAAGCTGCTTTGAAATATGTATCGTTTTAACAGGAAGCCGAGTGTTTGCTGAAGGAGTAGCCTTTACAGTTTCGCTCTCCTTAATTCGTCAGTTCCCCTCCGCATGGTTGCCAGGGTAGCGGTTTTCCCGCACAATTGGGCTATTTTAAAAAAGGAGTTGCGGGAAAAATTACAGAGTCGCGGGTTGCGGTTTTTTGGGCTACATTTATAATGTACCGCGGCCGCAAAAAAATAATAAAAATAAATAAATTGTAGACAAAGATCAAATGAAAAGGGAACTTTTATTAGTGGGTGTTGATCCCGGGAATGAAAACTTGGCAACAATTGCTGCTGCTCGCGAGACGTGTGCTTTTGACTCAACAACATCACAAATCAAGTATCATCACATCATATGAGAGCGTTGTAGAAGCGTCGGTTCGGTTGTCCATGGATGAACAAGCAGCATTCTAAAATGTCAGGTAAATGGGTAAAGTATGGAAAGAAGTATCGCAAAGAATGGGAGACAGAGTAATGATTAAAGGAGTGGATTCGTAGTGTTCCAAATGATGATAGAAACGCATTCTGTAAATATTGTAAATGTCAAGAGCTCACCAAGCTGAGAATTCTTTGCTAAATTTAATGAGGATTCGAGCTTACATGCAAAAAAGAAACATATGCTGCCATTAATTTAAACCATCACCACGGATGCTTTCTCTCTTTACTGCTGAAATCCATTTAGCACTACCTTAGAAGGGTGGGGAAGAGGGCATAAATGTCTAAAATAAAACAGCCCTGAGATTCTGTTCAAAGCTGTAATCAAAATGAGGCTGCACAGTTAGACCATCTAAGAAGAAAATGTTGTGAAAAGTTCTGGAAAAAGAAGAGACAAACAAAAAATAAAGGGCCAAGTGTTCAGGTTCACCCAGTAAGCTATTGGGAATAATATTGATAAAAGCCAGTTTATGTTAATTTAGTTTAACAGTGTGCTAATTTTAATATTGATGCTTGTGTGTAAACAGAACAATCGCAGATCTGGAGAGAAAAGCATCAGAGAGAAGTCCTGATAAGAGAAAAAGTACAAGTTAATACTTCTGACTAGGGTTAGAAAATATCAGAGAGGACATGTTCTTATTTGACCTTTATTGTATGAGATTGTGTATAAAAAAAACAGTGTGTGATATTAAGAATTTGGGTAAGACAAAAGGCCAAAACTTTACACTTAAACTTATACATATATACATTTATTTTAAGACCATTTGTGGGAATCCAGCCGTTGTCTAATCTGATTGGACACGGGAAAATTGGGCTAGTTTTCATTCCATTTGGGCGGGTTTTGAGTTGTCATTGGGCTGGAAATATTTCTGGGACCTGGCAACCCTGCCCCTCCGAGTTCCTTTACAAAAATGAAACCAAGACTGAAAGAGGCCTGAGTGATTCGCTTCCACAATGTTAGCGCAAAATCTTTTAATCGTTTTAATTTTGTTGTCTAATATAACATTAGCGTCAGGTTTCCTGGATGTGATTGCGGCTGTCGGCTCTTACCTGATTAACGTGTATTTGGAACGGGACGGTTTGCTGCCTTTTGACACTAAACGTGAGTATACCCGGAAAATAATGTATCGTGTGTAGGCCTATAGAAGAGTTAAGTTTACGCTTCAGATGTTTTGTTGTTTATTTCCAAAATATAGGCTAGGCCTACTGTGATTTCGAATGTCACAAACTTAATTTCGCAAACTTTAATAACTTTCCAGCAATGTGTAGGCTAAAGTTTTTTGGGGTCTTGAAAGAGTAGTGACATGTGGTACACCCTACATGTGGTAAGGGTTTTTTTTTTTTTTTTTTTTGTGCATGGTTAAAATGTTATAGTCCAGTCATTTTATGAAAAAATGTTGATTTTATGAAAAACAAATTGCAACAGAAGCAAACTCAACTGATGATTTTGTATCCTCAATATGTCCTGAGTAAGAAAAAAAAAAAAAAAAAAGCCCCGAAGAATCCCATTAGGGGAAAGTTTAGATAAAGACCCAAAGAACCCTTCCCTCAACAATATCATTCCAGCCATGATACCCACACACCTACCTCCTCATTTCTTGTATCTATAATATAATGCACCTATGTCTCGCTGCACTATACAAGTATGCACCCCAATCACCTATGTTCTGTTTTTCAACCTTTGTGTTTTCTGTTTTATGTGCTTTGCTGTAAATGCCTATGTTTGTCTAGTGCTATCTTGTCCTACCGTTTTTTTTGTTGTTGTTGTTTTTTTTTTTTTTTTTTTTTTCAGCACAATTCATTTACATATATATGTCAGTATACGAATATTAGTTCAATATGCAAATCAAATTCATAACCTGGAACATCCGTGGCGTTAGCTCTCAAACAAAAAAAAATACAGTTCTCAACTATCTTCCCTCAGACTCGATCGTCCTCCAGAAACAGTCCCAAACCCAATCTCTTAAAAATTAATAAAGCCTGGTTTCTAAAGTCCTTCTTCCTGCCTCTATGTATTAATGTTCATGGGTAGCCTAAATGGGTTCCATTCAGACCTTAAAATTAAGTATTTTACTGTTATATGTCAACAAGATTCATCAAGACATTTTCACCTGGCTAGACCCAATGTTTAGATCTGTTGTGGTATTTATGCAAATTAGCACATACGTAATTAGATTATGCACCGTTTGTCCATGTTAACAAACAATTTCCAAAAACTTGTAATACATTTTTTGTTTGTCTTGATGTAAATAATCAACTCAGTAATTTTCATGGTGATATCTAAAGGTTAACATTTTTACCCTATTCACGTGAGAAAAAGAATGAATAGGCGTATGAATAGGCTATATTTGGGTCTTTTTCGAAACTTTCCCCTAATGGGATTCTTCGGGGCTTTTTTTCCCTTACTCAGGACATATTGAGGATACAAAATCAGTTGAGTTTGCTTCTGTTGCAATTTGTTCAAGGTTGACCCCCATTTTGGCTTAAAATAACTGGACTATTAGTAGAATGTTACCACGTCCCCCTTGCCACATTTTAGTGACCTCATACGTTTACCTGGTAGCTTACGTCTTAAATTTGTATGATATTTCAGTGCTTTTTGAACGAAAGGGAGAGATGTAAATTAGTCTATTTGAGACTCAAGTGTTGTGTTTTTATATTTCTTAAGAATTCACTTTCTGAAATTCAGCATTTATTATTCGAAATGTTATAATAACATTACTTTCATTTACTAGTCTAGATTTCCATGAGAAATTTGCAACATTATTGCAGGTGTGGTACTGTGTAACAAAATGCAACCTTGTTAAAATGTAAACTAAGCTAAATTATACATTTTTAGTATAAATGATCATTGCAAACTACAAACAATATTTTTGACCACATATCTTTACATCTTTCAGGTTTGGAGGCAGATTTAAATAAATCTCTCTTTGGGCAGCACATCGTGTCTGATGTTGTACTAAAATCTGTAACATCATTTATGACTGACAGCAAACCAAACAAACCGCTGGTTCTGTCTTTCCATGGGACTTCAGGAGTTGGGAAAAATCATGTTGCTAAAATCATCGCAAGAAACATTTACAAAAAAGGGGAAAACAGCAAACATGTTCATGTGTTTGTATCTGAGCTCCATTTCCCACACAGAGAACATTCACACACCTACAGTGTAGGTAAAAAATACATATTTCATGTTACATAATCAATAGTTAGTTAGCGAATAGGTAGCCTATAGCTGTTGCAAGTGTTTTGTCAATAGATTTCTGCCAGAGCAGGTCAATTTGGTGAGCAAGGCCACAATATTGTGTAGTTGCGCATAACCACACTCAAAAAAAAAAATGCTGGGTGGTTTCAACTCATATTTGGGTCAAATATGGACAAACCTAACTGTTGGGTTTCAAATTTAATAAAAAAAATTCAACCAACCATTGGATTTGTCAACATTTGATTATTGATTAATTATCCTCCTGGAACCCAGGAATAGACTTTTGTCCACTGTAGTGGACATTATATTTTAGTGAATTTCTCTGACACCATACATGTCACCTGTCACAACCTGGGTGTCCTGTAAAGAGCACATTCAGGACTTTTCAGAGATACCAAATGTTTATAGATACCAACTTATCCTTGGTCTTTAAAAATGCCTGACATTAATTTAATGATCAAATGTACCACTCTAATGGAAATATGATAATATATTGTAATTATAATTTAAATCGGACTACTTTTCAAATTGTATTTCATAAACCAACATCTCAGGAAAACATTATGGGGTTTCAAATCAAAAAATGACTTTCTATTACAGAACAGGGCATTGATATCATACATGTCCACTGTAGAGGACTTAAATCATGTTTATCAGGCATTTTAGGAGACACAACAAGTGAATATGGAAATAAATTATACATCAATATTCCTATGAAATATTATATATTATTATTAAAATGTTGCTAATTATATGTTTATATGAGATTATAGTTGTAATACACGTTAGCTGAACCACATTTGTGTGGCTATAAATTTTAAGATTTCTTTAAATGAAAACAAAAAGAGGCAGTAAGTGTTACTATACTACAAACATAGTAAATCATATTCTTAAATTTTTTTACAAAAATTGCATGTTCTTAAAAGCATTTGCATTTGTATATTCTGTATATCCTTATAACCCTCATCTGTATATTCAGGCAAAACTAAAGAAATTGTTTCTTGATGAAGTATATTGGTTTCCTCGCTCCATGTTCATATTTGATGAAATGGACAAGATGGATCCTCAGCTGATTGACACCTTAAAACCTTTTCTGGACTACAATGATCATGTAGACAGAGTGTCATTTCACAATGCAATCTTCATCTTTCTCAGGTAAAAAATGTAATTGTTTGATTCAAGCTGAGTGCTAATTAAATACGTCTACTCTCCCAAAAGATCAACCCAACTAATGAGAAGCTGTTTATTTGTAGTAATGCAGGTGGAAATGTGATTGTCGACACGGCACTGGATTTCTGGAGAGAAGGCAAAACACGAGAAGAGATCAAGATGAACAGCAAAGAACTGGAGACTAAAATCTCTCAAAACATCTTAAATGATAAGAACAGTGTGTATTGAAAGAATATTGAAATATATTTTCCAATATACTTTTTTTTTTAAATGGCAAAAGTATATTTTAAAGTATATTTATATAAATGTTGTTGAAAAGTTTAATATGGAAATGGTAAATAAAAAAAGCATTATTAATTATATTTTATAAATGATTACATTTAATTTACATTTAATTTAATGATTACATTTAATTTAATAACCTGCACATATATTGTTACATTCTTGTATTACATAAATAAATTTGTTCCTCTACGTTTTACAGGTGGATTTCAGCACTCCAGTCTCATAGATCATCATCTGGTTGATCACTATATTCCTTTCCTACCTCTGGAGCTGAAGCATGTGCGTCAGTGCGTCCTGGCTGAGATGGTCCATCTGAACATGACTGAAGACTTTGATTTGGCAGATAAAGTGGCCAGAGACATGCCCTTCTTCCCTGAAAAAGAGAAAATCTTTTCAGTTAAAGGCTGCAAGTCTGTCAGACAGAAACTGTTTCTCTATTCTGATGAATAGATAAAAGACTTTTTTTTTAAATTACTTTTGCAATTTCTTTAATGCACATAGTTGAACATCAATGAGGTACTGACTTTAGGTTTTGCTCATTAATATCCCAGTGTTGGTGATGATGTGCCTTGTATAGTGTAAGAAAACATTATGTGGACGCCGAAGATCTCAAAAATGAAGTTTATTACAGCATAGCGGTGGCAAAGTACACGAAGCACCTTGGGTTCTCCGGCGCCAGAATGAACCCAGAACATCCTAATCTTAAACCCTTTATCCTGTTACAGTTTATCACTCTTAATGTAAATGAAGTTGCTCTTGTTGTAACAGCTGTGGTCAGTATGTTAATGAAATTGAGACACCCCATTGTCTGAGATGGTTCTCTGTGTCCCACACCAATTCCCATTTTACAATTGTTGATGACCATTTGCTCCGGATGAGATCAACCCAAATGGTGAATCAACAATATAAATTCACTTCCTTTATCTCTATTATAATTAAAGGGCACCTATTATGCAAAATTCACTTTTACATGGTGTTTGAACATAAATATGTGTTGGCAGTGTGTGTACACAACCACCCTATAATGATAAAAATCTACCCAGTGCTTTTTTTTTAAATCTCCATAAATCATAAGCACTGTCTCAGAACCAGCTGTTCTCAGATTCGGGGCAATGTGACATCACTTTGCACAGGCCCCTCCCATGACAGTTGATTGACACTTCAGTTTGAGCATAGACCCGCCCTGAGTGAGCTGGACACAGTCCGTTATTGTTTCCATGCTGGAGCAGCTGTGGACAAGAATGTCTTCTAAAGCGATTGAGGTGTTTTATTGTTGGATGTAAGAATGAACATACCAGTCTTCATTTACTCTCGTTGTTACTCGAGGATGGATCTGTACCAACTGTTCATGATCCAGCTTATTCTCTGGCTCTGTGGGAATTATTGTCTGACTCCGAGTTGAAATGAGCACCGCTATTCTGTTTTGACATTATCAGATGAGATTGTCCTGGCTCTGATCTCGAGCTCGTGAGGCTCCGCCCTTTGGGCCGACAGCAGCATCTCATTTGCATTTAAAGGGATACACACTAAAACGCAGCGTTTTTCGAGTAGTATGAAGCTACTCAGACTCGGAGCCCGCAGCTACAGTCCTGCACCCAGAGTCCCGCATTCTCAGACCCCTCGTTTTTCGAGACAGCGCCTCCTATCAAATTGGATTGGATAAACATGTAAAGAACTTAAGCCGAAACGTGAGTATCGTCAATTTTATTTAGCGAATCATACTCATTCGATTTCTTTTTTAATCAAACTACTTTATAGCTCATCGATACACCAACATATGAATAGTCCATTTAATATTTGTAAAGATTGTTTGTAACAAAATTTGAGCAGTTAATGTATGTTTTTTCGCCTTTTTTCCCCGAAAATATTTTGATAGCTAACGTTAGCCTTTAACCTTGGACTTTTTGTAGACAAGCCATTGTAAAAATTTTATTAAAATTAGTTGACATTAAAGTAGACCAATTAAATACATTAAGTGTGTTAATATCAAAGAATGTCATCATTAATTATTTAATCAGATTTACCGTTTGACCTTTTTTTAATTACCGGACCTTTTCTCCTAAAACTATAAATTGAATTAATTAATGCCGGAGTAATTATTTTACTTTATAGTCACTAACACAATTCTTTCTTCCTTTTTTCTTTGCTTTGTCCTGTTTACAGCAAGATGATGTTCAGGTGATCGTTAAATAAAGTACAGAATTGTTTATTATTGGTGTTTTGTCTATTCTTATTTGAGTTTTGCTTCGCATTCAAAATATCAAAAAACAGGTTTTGTAATGTTAGCATGGTATAATGTTAATTAGACCATTATAGGTTGAACTGAAAGAAAAATTGGAATTTGAATTAAAAAAAAACATTGTAGCAATATAACATCACATAATATTTTTCAGAAGATAGTTCAATCTGTAATTGTATCCCTTCCATCAGTAGTTTTCTTTCAATTACGCCCACGCTCAAAAAATAACTACTGGGTAATTTGTTAGTCAGAGAACACAATGAGTTTTTTTGGCACATGTATTAAGCAGGGAACGCAAATATTTATTTGGATAACTTTAAATAAAACGAGACCGTAATATTGCAAAATATTGCATTTTAACCCACTGTTGGGTTAGTCCATATTTGACCCAAAATTGGGTTAAAACAACCCAGCACTTTTTAGAGTGTATAGGCCTATTGTTTTCGGTGGCATTAGGATAAGGGTGTTATACGATCTTCCGAACAGCAGGAGGCGCTGTCTCGAAAAACTAGGGGTCTGAGAATGCGGGACTATGGGTGCGGGACGCGATATTTTTTTTCCCAGGATGGTAGGGGAAGGCTCATGAATATTCATTAGGGAAGTCATCCCTGATTGGTCTGATGACCTACCCCAACCCCACCCCTAAACCTACCCGCCATTGGGGTCTGATGACCTACCCCTAACCCCGCCCTAAACCTACCCGTCACTGGGGTTAAGACCAATCAGGGATGACTTCCCTAATGAATATTCATGAGTCTTCCCCTACCATCCTGGGAAAAAAAATATCGCGGGCGGGACTGTAGCTGCAGGCATAATAGAGCATCACAGTCCCGCCCACAGCCCAAGAGCGCTTTGGTGACGGAAGTAAATTTCCCATTCATTTCTCCCATTGACGTTTTGGAAAATCCGTATTTAAAGAGTTTTAGAGCATGTCTGAGGATAACCAGCTACGGCTGAACTCATAGGCATACAACATATCGTTTCGAGTGAAAAAACGACGAGAAAATCCAAAAAAAGTCAAAGGTAGGCTACAAGACTGTGTACATATTTTCATTTCCAAGCGAAGGAACTACTCATCCCATAAACCACCGCGCCTCACTGAAGTCGACTGAAGCATTCAAACAAAATAACAAAAAAGAAAGAAAGAAAATTACAATTATTTTGTGAAAAGACATTAATCTGTGTTTAATGAGATGGTTTAGCGTGTGTGTTCAGTGTGTAGTTTGTGTGTTTATTTCAAAGCCCTTTATGACACAGGGACACTCTGCTACACACTGATGATGGCTTAGGTCGAAACGCGTCTGTGTTGACATGGTTACAATAAATTCATGAAATTATACCTTGAGAGTGCGGTTTTTCGTCTTTATTTTTGATAACTTTTTTTATTACTCGCACCCATAAATGATTTGGGAGTTGAGCGCGCCAGTTCTCAATATTACAGGACACTCTGCTGACACAGGACAGGTTGAAGATGTTTTTGTTCAAAGGTTCCAAAACATGTAGCATGCATTCTAGCCTACTTTACAATTATTTGTAATGTCTAGCATGTTGTGTTGTGTGTGGACGTGTTTATGAAACTGCCGGTAGCCGGTAGCCGGGTCACCAACAGCCTGCAAGGTTTAATAGTTTTGGCGGTCCGCGGCGTTCTGCTCATCAGTTTCAGCGACCCACGGGCAGGTTGCAGACAAATGCCTCAACAATTTCCCACTTGTGGTCCATGCTCATTTTATTCATGAAGTTATAGTTCATCCTTAATTGTAATAACATTTAATGTATTTTCTTAATAACAACAAGTGAAAATTAAACAGTGATGGTCAGCAAACCAGAAAGTGCATCATATTCAGTTTATTAACTTACCATGAATAAATTATTACACAAATGTTCAGTAAATGCATGAAGAGGTATGCCTAAGCTAAATATTGTTTTGACAGTGGCATCATAAAATGCTTGATATGACTCATACCATATGAAGGCTACAGTAGCCTAGCTAAAGTGAACGATAATGTTAACTAACGTTGCCATTTCCCTGCAAAACTCACAACAACTTTAGGTCTTGTCTCTCATGCTGGCCCTTACAAAACACACAAGCTGACCCTCGGACACGCTACACTCAACTACATGACCCGATTTGAAGTGGTTTTCACCCCTTTTAACACTTTTGTTTTCCTCCTTGAAAAAAGCCATCATGGCAGCCAAGGAGATCATGATTGCACTGATAAGTCTACCGTGCAAAAAACGCAACAAACACAGTTTTTTTTTTTAATGATCTTCTTCAGTCTTCACGGACTTTCGCGGGGTTTAACCAGACAGTTACACGAGCTCCACCAATCAGATGCATCACTGTGGGATTGTGGGATTGTTCAGGATTGTGGGTAATGAAGTACTTCTCCAAGACATCGCGAATAAAAGGCATTTATCCCAAAACAAGGTTAGTGCCCCATGAACTTTTGGCGGTTATATGAGCATATATAATTGCTTAGTACAGCCGTAGCTGGTTTTAAGTCTACCATGTATGGTTACGTTTTTATGGCTTATATCCCAACTGTCAATGGAGAAATTGTATTGAATTTTTACTTCCGGAACCGGCTGTGGGCGGGACTGTGATGCTCTATAGGTGCCCTTTAAGCCATTTTGGGGATGAGCTCATTCTAAAATATATTTTGGCTTCATAGATAGATATTTATCATGAAAATCTGAATTTTTTTAATCAGGTCCCCGGTACATCTACCAACCCAGAAAACATGAAAAGTTACAACTCAGTAACTTTTGGTAAGCCTTTCTCTGCAATCATGTCAAAAAATAAGCTGATCAGAATTAGCTTTCCTTCTGACGTCTTATAATATTACCGCCCCTTAAACTGCACGTTTCCACCCACAGTGCCGCCATTTGGTTTTCGCAAGCGACAACAGTGTAACCAGTTCTAATGGCAAAAGTTCGAGCAAAGCATGCAAACTGTTCTGTCGTTGGCTGCACAGACAAGCACAGAACACTATTTGACCAAAACATTTTAAACATGTTAAAAGTATGAAAAGTTAAATATGACGGTACATGCAAGTCGATTATAATTAGATGGATCAATGTAACTCCACAACAACTACATAAAGGTATCAACTAACCATTCAGAAACGTCCAGGGTGCGTTTCCCAAAAGCATCATTAGCCAACTATGTTCGCAAGTTCTGTCCTTACCAGCATAGTTCAATGAGTTGGTGTTTCCCGAAACCATCGTTCCAACGAACATTCACAAACGGCATCGCAAAGTTGTGTGATTGGAAAGACTCTCAGCCTGCGGTTAGAAGCAGAGTTTCTGGTTTGCATGGCATGTGAACGTATCACTGTAAAACCCAACAAGTTAACTCAACTCAAACCGATTGAGGAAACTTATTGCGGCAAACCATTTAAGTTTAAAAATAAATACATATGAGTATTGTGAACTTATATATATTGATATTATATATATGACTCAATATATATAAGTTCACAATACTCATATGTATTTATTTTTAAACTTAAATGGTTTGCCGCAATCAGTTTCCTCAATCGGTTTGAGTTGAGTTAACTTGTTGGGTTTTACAGTGTAATAAATCCTTATCTCGAGCAAAATAAGCAAGCTGACACTCAGTACAACCTGTGTCTTTTATTTAGAATACATATAATTTACGTCTTTTAGTTTGTCAACAGATTTAAAGCACCGTTTTTGAAGTGTGTGCATGTGCGAAAGTGCTCTACTAACGAGCCTATGACTGAATCTAGAAATAAAGCAAAATAACTGAGAAAAATTTGAAATAGTCCTCAGATGCCATGTCTGTAATTTATATCAAAACATCTAGCGTTAGTTCAATCTCAAACCGTTTCATTAAAAGAAGTTATACACACAAAAACAGCTTACACCCAAAAGGGGCAAATTTGACAAGCTATAATAAATTATCTGGGGGGTATTTTGAGCTGAAATTTCACAGACATATTCTGGGGACACCATAGATTTATATTACACCTTGTGAAAAGGGGCATCATATGTCACCTTTAAACAGTGTTGCGACATCCAGTGAGAAACGTTTCAATTCGACACACCTCTCTGTTACAAACCACAAATCACTCAATGATTTAACTAGTTTTAAATCCGATGAAACAGCCTCAACATTTCCAACATGACTGATGAGGAAAACAGAAGAAACATTGTGCCATGAACAAAGTTAGAAGACTTTAAATCCCCTAATCCAGTGGTTCCCAAACTTTTAACAGGCATGTACCCCCTGATACATTACGGAGTACCCCCAACACCACCAATTGTTAACAAGTTTTTTTTTATTATTATTAGGCTATATTTATTTTTTATCAATTTTGTCGAGAATAGTGAATAGAATCATAAACATATGATACAAATCTCATCAAAAGTCAACATATGATATAGGGCTGTGACGGTGGCAGTTTTTTACCACCGCGGTAGTAATGGACCCAAATACCGGCGGTGTTGCGGTGGTCGGGGGACATTGTTTAAAAAAAAATAAAAGAAAAAAAGAAAAAGAAAAAAAGAAACAACACACTAAAGCCTGTAAAGCATTGAAATAAATATCAGTAAATACTGGTAACTTACATAATATAATAAAGTTGAATCTATTTTAAAAAATAAAAAAAACGTTCATTAACTTTTTCCACACAAAGACGCGTGATACAGCCTACCGCTCTGGGCCCGGTTTCCCGATAACGCTCACTCTTAGCCTGCTAAGAAGACTCAAAAGATATATCTTACCAAATTTGTTTATTTTCCTAAGTGTGTTCCCCGAACTGTACCTTAGAAAGCTGCTTAAGATATACCTTCTTAAGTGCGACGTGACCCGGCGCTGTCCGTGGCCATGGTGCTGAATTGTTTGAAATCGATGGCTCGAGGATCAATTATTCACTCGTGCAGGGGCTGTTTATGTGAAAAAGCGGTCATCTTTATAAAAGAAGCACTTCAGAAATAGTTGAAATTGCAATTTATTATGATTATTGGATATTATAAAAAATAATCCAAACTATAATAGCCTATAATAGCCTAACCTACATATTTTAAAATTGTAACATATAGCCTATTGCTGCCACAATAACCTTTTCAAAAATTTACGTGCCGCCTTTTCTTTTCCCATTTTTGTTCGCTGAGGTGGAGCTGCGATGAAATATTGTTCTTGTGTAAATACTTTCCAGCATTTCAGTAATAAAAGTTTACATCTTGCGTACGGTGCTCGGCAGTGATCAAAAAGGATTTAAACCGTGAATTTTGAATCTCTTGTAAACTCGGATATGTGGATTCAGACGGCAATTAAATTACCACACGACCTGTTTGTCAAAAAACAGAAGGTACTAATTTGGCCAGGGATTTTTACGCGGATTGGGTGAGAAAAACACTGTTAGGATTCGGACGGCACTAAAATCACCGACTTACCCCTGTAAATGTTTAAAATACCAGACGAGCCCATGAGAAACAATATTAGCGTCCGAATATGACTTAACTGACAGTAGCCTATGCTTTCACTGGCCTTTAAAAGAGCGTTTTAATTCAATTAATAATATTGTATAATAATATAATTAAAAATCTAACAACAATCAGTGTAATGACAATTTTATTCTTTGCATGAAAACACTTGAATTAGCCTAATTTAATACTGTCTGGGTGTATTAAAACTTCAGAATTATATTCATTTAGACCTGAACAACGCTAAGAGAGAGCTACGAATGGTCCAGACCAACCTTACGAAAGTGTGACTTACAAAAGATATACTTAGCGTACGAACGTTTCGGGAACCGTCCCATAAGGTTAAGAGAGAGGTTAAGGAATAGGTTAAGAACTACTTAGAGATAAGAACGCTTTGGGAAACCGGGCCCTGCTCTTTGAGAGGGATGTGGGACACGAGCAGGAAAGAGACCATCGATCTATTTTCTGATATCTTCATGTTTTCTACTTGTAAAAGGTATGAAGAGCAAATTCTATATTCCACAAGGGCAAGGCATTTAGGCTATGTTTGCGCGCTGCCAGAGAAAGCCAAACTAAAATCACCCGCGCGTGTGAAACGCGCTTTACAAATGAACTTGACACGCCTTACCAATTATCATATGTCTAATAACAAGCACAAACTGTGTTAAAAAGAATTTGACATACAATTAAAAATGTAGGCTATCTGTCCTACAGCGTTTTTCTACTTTAACACAGTAAAGAATACAAAAATAATTGACCTAAAAGCGAACAAAGGAAGAAACGTTTATTTCCTTTGGAAATGGGTGAGACGCGAGTGAAGATATGGGAAAAGAAACAAGAGAATCCATGCATGGATGAGTCACGATTTTTGAATATTCGATTAGTTGATTTAATTATAGAATATCTAATGTTCTAATGTCTGTTGTGCGATCATTCTCTAAAATAAAATCACCATGTTCTGGTGCTGATGCGGTGGTGACGAGTTCATGTAACCAGAGGGTGACGCTGCCAATAACGCACATAACAGCTGTCACAAAGAGGCGGCAAAAGTAATGATTATGAATGTGTCAAATATAGGAATGAGACATTTGAATATTTTATTAATAAAGTGTTTATTTTTTTGTGTCAGTGTCGGGCTGCAAAGATGAAGTTGACGATGCTGACTCGTTATCTTCGCAGTGAACGCGCCTATAGAGAGAAATGCACACTTCATACGGATATGCATATGCTAGTAGTCGGTTTATTTTCGTTTCGAATTGTTTTGTTTAAAAGTAGACAATTCAAGCTTTCTATAAGGAATAATTAATGGAATATTTTTTAAATTCACTAATAATCGGATGACCAGATTGCAAACCAGAATTCAAAGCCGAAAAAGCTTAAGTTTATGGCCTCACGCACAACTCTCTCATTCGTCATGAATTCAAACTTTTCCATGGCTGCGATATAACATTTAATTGCTAACCTATTATTTATTTTGTAAACAAAGCTTTGTGTGTCATAATATTAATGTAAAACAGCATTCATATTTTTGGCAAACCACCGCCGGTAGCTACACCTCAGCCACCGCGGTGGCGCGGTTGTCAAGATTACCGGCACAGCCCTATTTCGCGTACCCCCTGAAATCAGTCCACGTACCCCTGGGGGTATACCCAGTTTGACAACCGTGGCCCTAATCGCACACATTTACCATGAATGTACTGTAGTAATTTACCATGGTTTGGGCAGAAATGTGGAATATTTATATTTAATACTATGTTATAGTCATTTATATTGCATTAGATTTATTAGGTGGGTAGAGGAATATAGAATTCATTTTGTTATGAAATTATGGCAGTTTCTATGTGAAGGTGTGTATAGTTTTTAACTGTTTAGGCATTTTTTATACAGTGGTAGTGAATGAGAAGCCAAGGTTTTACCTGTGGTCACCAAGTCTTACTGTCAGAATATTTTTATTTAAGCCTATAATAATTATAAATATAATAATTCTTACCAATAGCTATGAGCTTGTATAATTCATATATTTGTTCCAAGGAAAATTGTACACAGCTGTAAATAAGTTATTTATTGTGGTCTTATAAATCTGCATACTGTAGGCCTACCACATTCCAAAGTAAAGTTGGAGCAACACTTTTTCAGGTTTACTTTAGGTTATTTATTGATACTGTTATGTTTCAATAAATAATGTTTTTTCAAAATCAATAAATAAGAATTTTCTGGAGTATGTCAGCTCCAGTTTGGATCCAGCCTATTACTTCAATGAGCTCATTGTTTCTGCATTCAATTATTACATTGTTAAAATAAAAATAATTCCGCTAACTGTGATTTTGTATAGGTCTATGTAAATTTCTGAAATACATAACTTAGACAGTTACTTCTGATAACAGATCACTCTAAATTGCAATATGGACTCCTGTACTTTCTGTAAAGCTGCTTTGAAATTATGTGTATTGTGAAAAGCGCTATTCAAAATGTGAATTGAATTTAATTACAATTACAACATGAATGCATTTTACATGAACACAAAAGTGTTCATGGATTTAGAAAAATGTGCTCATTGACTACATTTTGTGTGAAAGCAATGAAAAATGATTCAGTTTGGTCTGCATAGACTTTCACTTTCACTGAATGTGTGAAGACTTTTGAACGTGGCTTCAGTATTGACCGATGCTTGTAAAGCTGTAAATGCTTTGAAATAATATGTAAACTATTGTGAAAAGTTCTATACAAATAAATGTAAATTGAATTGAAATGTAAAGAACAGCTTACATTTCTGCAGTTGTCATGTAAACTCTGACCAATAAGTGTTTCGTTCTTGTAAAGAAACCAATAGATGCTTTTTAACAGGAAGCTGAATGTTTGATTCCTGTTAAAGGAGTACGTGCAGTTTCATCATCTCAATTCGTCATTTCCCCTTCCTTTACAAAAACTAAACCAAGACTGAAAGAAGCCTGAGTGATTCGCTTCCACAATGAAAGCTCAGAAATGTTTAACAATTTTAATTCTGGTGTCTACTCTAACATTAGTGTCAGGTTTTCTGGAGGTGTTGGTAGCCGCCGGGGCTGTCGGTGTCGGTTCTTTCCTGCTTTACATGATTTCTAATGACGACTCTTTGATGCCTTTTGACCAGAAACGTGAGTAAACCGGAAAATAATTTATCATATGTATGGCTATAGAGAAGTTAAGTTTACGATTCAGATGTTTTGCTATTTTTTTCCAAAAGACAGGGTGATTTTAAATGTCACAAACTTCATTTCGCAAACTTTAATAACTTTCCAAAAATTGTGTCAATTTTTTTGGGGGTCTTGAAAGAGTAGTGATACATTTTATTCTGAGTACTAGGCCTACACAAGTTTTTTTTTTTTTTTTGCGCATGGTTAAATTTTCTTTACAAAACGTTACCACGTCGCCTTGCCACGTTTTAGCGACTTTGTACCCTATACGTCATAAATTTGTATTATGTTTCAATGCTTTTTAAACAAAAGGGAGAGATATGGAAATTATTTGAGACTCATTTCTTAAGAATTCACTTTCTGAAATTCAGCATTTTTTATTTTAAATATTATAATATTACTCTAAAATAGCCTACTAGTTTTTCATGAGAAATTTGCAACATTATTGCAGGTGTGGTTTTAGTAGGCTACTGTGTTTGTAACAAAGTGCCTGCACGTTGTTAAAATGTTGCTTGCTCGGTTAATTATAGTATGCCTATAAATGATAAATTATAGTATACATTTTTAGTATAAATTATAATTGCAAACTACAAACAATATTTTTGACCACATATCTTTACATATTTCAGGTTTGGAGGCAGATTTAAATAAATTGGCTCGCGCAGTATACGCCGCATCACCATAGGTTCATGCAGTTCCCACTGTTAAGCCAATATGAGTGTGTTATGGCTGTGCAGTAGCACTGCGTTATTGAATAAAAGGCTTCAGTAATCGGAGTAAAAGGAGTTTTCCCCATAGCATAATACAATACGAGTAAACGTTTCGATAGGGAACCTGCATGAGCTGGTTTGACTTTTCTTCATCCAGCTACAGTCTGCTTATTATAGTACCCCCAACCCCTTTTCTTTTGAAATGTTTTTTTTGCTTTCTGTGTTATTTGTAGTTATTTGTTTATAGCACAAATGATCATTGCAAGCTACAAACAATATTTGACTTCACATATCTTCACATCTTTCAGGTTTGGAGAAAGATTTAAGAGACTCTCTCTTTGGGCAGCACATTGCATCTGATGTTGTACTAAAATCTGTAACATCATTTATGACTGACAGCAAACCAAACAAACCGCTGGTTCTCTCTTTCCATGGGACTACAGGAGTTGGGAAAAATCATGTTGCTAAAATCATCGCAAGAAACATTTATGAAAAAGGAGAAAACAGCGAACATTTTCACCTGTATATATCTGAGCATCATTTCCCACACAAAGAAAAGTCAGACTTGTACAGCGTAAGTAAATAAATGGTAGTCCTTTTAGCCTTGGCCTAAGACTCTAGCAATCGCATTTACAACAAATGATTGCTTCTTTATGGTCAGGCTCTGTCTACCTTTAAGATGTAAGATGGCCCACAAGACTCTCAGACTCAGAGTTGGCCAGATAGTTGTGGATTTGGGTCATTTACAGTTTCACTATCTTCATTTTATACAGTAATGAAGTTGTGTTTCTGTTAAACAGACACCATTTTTCACACAGTATTCATTACTACACTTTAGTAGTACACTTTAGCGAAAATTTAGTAAATTGTATATTTAAAATTATAATATGTGTAAAATGGTCGTGGGATTATTGCTCATATCATAAGTAATTTCTCTACTGGGATTTGCATTTTCTTATTATTCAGGCACAGCTAAAGGAGTGGATTTCTAAAAGTGTATCAAGTTTTCCCCGCTCAATGTTCATATTTGATGAAATGGACAAGATGCATCCAAAGCTGATTGATACCATAAAGGCCTTTCTGGACTACAATGCCCGTGTAGACGGAGTGTCATTCCACAATGCACTCTTCATTTTTCTCAGGTAAAGCTCTCAAATCATGGGTTTGTTTTTCAGATTTCAACAAATGCAGTTGTAGGCAACATATTGGCTATATAAAAACAAAGTGGTAATTAAATAGCTCTACTCTCCCAAAACATTGCCCTAATAAGCTGTGTTTATTCTTAGTAATGCAGGTGGGAATGAGATTGCTGAAGTGGCTCTGGATTCCTGGAGAGAAGGCAAAGATCGTGAAGAGCTACGGATGAACAGCAAGGAGATGGAGACTAAAATCTTTCGAAACATTTTTACCAATAAAAACAGTATGTATTGAAAGATCATTGAAGTATTCTGAAAAAAATAATAAAATAATAATAATAATAATAATATATATATGTATTTGATTTGGTGTCTTCACAAAATTGGCTGGCAAATTGACGCTTGCAGCTCATATTGTAAGCCCAAAGTATATAGCAAATGCGTACATCCAAATATGTATAACCTTTTAAAATATAATCCATATATAAATGTATAACACAATATATAACTGTGGCTCCCTTCCTGGACCATCAAGGACACCTTTACTGATCAACAGGTTCAAAATGGTTAAAGTTAAGGATCGGATGGGCTTAGGGACATGGACAAGTAAGGTTCCAATAAGGCAGAATCCATTTATGATTTTAATAAATATAATCATACTGAATTAGGGATGCACCAATACCAATACTTTTAGTAGGGTAAAAATGGGGCTAACTGCACAACGGGGGTAAAAGGTGCATTTTATTTTATTTTCCTCTAAACCACTATGTACTTTCCCAAAACATCCGCTTTTCAAGATGCACGTGGAAATTTGGCTGATCCTTGACGCAATCGTGGATGTTTTTTTAAAATGTTGTAGATTTAAGTAGCAAATGAGAATCGCTAAATTATTGAACATATTTTGAGACAAAGGTCTTGTTATTGGTTTTCAGTGTTCAAGCTAATTAACGCAACAGTTTTTCAATAACGTAAGATAGGCACAATACGACTTCCAATTGTTGACTTTCTTTGCTAGTGCCATATCCGACCAAGCTACAAAGATTTAAGCGATGTCTGTGAAAAAGGGATGTGATAGACAAGCCCACGTGTCTGTGCCGCTGCGCGCTTAATCCAGTCTCTTATCAGCTCACGCACAACAGCTATAGCGTGAATATTTCATTTGTTGAACATTCTGTTAATTAGATACATTTACTTCATAGACATCCTTCTCTTAGCCTACATCACTGTGCCCAAGGCCGCATTAATGCACGGGCTTACCTGGGCTGAAGCCCAGGGGCCTCCCCAAGTTCAGGGGCCTCCCATGTTCAGGTTCATGATGAGCTGAAAAGGTCATATATTGTTTTAACTTGTCAGATTTTGTCGCTGTATGTCGCTAGTCGCTTGTGGACGTTGGTAGTGCTGTCGCTCTAATGTTATTGTTATGGTGCGTTCACACCAAACGCGAATAGAGCGTCTGGCGCGAGTGATTTCAATGTTAAGTCAATGCAAAGACGCGTTTACGCGCGTCTAGAGGTCCCGCGGCGCGAATGAGGCGTTAGACTGCTCGTCTGGCCACATCTATACAAAACACCATCACAAGTGATATTATACAACTATATCATTTTAATTTGACTAGGAATTAGGCTCAAAAGAAACAGTATGCTGTTGGGAGAGTGTTTTTATTTTAGGCTACCACACAACAGTGTTCAGTAAATAATTTACTAACGATCGATCAATCTACAAATTAAACTCACTCATACTATCATAAATTACTAAAACGTCATCCGAATTTGACAAATAATACATTTTCTTGTCCCTAATAGTCAACATAATGCAGGGGAAACTGTAAAATGAACTGCAGCAGTGCTAAACTTGCATCATAAAACTACAACACTCGAACTATAAATGTATGAATTAAACTCACTGAGACTGTCGACAGTTTCTTTTCCATGCATCATTTTATTATATCCATGTTTGTGGTTAGTTAGTCAAATCATATAAAACAGTGAAATCGCCCTTGAACTCTTCTTTCTTGCCTGCACTGCACTCGAGACGGTGACGGGAGCTGAGCTCCATTGAAAGGCTTCTTTCCTATTGGTTGTCGCTCGCGAAAATCATTTCTCATTTGCATAAAGTTGAAATTTAGTTGCTGTGTGTGGTTGTTAAATAAAGTTTCTTGTGTTTATGTGCTCAGTGATATGTTAATAACAATATTAAAATTAAAAACAATATAAAAAAACTCACTGTTTTGTAATGTAGATTACCTAGATTACACTTTTTTAAAATGAGACTCTATAAATCGAGGAGATGGGGGGCCTACAAAACCTCTCAGCCCCGGGGCCTAACTTTAGGTTAAGGCGGCTCTGACTGTGCCCTATGTTTGCTCTGTTGTCTGTGTTTCTTTGTTTGGACACAAACACGACACACGCTGGCGTATCGGCCCGGTACTGAATATTTGGTTGCATTTAGACATCAAATAACTCCTTTCATTTTCAATGTGTATGTCTACAGGTGGATTTCATCACTCCAGTCTCATAGATCATCATCTGGTTGATCACTATATTCCTTTCCTACCTCTGGAGCTGAAGCATGTGCGTCAGTGCGTCATGGCTGAGATGGTCCATCTGAACATGACTGAAGACTTTGATTTGGCAGATAAAGTGGCCAGAGATATGCCCTTCTTCCCTGAAAAAGAGAAAATATTTTCTGTTAAAGGCTGCAAGTCTGTCAGACAGAAGTTGGCCCTACAAATGGATGAATAGATGAAAGCCTTTAGCAGCACTTGTTCCAATTAACTTTTAAACATACAGTTGTACTGCAATGAAGTATGAACTTACATCTCTGTTTAATTTAACTAATTAATATTTCTGTCTTGACGAGTGACATTGCTATCTGGAGTCTTAACTGGAGTCTCTATTAAAATGTTAATCTAGACCTATGTCCAGTCTGTTTAGTGGGGTTTGAAAGAAACATGTTTTTGTAATGGTATGGTAATACCACGTTAAATGTCTGAAAGAGAGAGAGTATATGTGCCGACAGCAGGAGCATCTCATTTGCATTTAAAGGGATACACACTCAGGGCAGGACTTAGGGTGGTGGGGGCCCCTGGGCTTGAGTCATTTCGGGCCCTACCTTCTATACATTACTTTAAATAGAACAAAATGATACATACACAAGCTATGTATTAGAGCTACAAAATTCTGGATAAACTGAGAATAAAAATAGAGATCACGATTCTGAACAAACAACTAAACAAAATAACATAATTTATGTTAATTACTGAAGTCTATTAAAAATGTTTAATTAATCTGAATTATTAAAAAAAAAAAAAAAAAAAAAAAAACTTGGGTTTGAATGAATGATTCAATTCCTCAATCAAATGCACTTGTTTCAATAGATGAATCAGCATTTTTGAACGAATCTCCTGAATGAACGATTCAATGACAAATGTTTTTTAAAAGTCATTTGTCGTCATCTGGTGGCATAACAATATAATCGATCCAATCGTTATTTGAAGTGCAAAGCTACTTTCAAAAGGTGACTGGTACCATAGACAGTGTTACATGTTAAAAAAACGTAATAATTTATTTATATGACCACCGATTGATGCTTGAAAAAGTTATTTTCCAATAAATAAATAATGATTAAAAAAGTTCAAAGTGATCATAAGTTTATTGCAATGCAGAAATGTCTTGGTCAGAATGAGAATAAAACACTTATTTACCTGGAAAACATATGTTTTGATCGTGGCATTTCTTTGAGATTTAGAATCCAGTATTCCTATAGGCTAATTATTGTTTCTTTTATGAATTTAATAAAGAACTCTGTCTCCTATTCTGTCCAAACGATCCATGTAAGCTACTTTTGTGTCCATTCGTTTTTCCTTTTTTAACCCCTAATTGAAAAACGAAAAATGAACGGTTGTTGTATTTTTAAAACGCAAAGTTTTTAATTTTAATTTGAACTGGCTACACCAACTGCTGCGCAAAAAAGTAAATATCGACGAATTTTCAGATTTTTGTTTATGACTGTTTGCCCCTTTATTAAACATTTAAAATATTCACAAATTAATTTGGAAAACATGTCGATTTTACTGGTTTTCAAAGGCCAAATTAGAACCTGGAATTGATGTTTTTCCCGCAGTGCTGAATGAGAAGAGCCATAATATTATTAATAAACTATTGCTTTGGCTAAAATCACATCTCCATCTCCGCTAAGCAGATGCGCTTTTAGAGAGAAATGCACATTTCATACGGATTAATCAGAAGGTATTAGCTTTCGATTCGAATTTGTTCGTTTTAAAGTGGACATTTCAAGCTTTAGCCTATAGGCTATATTTTGTTTCAGTTCTCGCGCTCCAGTTTACGGAGATCATGAAAGTGCGTCTGATTGTTTTCTTTTATTTTACAAAAGCACAACGTTTTCTTGTTATTGTGGGTTTACACAAATAAAAGTAGTTGGGAATAATGTATTATTATTTTCTGTATGACCAGAAATGATAGAGTATTTTAAGTTGTTTCCACTGTTGATAGGAAAATGCAAGTGTTCGCGGCCGCGCCTCTGTGCCATGCAGTGCGCGCTCCACACTCAGCTTTGTTCCTTTCTTGCATAAACGCGTCTTCTAAATATAGCCTATTAAATGTTATAATTAAATAATATAAAATTATTATTATTTGCGTAGCTATACATGGACCTCAAACACACCGCGTATTCTAACTGTGGTGACTGTAAATGCGCAAAAACTGTTTCCATTGCAGTTTTGCGAAATATTCCTTTTTCGAATTGCCTGAAAAACCACCTCATGTGAGCGTAAAACCTCAAGACGACTGACATTTAATTTAGCTAATTAAATTACATTTTTTCATTGCAGGGCCAGGTAACAACGCTAGACCAATCAACAAACTTTAAATGAAAAATTAAATGACTGACATATTATTGAAAAAATCAAACGTAAACGGGCGGGGCCCCCTATTGGGCGGGGCCCATGGGCCTGAGCCCCAAATAAATGACAATTTAAACATCTGTTGAGGCAGACTACAGTAATATTTACAGTTTATATATATATATATATATATATATATATATATATATATATATATATATATATACACATACAGTATATATAAAGTGCTATAATCAGGTCCCCGGTGCATCTACCAACCCAGAAAACATGAAAAATGACAACCCAGTAACTTTCTCTGCAATCATGTCAAAAAATAAGCCGATCAGATTTCGCTCCCCTTCTGACGTAGGAAGGGGATCTTATTATAATATTAATACCGCCCCTTAAACTGCACGTTTCCACCCACAGTGCCGACATTTGGTTTTCGCAAGCGACAACAGTGTAACCAGTTCTAATGGCAAAAGTTTGAGCAAAGCATGCAAACTGTTCTGTAGTTGGCTGCACAGGGCTATTCAATTAGCTTAATTCGAGGGCTGGATGATTAAATCGAAAAGTTGAGGGGGGCCGGTGGGTTAAGCTTATTTATTGAAACATTATTTATTGAAACATAACAGTATCAATAAATAACCTAAAGTAAACCTAAATTGCTCCAACTTTACTTGGAAATGTGGTAGGCCTACAGTATGCAGATTTATAAGACCACAATAAATAACTTATTTACAGCTGTGTACAATTTTCTTTGGAAAAAATATATAAATTAGACAAGCTCATAGCTATTGGTAAGAATTATTTCATTTATAATTATTATAGGCTTAAATGAAAATATTCTGACAGTGAGACTTGGTAACCACAGGTAAAACCTTGGCTACTCACTCGCTACCACTGTATAAAAAATGTCTAAATACAGGTAAAAACTATACACACCTTCGCATAGAAACTGCCATAATTTCATAACAAAATGAATTATATATTCCTCTACCCACCAAATAAATCTAATGCAATATAAATGACTATAACATAGTATTAAATATAAATATTCCTCGTTTTCAGAACTTCTTTAATGAATCTGATTGAGATCTAATTAATGCTAGATGTTTTGCTATAAACGACGGACAAGGCATCTGAGGACTATTTCTCATTTTTGTCATTTATTATGCATTATTTCCAGATTCGTTCTTACATACTAGAGCACATTCGCACACTCTTCAAAAAATGGTGCTTTAAAATAGTATAAAAAGTATAAAGGTAATTGTGAGTTTACATATCACAATTCTGACTTTTTTTCTCAGAATTGGGAGGTATAAACTAGGAATTGAGAAGGGGAAAAAATCTGAATTGTGAGATAAAAAGTCACAGTTAGCCTACCTTTTTTTTTATTATTATTATTCCATAGCAGAAATAAGCTTTCATGTGTAAGGGGGAAAAACATAAAGATGCACAATCCAGCACACATTCTTCCCCCTCTCCCCTAACTCTTCTTCTCCCTTGTCCTGATCCATCCACTCCTCTCCTTCTTCAACTATTCCTCTCCCTCCAACAACTATTCCTCTCCCTCCATCAACTACTCCTCTCCTCCTCCATCTACTCCTCTCCTTCTTCAACTATTCCTCTCCCTCCTAAAAAATATTGCACCATTGACTTTTGTTGTAAAGTTTTCTTTGATCGAAGCAGAGACCAGTGAGACAGTTGGGATCGCGTTCAACAGAAGTTGTTCTTTATTGAGAACTCCACTGTACGCGGCTGTAGAAACTTCCAACATGATCTAACTCTAATACAGTATGCATTGTAGTTATATACATTCCAAGGGGGAGGGATTACATAGAGGTGGAGACTCTGAACAAAGCATGCAAATGAAGTAGGAACACACCCTACTCTGAGTCCAATTGAATCAGCATAACTATTCACATGCTGATACTGGCCAGGAACTCCAATTCCAAGAGCCATCCCAGAGCCATTAAAGACAAAAGGTGAAAGTCAATCAACCTAACGATTCAACGTCTGGGCTCCGAAAGGTGAGAATCAAGTGATCTGACTCATTTAAAACACAATAGAGAAAATAGGTCTGGCAGGAACGGAGACTCTTGCTGGAGACTCAATAATCACCTGAAATCAGTCTACTCAATTTTATCAGTTTAGATACTATTGCAGTGGACTAAATTAAACATTTAATAAAAATGTAATCCAACACTTTAGACCTGGTTTCAGTTGGTCAATGGCGCAGTCTATTTCAGTTGCCTCAAAATAGCTACACACCAACAAAGAGCCTGAAAACACCTCGTTTTCAGACCAGCACGCCCATGAGCGCAAAGATGGGCGAAAATGCATTTGCTATTTAAACAATGTGGTGCAGGACGTGAAAATGATAACTGCGTCAGGCTGAAACAAGCAAAACACACTTGCGTCGCACTTGGTGCTGCATTGCTCCGGGTGTATGATAGGGCAATAAGTCTTCATTTCTGTCATGCTGCATTTGTAAATAAGAACAGAACGTTCCATGATTTTGGTATTGGGTAAGCTTGTGTGAAAAGAAAATTTAAGTATTTTAAAAAAAGTATTAATTGACTGTATATTGTGTGAAAACAACATGAATTGTGTTAATGGTATATGGTCACAACAGACAGATGTTGTGCTAATTGTGTTTAGAGTTTTGAAAATGTGATTACAGATTGGACAAAAGTACCTTAGCAATTGAAAAAAAAAACCTGTAATACTCTGCTTTTCAAGTTCATTTAATTAAAAATGTTCTGTTATTGGTTACTAAAGCGCAACTTACGTAACTTATGACGTCAGAAGTAGCGTAGTACGTAATGGCACAGCGTAAATATCAGCAGTACGTTGCATTACTTGCATAAGTTGCGCTTAGACTTAAGTTGAATCATGTTCGTTTGGCCAGAAGCTAGTTATTTTACTTTAAGTTTTAAATATGGTTATTTTTCTTACACAAATGCATCGCTTTGCTTCAGAAGGCCTTTATTAACCCCCCGGAGCAGTGTGGAGCACTTTTATGATGGATAGATGCACTTCAAAACAGAAACATCCATTCACTGCCATTATAAAGCTTGGAAGAGCCAGGAATTGTTTTTTTATATAACTCCGATTGTATTCATCTGAAAGAAGAATGTCATATACACCTAAGATGACTTGAGGGTGAGTAAATCATGGGCTAAGTTTCATTTTTGGGTTAACTATCTCTTTAACCTCAGAGTTGTGGATTTATACACAGAGTATAAGATGTGGAGAGAGTCTTACACTTTCTTCAAAATAGCGAGTGGAGTCAGATATTCTGAGAGATCTACTGGTAGAGAAGAGTGTACAAACGACTGCGTGACAAATTGTTGCAAGAGGAAGGATTAACTTTGGATAAAGCGTTAGAGGCACACATGGGCAGTATTTTAATTACATGTATTTGAAATACGTATTTAATTACTTTTGGGTATTTTGTAATTTGTATTTTCCTTAATTTGTAATTAAATACTTTGAGAGACTGTAATTTGTATTTAAAATACTTAAAATACTTATTTAAATATATTGTTTAATTTCGCACATATTAACTTCCATCACCAGGCTTAATAGGACCATAGACATATGAAATACGAATAGGACTACCAAATTGCGATCAAAGTTTAAGAAAATCACGTGACATGACACATCCTATTGACCCTGTTCACATTTCCGGGTTTCTCTGTGTTAGAAACACCCTCACAGCAGCGTTAACTAGTTTTGTTGTAATATAATACAAATATATTGTTATAGGCGTAATGGTCTTTTATTATAACAGTATGCGGCAACATACGTTAAAAGCGCATCTTCTGCACTAAACGATGAAATTACGATATTCTATACTCTTACGTGTATCTAACTCCACAGTACTCTCGCACTTCAAAAGACTGTAAATTTTGTTTGTATTTTTGTATTTTCAAATTACAAATTACTTGTATTTTAATTAAATACTTTTAAGACAAAGATGAGAAACGTCACAGATACAGGTTGGCCACGCACTATTCCAATGTATGAGCTAAATGAGCTAAATGTATGTATTGTAAGAAAATCAGACACTTTGCAAGGATGTGTAGAAAAAAAAAAATTTGACAATGAGAGACAAGCACGACAATGTAAATGAGTCCGATTCGGATGATTCAGAGGAATTTGTCTAAGCCTACTCAATTTACTCAGAAGGTAAAGAGACTGTAAAAGTGCAAAGCCAAAGAATCAAAATGATTGTGGATATAGGCAGTAGAAACAATTTCATCAGTGAACAACTGTACAGGACTATCTTCTCACAGAAAGGCATCAGACAATCAAAAGATTTTTTTGTATATGGACAAGATGATCCACTGAAATGCATAGGTTCCTTTGATGCTTGTTTAAAATACAAAGACAGAACCATAAAACACACCATCTATGTGATTAAAAGAACTGTAGAACCACTGCTGGGGAGGAATGCATGTTTTAAGCTGGGAGTTTTACATGTGTCGTTTGTGAACAATGTAGACAATTCCCCAGACAGGTTCAGCAACCTGACCAAAGAGTATGAGTCACTCTTCAAAGGACTTGCATGGACAAGTTTCAGGATATTCTTACAGAGTCACTGTGGATGAGAAAATATCACCTGTGGCACAAGGACTATGACGAGTTCCATATCACATGATTAACGCTGTGAGGTCAATGAAGGCGCAGAATGGATCTCCAACCTCTTATTGATACTAAGAAAGACACTACAGAGGTGAGAAAGCATTCAGCTATTTCATTGTGTCCAGTCTGTTAAGCTTTTTGTCCACACTCTTTGGTCCTGCCAGATAGACTAGAAGTAAGTAAAGCTTTATTTATAGCACCTTTTAAAAACAGTGTTTACAAAGTGCTTTACAAAAGAGAAATACATGTGTGCATTCACTTGTACACACTTAATAATAATAATTTCTTGCAGAAAAAGTTAAAATTCTGAAAAGTCTCATATGATATTGTGATAAGGTTCAGTTCTTTATAGTTAGGGAAGGAAGAAGACAAGGGGTCGGCGTTGACTGGGACTCTCGTTTTATTCACTCAAGTTGAAAACATAAACAAAAAGGTGCGCACGTAGCGCGTTCACCGTGCAACAACACAGCATTAAACACAGCCAGTAATTCAGAATATAAACCGTCAGCTTTTCTCTTGGACGGCAGCAGCACACGAGGTCCCAGTCCCTCCCTCTCTCTCTCACTCTCTCCCGGTCGGGTTTATATCCGGTCTCTCCACGCCAATTACTGAAATCAGACACAGGTGTTCATCCACTGCACTTGACCTACTTACTCACCACTCGCTTCCTTCCTCTCTCTCCCGCTACAGACTCCGCAGAACCACGACCCCCTCGCCACATACCCCCACCGCCCGACTCAGGCCGGGGAGCCATCCGGCCTGCAGCCTCCCCCCCCCTCCTCCTGGAGAGGAAGTCGGCCACAGCCATCTGTGCACCCGGCCTGTGGATCACCTGAAACTTAAAGGGTTGTAAAGCCAGATACCAACGGGTGATCCACGCGTTGGTATCTTTCATGCGGTGGAGCCATTGCAGGGGAGCGTGGTCCGAACAGAGGGTGAACTCCCGCCCCAGGAGATAATACCGGAGGGTGAGAACGGCCCACCTGATGGCCAAACACTCCTTTTCTATGGTGCTGTACATCGTCTCTCTCTTCGAGAGCTTCCGACTGATGTACAGCACCGGCCGCTCTTCACCCTCCACCTCCTGGGACAGGACGGCGTCCAACCCCCTGTCCGACGCATCTGTCTGTAGCATAAAAGGGAGAGAAAAGTTAGGAGCATGTAAGAGCGGTCCGCCACACAGAGCAGCCTTTATCTGGGTAAAAGCCTGCTGACACTGCTCGGACCACTGAACCGTATCTGGTGCTTCCTTTTTAGTTAGATCAGTCAGCGGGCTGGCGAGGTCCGAATAATTAGAAACAAACCTTCTATAATATCCCGCCAGCCCCAGGAACTGCCTAACCTCCTTTTTGGTCTTGGGTCTTGGACAAGTCGCAACTGCTGCAGTCTTATCAATTTGGGGACGCACCTGTCCATGACCCAAGTGGAAACCCAGATATCTGACTTCCACACGCCCAATTGCACTCTTCTTCGGATTGGCCGTGAGCCCAGCCCTTCTCAGCGTCTTCAGTACAGCGCGCAAATGCTGCATATGTCGCTGCCAATCACCACTATAGATGATGATATCATCCAGATAAGCAGCGGCATATGCAGCGTGCGGCCGGAGAATTCTGTCCATCAGACGCTGAAAAGTCGCTGGAGCCCCGAACAACCCGAACGGAAGAGTAACAAATTGGTGTAATCCGAACGGCGTTGTGAAAGCTGTTTTTTCTTTGGTCATGGGAGACAAGGGGATCTGCCAATAACCCTTAGTTAAGTCCAGTGTCGAATAAAAACGAGCAGTACCCAGGCGATCAAGCAATTCGTCAACTCGGGGCATTGGATATGCGGCGAATTTCGACACAGCATTCACCTTTCTGTAATCCACACAGAACCGTACTGAGCCGTCCGTTTTAGGAACTAAAACTATCGGGCTCGCCCAGTCACTGTTGGATTCTTCTATCACCCCCATCTCTAGCATTGCTTCTAATTCGCTCTGAACCACTTTTTTCTTGTGTTCAGGCAAGCGATATGGCCGACTGCGAATTACCACGCCTGGCTCGGTCTCAACATGGTGCTGAATGAGATTCGTTCGACCAGGCAGGGGCGAGAACACATCAGCAAATTCTGCTTGTATTGTTTTTACATCAGTGAGCTGGGAGGGTGAGAGGTGGTCTCCCCCAGGGGCCAGAGCGAGAGATTGGGACTTTGAACTCACTTCTGGACCGAGATCCTCCTCTCCGCTCTCTACCATCGCCAGCATCACTGATTCTGCCTCAGACCATTTTTTAAGCAGGTTGAGGTGATATATTTGATGTGCTCCGCCCCTATCTGTTCGAGCTACCTCATAGTTGAGATCCCCAACTCGCCGTGTGACCTCAAAGGGTCCTTGCCACTTCGCGAGTAACTTTGAACTTGAAGTAGGGAGTAATACAAGCACTTTATCTCCCGGTGCAAATTGACGCAATCTAGCCCCCCTGTTGTACAGCCGACTCTGTTTGTCCTGTGCCTGTAACAAATTCTCCATAGATAGCCGCCCCAACGTGTGGAGTTTTGTTCTCAGATCCAGGACATACTGAATTTCGTTTTTACTATTAGAAGGTCCGTCCTCCCAAGTCTCTCTAAGGACATCCAACACCCCACGGGGCTGACGTCCATAGAGAAGCTCGAAGGGGGAAAACCCCGTGGAGGCTTGCGGGACCTCCCGTACAGCGAACAAGAGGGGTTCTAACCACTTATCCCAATTTTTGGCGTCTTTGTGTACGAACTTTCGAATCATGGTTTTTAACGTGCGGTTAAACCGTTCCACCAGTCCGTCTGTTTGTGGGTGATAGACGCTGGTTCAGATCGATTTAATGGCCAATAATTCGTAACGTTCGCGAATAGTACGTGACATAAACGCCGTGCCTTGATCGGTGAGAATTTCTTTCGGAATTCCCACCCGGGAGATTAGTTGAAACAGTGCGCTCGCCACGCTTTTCGCGGAAATACTGCGGAGCAGCACTGCTTCAGGATACCGTGTTGCATAATCCACCAGGACTAAAGCAAAACGGTGTCCCCGCGCTGACCGTTCTAATGGCCCGATGAGGTCCATACCAATTCGTTCGAAGGGGACCTGCATTAATGGTAGGGGGCACAATGGTGCTTTTGGGTTGGCCGATGGATTCACCAACTGACATTCACGACAAGACGCGCACCACCTGCGCACGTTCTCGTGAATGCCCGGCCAGAAAAATCGGGCCATGAGACGGTTAAGTGTAGCCGTTTGTCCTAAATGCCCGGCCATTGGATTACAATGAGCCGCCTGGAAAAGCATTTCCCGACGGCTTTTAGGAATCAATAACTGAGTTGTATCTTGTTTTGTCTGGGCGTCTTGGGTCACCCGATACAACTTATTTTTCAAAATTGCAAAATATGGATAGGAGAGCGGTTGTTCAGGGTGAAGAAGCTGACCGTTGATAGAGAGAACCTGATCAAATGCATTTTTCAGCGTTTCATCCTGGGACTGTTCCAGGGGAAAATCATCATGCTCTGTGAGGATTGTTTGCTCTGGAGCACTCTGTTCCCCTGAGACAGACCCCAGAGGTCGGTCAGACCCCTCTCCCAACTGAGCAACCGCTATTCTACTCTCATCTCTTTTCTCCCAAGAGGCATCCGCACATAAATACCCCAATAACTGATTAAACGCGGGCCAATTGGTCCCCAAAATTATCGGATGCCAGAGGTGCGGGTTAACTGCCACCTCTACACTATGCTTTTCTCCCCTAAATTGAATTTCCACAGGCAAAATAGGATAATTCACCACTTCCCCGTGCACACACCTCACCTTAACCATGCGGCTATTATCCAATGCCCTAGGTTGAATCAGGCTTTGATGTATGGAGGATTGGTTACATCCTGAATCCACCAAAGCCTGATAGGTACCCCCCTTGATACTTACTGGTATTTGGTACAGGCCAGCTTGATCGAGGGCAGCCTGTGGCGCGTCGGGGACCCGGATCAGTGTCCCCACCTCCATCACTGGACACCGGCCGATGAAATGACCCGGATCCCCGCAACGCCAATAGGCCGGCCCAGACTTTACCACCACCCTGGCGGCAGGAAGCGGGTCAAGTGATTGGCGTGGAGAGAGCGGCGGGGCACTTTGTGATGTGAACAGCCCAGGGGTCGAGCTCCCTCCCCTGGGAGGTGCCCTAGGCACCACCGTTGGTTCCGTCGAAAAGCCCGTCCTCCACCTTGGTGCTGGCTTCGGCTGGAACCCTCCACGCGTCCGGGGAAGTGGAACAGGCCTAGGAGAGAGAGAGCGAGAGGGGGGAGAGAGAGAGAGAGAAGCAGATGGAAGGGGTTCGCCGAGCCCTGGGCACGCAACCATCTGGTCCTCCGCCAGCTGGATGGCCTGGTTCAGCGACGTCGGGCGGTGGCACTGGACCCACTGAGCAGTCTTCCTCGGCAGTCTAGCCACAAACTGCTCCAGTACCACACGATCGATGATTCCCTCAACGTCGCTTTGGTCGGCCATCAGCCATTTGCGGCAGGAGTCCCAGAGCTGCTGTGCCATGGCGAAGGGTCGGCCGGACTCTTCCAGGGTCAGCGACCTGAACCTCTGTCGATGTTGTTCCGGAGTCCGACCGACCCGCTGGAGGATGGCACGCTTGAGGTCTTGGTAGACCAGGAGATTCTGGACTGGCAGTTGGTGTGCGGCTACCTGCGCCTCCCCGGACAGCAAAGGGATCAGCCGCATTGGCCAGTCCGCTTTGGGCCATCCCCGATCCTCCGCGGACCTCTCAAATAGATCCAGGAATGCCTCTGGATCATCTTGTGGACCCATTTTGTTGAGAGGCAGCGGTGATGACGTGTCTTTTGCTGGGGGGATGGCCCGAACCTCCCGGTCTACCCAGCTCCGGAACAGCTCGCGGTCTTCATGATGGGATCGGAGGAGCGCCTCGAACTGCTTGTCTTGCTCCTCCTTGATCGCCAGCAGGTGTTGATGTTGTTTCTGGTGAAGACCGGCGAGCGACTGGATGATATCCGCAAATGGCGTGCCTGGCGGGGACTGCATGGCGGCGGCGTTCTTCTCCCTTCCCGGGTTTCTGCACCAGTGTGATAAGGTTCAGTTCTTTATAGTTAGGGAAGGAAGAAGACAAGGGGTCGGCGTTGACTAGGACTCTAGTTTTATTCACTCAAGTTGAAAACATAAACAAAAAGGTGCGCACGTAGCGCGTTCACCGTGCAACAACACAGCATAAACACAGCCAATAATTCAGAATATAAACCGTCAGCTTTTCTCTCGGACGGCAGCAGCACACGAGGTCCCAGTCCCTCCCTCTCTCTCTCACTCTCTCCCGGTCGGGTTTATATCCGGTCTCTCCACGCCAATTACTGAAATCAGACACAGGTGTTCATCCTCTGCACTTGACCTACTTACTCACCGCTCGCTTCCTTCCTGTCTCTCCCGCTACAGACTCCGCAGAACCACGCCCCCCTCGCCACAGATATTTATTCAAAATACTACCAGCAGGAAGACCTAGAATAAATGAACAAGGATCAACATCTACTGTACTGTATATTCATCCCAGAATATTGCCAATGTGGTCTGCAATTTTCTTCCAAAAGAACTGAATTCTGTGACAAGACCAGATACAATAATTATTACCAACTGATGTTTTTTATTTTGAGCAGTATGGAGAAGTTTTGGGTCAATTTTATTTCTGATATAAGGGGTGACATGGCCAGAGGAAAACTGTTTGAACTAGAGAATATTTTCTGTGTCTCCTGGGAAGGTTAAACTCAATGTATAAATAAAAAATGTTTGTCTTGTGTCTTTTAGCAATATTTCCTCAATTTCACTAGAATTATCAATATACCAATAAAGTTCCTTAGCTGTAAATACCTGAAGAATGTCTTGACAGATACAATTTTGCAGACAACTGTTCAAAAGACAGAAGCGGGGAACACCCAAATATATCTTTTAGTCGGACATTAAAATTCAGTTTATTTGCCACACTCATGTCCAATAGCCACGCAAGACAGGACAGATAAAAACAAACAAAACAAACAAACAATAAGAAAAAGCAAATACAATAATTAAAATACATACAGACATTCAGAGGTGTCAAGTAACGAAGTACAAATACTTCGTTACATTACTTAAAGCCACACCGCGGAACTTTTGCGGGCGCTAGGAGCGCTAGACCTGTAACTTTCACGTCTAGCGCCCCTAGAGGCCACAAGCGCCGCAGCACTGTCGCAAAAGTCTGCTCCATGAGTATATCAGAGCCTATGGTCACGTGATGGCCGTAAAGCGATGGGTCAATATCACTATAAAGTGCCTTTGGTGTCCTCATCAGAATCGCTCAGTCATCATGAACATAATGCAAAATAATGAAATTCTGAGGTTTTATTATAAATGGCCAAACACTTACACACATACAAGTAAAATGATATGTCCCTTGAAATGTGTTTTTCTGATTTTATACCATTTTCTTTGATTGGATGTATGTGATTTTGGCATGTCCCACACGCTGCTCAGCTAACTTCAGTGAGTGTAAAAAGTGGTTAAATGACGTAAAACTAAAATACTTTTTTAATGTACTTATTGTCCTCAGCAAGTTATTTAATAAAACAAGTCATTTTGATTATTTATATTTTATTTTCATAATAATATTAAGCAGTTTGCATGTGTCCCTGAAATTGCTGTCCACCCTGTCATTATGGGGTAAACGCCCATTTAAGAAACTAACTGATGTACTCAGTGACATCCCCTCCCCCATTTGGTCTTTCTTCAGTGGATGTTAAATCATCTGCAACACACACAGTAAGTATCTACACTTATATTTCCTAATTTTCATCATATTGTGTTTGTAGTTGCGTGTTGTCAAGCTTAACATGTCCACCCTGTCATTGTGAAATATGAATTAATATAAAAACTTTTCAGAAATTCTAAATATACATTTTAAACAGTGCACAGTCAGCTTCAACAGTGAATCACTTTGCTAACTGCTGTACACCATGTGCTCATTAAATACTAACTTTAGCCAAAAAATGTCCACCCTGTCACATGACAGGGTGGACATGGTTCATGACAGGGTGGACATTTGCAACTCCTGAAAATCCGCCTGAGCCAGGCCCCTCCTTCTTCTGTATTGGTTAAGGGTTTCTTGAAGGTCCTGTTGTTTTTAAAATGTTCCCCCGTTCTATTTCACTCATTAAAGCATTTGTCCACCCTGTCACGCCAAGTTCCACCCTGTCACTTTGTTGTCCACCCTGTCATTTTCAACTTTTAGGATGAAAATAAACAAATTATTTTAACAAGTTAACAAAACCTTGTGTTTGATTTCTTAATAAACAAATGAGGGCCAGTTAGTATTGTTTAAAATTTTGACTAAATATCTTTATTGTTAGATTTTATTTAGAATAGAATGTGCAACTAGCGCATATTTTATTGGGCAATACATATTTATGCAGTAACTTCATTATTATAAAAATACTTTTACCATTAACTAAAATGTTTTGTTGGGAAAGGGACACATTATCTTTCCTCAGATCTACATTTTATAATCACTATGCAATGAAAATGTATTTATTCTACTATGAATTTGTCCATGACAGGGTGGACATATTTTATCGTTTGCTCTTATATTGTTAGCTTGCAGTTAATTTATAAAAAGTGCTGGAGCTTGACCAATATGCATTTCTAACAGCCTAATGTCTCCTTAATACAACACATATAAAGTTAAATGGAAAATCTCTGATTTTTTTTAGGGAAATTGTGAAGTCTCAAAGGCACTTTATGGTGATTTTGACCCCGATACGTTCTCCAGGTCACATGACCTGGCCAACGACGGTCCGTCTTCTCCAAACTTACATAGGCGGTATTTCAAGAGGGCAGCCCCGCTCGGAGCATTAATAGTGTCAAACGCTGTATATTGGCCTGAGGAATCATTTAAAATAACTCGTATGCGTCAACTCTTTAGGTCACAAAGTCCGCGGTGTGGCTTTAAGTAGAAATTTTGGGTATCTATACTTTACTGGAGTAATAATTTTTCAGACGACTTTTTACTTCTACTCCTTACATTTTCACGCAATTATCTGTACTTTCTACTCCTTACATTTTAAAAATAGCCTCGTTACTCCTAGTTCATTTCGGCTTATTTTCATTCCGGCTTGTCGTCGTTAAAAAAAAAATTGGCCAATTACACAAACGGTTAATAGATCTGAGTCCCGCCTCCTGAACACACATCGCTAAACTGATTGGCTTTGTGTTTTCTTTCTAACTTGTGAGAGGCTGTAGTCACATTTGGTTGTGCGAAGCGCCAAAACTCCTCCGAGTCCTAGGAAACCTAGATGCGGTAAGCGAGGGAGAAATCAACAGTTCTGTGCTCATACGGGTCAAATCGCGTCAAATATTGATTTGGGGACAGACGTTTTTACAATATAATGACAATCGTAACATAACACTAACATAATCGTTAGTGAGAGAGAGAGAGAGAGAGAGAGAGAGAGAGAGAGAGAGAGAGAGAGAGAGAGGTTGTGTGTGTGTGTGTGTGTGTGCGTGCGTGCGTGCGTGAGCGTGAGCGAGCGAGTGTGTGTGTGTGTGTGTGTGTGTGTGTGCAACTCTACATTATAGGGTCAAAATATCCCCACAAAGATGTCAATATCCAAACTCCTTGTCCTTTTAGGGATTTTTTTTCTTCTTCAGAAAACAGCTTATAAATCAGACTTTTGTTTATTGAAAATGTAAAAATGCAGACAGTTTTCTGTGATAGGTAAGGTTAGTCTATAGGGGGGTAGAATACACAGTTTGTTTGTACAGTATAAAAATCATTATGTCAATGGAAAGTCCCCATTAAACATGAACAAATAACATTGCTTGGTCTGTTGAAGGCTGGTCTTGTTGAAATGAGAGGCCTGTTGATCATCCCAGTCTCATCAGATGGACTGAAAGAAGTTTCAGTGCTCTTAGGACACTGAAAACATGGCTCAGAGCAATGGTCACAAGTGACACTTGACAGTATTGCTGTGTGTCGTGTCCAACAGGACAAACTAGACCGTATTGATGTGAAACATATGCCAACAGTTAATTTCTGTTAAATGATTAGTTCACTTAGTTAAAAATGAAAATTTTGTCATCATTTACTCACTCTCGAGTTGTTTCAAACCAGTTTCTTTCTTCTGCTGAACACAAAAGAAGATATTTTGAAGAATGTCGATAACCAGACAGTTGATGGTAGCCATTGACTTCCATAGTATTTTTTTTCCTACTATGGAAGTCAATGGGGTCCATCCACTGTCTGGTTATCGACAATCTTCAAAATATGTTCTTTTGTGTTCATCAGAAGAAAGAAATTCATACAGGTTTGAAACAGTTTGAGGGTGAGTAAATGATTTTAATTTTTGGGTGAACTATATCCCTTAAATGAAAGATGCAGACATGTGTTTGGCTTCTTCAAAAAGCAAGGAACAAGACAGTATTGCACTATTGCATTGCACTATGAGCGTAGTAAAGTTAAGTCTCTGTTAAACTGCCACCATGCCTTTATTAGTTATTTGTAACATTACAGAATTAAATAATTTACGTATTGTTAAGGTCAGTATAGACTAAAAACCTTAATACATTACCCTATTAATTTCCTGATTCCTCAGCTTATTTAGCTTATTTATTTAGAAAATTCATTTTCTATGGGCATATATACGGCTGAAACAGGTAGCCTAGTGCATCATCCCAAATTTTTCAACATCAACATTTTAATATAATTATAGTCAAATATGGCCTTTAGAAAAATAGGGGGTAGTGCACTATATAGGCCCCTGTGGCGTGGCCTAAGCTTTTGTCCTTAATGGCATTTTTTTCCTTATATTACTTTTACTTTTATACTTTAAGTAGTTTTGAAACCAGTACTTTTATACTTTTACTTGAGTAAAAAGCTTGAGTTGATACTTCAACTTCTACAGAAGTCTTTTTAAAGCCTTGTATCTATACTTCTACTTGAGTAATGAATGTGAATACTTTTGACACCTCTGCAGACATTTCAGCCAATGCACTCTCAGTCTGGATGAGTACCTGGAGCAACTCACTAAAGGATTTGAGAGTGCCACCATGATACTGTTGGTAGACTCATCCAGACGTTGCATAAACTTAAACATCAAATTTCTTAAAAGTGCTTTCAGTGTTGTTACTCCTACACTGTTAAAAAAACCCTGTGAAATTTACGGTAAAAAACCGGCAGCTGTGGTTGCCAGTATTTTACCGTAAAAAATATGGTGGCAACCGTTTATGTTTTTACGGGATTTAAATTTACGGGCAAAAAAAACACAATGTAAAAAAACTGTGAAATTTACGGTAAAAAACGTCAGCTTGGTTGGCAGTATTTTACCGTAAAAAATATGGTAGCAACCTTACTTTGAAAAAAAAAAAAAAAAAAATCCTTCAGCAGGATTTAAATGTGTGGTAAAAAAAAAAATTCAGCTGTGGTTCCCAGTACTTTACCATAAAAAATACAGTAAGAACCTTTTAGTTTTCACGGGACAACCATTATATTACATAAACCAATAAATGTTATCATTAAATTTCACTGATGTATTAAAGTCCGCTTTACAACAGACAAACAAAATCTAAAGTTAATAAAATAAGGGTCAAGAGTCCAACTAAAGCAACCATTGATCGTCATAATGGTAACTTTCAATTTGTGATTTTCTCCTTCAGTGATTCTGCTTGTTAACATCAGGTGTCTTCAATAATGCTCAATCATCACTCAATTAATCACTTAATTATCTCATTAACTTAAACACTCTTGATTGTGGACTCATACACTCCCATGAGTGTTAATTGAACACTGGAGTTTTTGCTGTGTACAAAGAGCCGTAGTTAACTGACAAGCTGAGCCATATCGCATTAAATATCGCTGGCGATACGTCCGAGATATTGATGCGATATGGCTCAGCTTGTCAGTTAACTACGGCTCTTTGTAGTAAATGCCGCTCCATCTGAAAGCAGGTGATGGCGATTTACTACTAATCAAGGAACCGGCTTTACTGACGAGATGCGCATGACAATATCGCGATTTAAATCGCCCAGCCCTAGTTGATTGTCACCGTTGTTGAGATTCATACGCTGAATCTTGATGTCTGTGCTGGTTTAAATCAAGCAGTAGTTCAAAACCTTTTTTCTTCACCATGTATTTTTAAAGTTCTTCAGATTATCTGTTGCTCACTTACAGATATATTATACTCAATAATATTAAATATTTATTTTTAATATTATAATTAATATTATCACTTTGCTCATAAAGTGAGAGATAAGACTCTTTATGAGATCAGTGAATCCGGCCACAATATGACGAGTATCTCATCATCACCTGATCACATTTTCTCTCTGATTTTCATGCCATAACGTTTGTGTTATATAGCCACACAGTTAAGGCAGTCAGAGTAAATCTAAAGTTAAAAAGTCAGAGAGCCCAACTAAAGAAAACACTCATCTCCATAATGGTAACTTCAAACTTTATTATTTTCAATAAAACATCAACGTCTAAACCTCTGGTAATTCTCAATAATTAGATTACAGGAAACCACAGCTGGCATTTTTTTATTTTTTATATAAAAGTTCAGTTCAATGTTCAATGCCATAAAACCTAAAATATTACTAAAAGCAAAAAAAATTCTACCGTATTTTTTACGGTAAAGTACTGGCAACCACAGCTGCCAGTTTTTTTCCGTAATATTTACATCACTACCGTAAAACCTAAAATATTACTACCGTATTTTTTACGGTAAATCGCTTTCAACCAGCTGCCAGTTTTTTACCGTAAACTTTAGTTCAATGCCGTAAAACATAAATATTTATACAGTATTTTTTACGGTAAAGTACTGTCAACCAGCTGGCAGTTTTTCACAGAAATTTTTAGTTCAATGATGTAAAACTTTGTAAAATTAGTAAACATTTGCTACCGTATTTTTTACGGTAAGGTACGGTAAATGCAACGGTAAGTTTTTTTTTTACAGTGTACTTCCAAAATCCGTACATTTAACAGTATATTAATGTAAAATTACATGAAATGTCCCGTGAGAGCTATTACAGTTTTTCACTGTATATAGTAAGGGTACATACCGTTAAGGAATTAACATTTTTTTCCGTTGCTTTTTTACAGTTTTTTACTGTTAAAATTACGAACATTTTTTACAGTGTACAGATACAAACATCTGACTAGCACTCCGTCCTCTAGGAACCTTGAGTAAAATTCTCATTGCATCATTGTAGGCAACTTGTAACTTCTGCATACGGGATTTTTTGTAAGAAGACCACAGATGGGCAGTATAGAGTGGTGTACAGTAAGCTTTGAACAGAGCCACTTTAACTTGAGTAGAACAGTAACTAAACTTACGTGCTATGGTGTTTGCCTGTGCATATAACTTATAACACTGTCTGTATATGTCATCATCATCATTCATATCATCTGCAATACAATGACCAAGGTATTTAATCTTTTTGCAGACCTCAAGACAATTATTGACTAACATGAACACAGGAAAATTAAGCCATTTATCCTGTTTCGTTCTGCATATTAAAACAGCACTTTTGCTGGAATTGTATTTTATATCAAATTCCACCCCATAGTCAGAGCATATTAAGAAGCTCCTGCTGCCCGGCACTACTCGGACTAAAAGTAACAAGGTCATCTGCATACATAAGATGATTCACCAGTATGCCACCAATCATACAGCCAGTGTTGCAACCATTAAGTCTCCTTGACAATTCATCCATATATAAATTAAATAAGACAGGGGACAAGATTCCTCCCTGCCTAACACCATTGGACACTCTAAAGGGGGCAGATATGCTACCCCCCCCCCATTTGATATGCATCTGCTGGTGGGCATACCAATAGGCAAGAACCCTCACAATATACCCAGGGACTCCCCTTTGCTTTAGCTTAATAAAAAGCTGTTTGTGATTCACTCGATCAAATGCTTTGGAGGCATCAATAAAACACATGAAAATAGTGGAATTTTTAGACTTATACAAATTCACTATTTCCTTCACTAAAGAATCACTAAAGAATTCCAGTGTCATCAGTTCCATGAGACTTTATTTTATTATTACATTTATTTATTTCCAGGCAGCAGATCACATGATCACAATGAGGAAGGTTTGGTATCACTCTCTGTGATGATGGTGTACGTGATTATATCCAACTACATACAGTAAACTCATGAAGAGCTGAATCACACAATGAACACAGAAGTGAATACACAGAATGAAAAACAAAGCGATTTTCATACACAATGTGAACACAATTAGTCTATAATTTAAGAGGCTCAACCCGAGCTGCTGAGTCTTTAGCCATTTTCAAGAAATTGCTGAATACGGATCTTTTTAGGCAACACTTGACCCATTAATAGCCTACTTACACTTACTATTCTATATCCAAAAAAAAAAAAAAACTTGCTATGTACTGTGCAGGACTAACTGGGACTGGTCACAGCACTTGTATAGGCCTATTGCTGCCCTGTTGTTGGTTTGAATGCTTATTCTATTGCTCTTCTCATTTGTAAGTTGATTTGGATAAAAGCATCTGCTAAATGCAGTGCTCGAAGTGGGGCGGTACTCACCGGTACGCAGAACAGGTGTTCTACATTTTTCTTTTACATTTTACATTTAGGTGTTCCTGCACTTTTTCTTGCGTACCGCTCCTTCTCGCATGTAGCCGGTACTCTACCACTGACAGAAAAAGCGTTTCACATTTCACATTTACTCCGTATGCGGCATGTATTTTTTCCGCACCCATGTTAACAGGTTAGAGCTTTCACACTGCACGCGGATCCGGTCCGGCAATGCGTAGGTGCGGTGCGTATACAGCAGTGCAGATATCGTTTCCACACCGAGTCTATTTCTGCTGTGCCCAGCGGGCACCTTGACGTCAATTTGACATCAACAAATAGTCAAGATTTTGACCACCATGTATGACATGCATGAATATGCATATTTTCATTATATTTTGTATTTATTTCCTTGTGGTTGTAAAGATGCCTAACAAAGGTATCAATCTGACATGTTTTTTTCTGGTCCCTACATCTCAGGTCAATATCATTGACATTAAATCGATGTTGATTTGATGTCAGGAAACAAGACGTCAAATTGATGTGAAATTTATGTCAAAACAATGTCTGAAATGTCTGAAAAAAGTATATTTATTACTCATTGTAAATCAATGTGACTCATTTTCAACATCTAAAAGACCTAGCCTGAATGATCTTGAAAGTTGTCGGCCTAGGTCTATGTATTTTGCATGTGTGTTTTTATTTATTTAAATCCTTGCATATTTACATTTAGATCACTTAAAATGACAGCAGACACTATAATTGCATATACTATAAAAGGTAAATTTAATCTGATATTGGAGCTTGATATTGAATGATATCAAAATAGCATTAAAATGACATAAACATCATGGCATCCTGATGTCAAATAGATGCCCAGCAGGCACAGGATATAGACTACAACATCGGTCAGACGTTGGATTTTGGTTGAAAATGAAAGTCGGGTTGACGTCTAAATCCAATGTTTGTTTGACGTCAGTCTCCAACGTTGGGCAGTCGTTGAATTTTGGTTGGAATAAACCAAACAAAAAGGTGAAATGCATGGCCGTACACTTATTACCAGCGTCACTTAAAACTAACCAGATTTACTTTACGTTGTAGTCCATATCCTGTGCCTGCTGGGATCAACATCATGACATCTTGACATCAAATAAATTTTGAATTGACATCAAATACCAACAAAGCATGACATCAAAATAACATCAAAATGACATCAGCAGAGGTCAAAATCTTGACATCAAATTGACATCGACACTTTGACGTCAATATGACTTTCATTTTTTACCTATTTCGTGACGTAATTTTGACATCAATGTTGATGTCATATTGATGTTAAATTGACATCAAATGCCCACTGGGTGCCGCATGCGCTGAATTAAAGTGACAGCGCATGGTTCGTGGTCAAAATGAAGACAGATTGACATGAACATTTAATAATCTTACCATAAATGCATTTAATTAAATAATATCTAGTAATCTCACTATAAATGTATTTTTGGACTTGCAGACTTGGAGGAGTTCCGTTTCCACACACTAAATACATGTATGTTGTTAATAAATAACAATAAATTGTTGTTGTACCAGCAATATCTCCAAGTTTTGTTTTTCACTGTAGAAATCTTAAATGTCATGATTTGCCAATGCAAGAGAGTACCGGCACCTTTTTATCCCCCACTTCAAGGACTGGCTAAATGTAATAAATGTAAATGTAGCCTAATGTAAATGTAAGAGCTCATAGAGTGAAATAGGCCTATTATTATTATCACCCACTTCAAAGAAGCACGTAAAGAATTTCTGTAGTGGTCATGGTTACAGCGAGTCGATGTCAACATACTGAAAACTGGAAAAACAAGAATAGTGCGTTTTCTTCCTCGTGGTCTGTAAATTAGATTTGTAAGGCGTATGCCATTGCAGCGTGTATGTAAAAGACTATAAAAAGGTTCAAATTAAATAGATGTTTGCTGAAGCCGTGCAATTTACGTCTCTTAATCCGTCAGTTCTCCGTCCGAGTTACTTTCTAAAAAACGAAACCGTAAACCTAGCCTGAAAAAGATCTGGATGATTCGCTTTCACAATGAAAGCGCGTCTTTTGTTAGTTTTATTGCTGGTGTCTAATATTACATTATCTTCAGGTTTTCTGGATGTGATCGCGGCTGCTGCATCTTATGTCGTTTACACATTTATTGAACGGGACGGCTTGCTGCCTTTTGACCCTAAAGGTGAGTAAAACTGCAAAATAATGTAGCAGCTAGATATCGTATTTTTTGACGATAGGCTATGATTCAAACAGCGTTAAATATTTCCTTTGTTGAATTTGTCGGATAACTTCCATTCCCTAA
Source organism: Vimba vimba (assembly GCA_022828995.1). Taxonomy (NCBI): domain Eukaryota; kingdom Metazoa; phylum Chordata; class Actinopteri; order Cypriniformes; family Leuciscidae; genus Vimba; species Vimba vimba. Next base: position 27,186,769 of record CM040837.1, on the reverse strand, counting down.
AAGCACAAAAACGTTACGTAGGCCTAATTAGTTTTTTTGTGGTAAAGTTATTTTCCTACATACTTAGCATGTTGGGTTTAAACGTAGCCTATTTTTTATTCCAAAACAGTGGTTTTGACGTTGGTGACACGTTCCCACGTCAACGTTCAACCTGGTGCCATAACGTTGTCAAATAGTTTTTACCACATAGGCCTACATTTTCTTTCAAAGTAAAGTGTTTACCAATAAAAAATAGCATTAATGAAAGAAGGGAGAGGGATAGAAATTAAATGACCCTTCATTATGTTTCTTCATAAAAATTCCCTTTCTTACTGAATTACAATATTTTTTTTAATTCTAAATGTTAGGCTATTATAAAATTCATACACTATTTTTTATACCATTTTAGAAGTAATTATAAGATAATTTGTCATGTGGTAAAAGTGACAGAAAACGTGTTATGTCCGATTTTTTTGGGTGTGCTGCTCTGGTTCTCTTACGAGAGTCTTTTGTAAAAACGCTACGGGAAAAACTCTTTTTTCACGAAATACTGAAGCAAAAAATTATCCTTAATTTTCATACATGTAAAGCGCGTTGCAGCAGTACTCAGCTATGGCGAGACGGCTTGCTCGCTCATTGGCTGCTCTGCGGCAACTGCATAAGCCTATCGAGCGAGGCCTGAGGTGACGTCAGGCCAATGAGGGCGCTTCGCGCCCTCCTTGCCATTTCCCGCCGAGACGGGTGTGGCTAACCTCTATAAAAGGAGCTCGAAAAGGCTGATTCACTTGATTTTTCATCTCTTCAGCGAAGCGCACGCATCGCTGGATCACGAGGAAGCAAGCGTCGTCTGAGGCAAGCACTTCAGCGGGACGAGCCACTCGAAGCCGCTGGCCAACGCCGCCTTCTACAGCCGTACCTGCTGCGCTTTCCGACGCCATATCCTTTCCATTATTATCTACTGTTCTTGTGCGTGTGTGTGTGTGTTCGCCTTGCGACACTCACCCCCTAAAAGAGCTGCGTCTTTTTAAAGATGCCTTCATGCGGCTCGTGCCGAGCCCCACTCACCGAGGGAGACCGCCATGTCATCTGCGTCTCCTGTTTGGGTGAGGACCATGCAGCGCTCGCGCTCGCTGACGGCGGCTGCCCTCACTGCGAGCTTTTGCCGATGGTGACTCTGCGGACTCGCCTGGCATTCTTCTCAGAGCCTGCATTCCCCGCCGCGCTGCCGCGCCGTAAGAAGCGCCGCTCGCAGCGGGTCCCGGAACCCACTCCAGCCCGACTAAGCTCGCCGGTTCGCCCGCCTGCTTCACCGGCTTCTCCTGAATCACTTCCTGATGCTCAGCGCCCGGTCTGCCGCCGCTACATCAGAGGAATTCGTTTCCGAGGCCGCGTCGGGGGAGAAGGATCACTGGGCGAGCTCCGAGGATCTCGCGCCTTCTGCCCGCAAGCCCACTACGAGAGCCAACATCGAGAAGGAGCTCATGCGAGTACTCGCGCTGGCCGCGGCGAGCCTCGGCCTCGAGTGGTCTGCACCGGAACTCCCCTCTCGCACCCGGCTGGATGGTAGCTTCCTCCCTGGTGAGCGCACTTCTCCGGATTCAAAGCCCGCTCCTTTTCTTCCTGAGCTTCACGAAGAAGTTGCGAAGGCCTGGAATGCGCCCTACTCTGCGCGAACGTGCTCGTCTGTGTCGCCAGCATTTTCCTCCCTGGATAATGCGAAAGACCGAGGCTACCTTTCACTTCCGCCGGTGGAACAGGCGATAGCGACCCACCTTTGCCCGCCCTCTGCTGGACGGCGGTCTAAACCGGTGTTGCCTTCAAAAGCCTGCCGCATGACGTTGACGCTGCTCGCGCGAATTTTCTCCGCCGCTGGGCAGGCCGCGTCAGCACTACACACCATGGCTACGCTGCAGATATTCCAGGGTGATCTCCTCCGTAAGTTCGACGAGATGGGACCTGACGCTATCTGCATCGCGGATTTGAGGAGCGCTTCAAATCTAACACTCCGCGCTACCAAGTCTGCTGCACAAGCCATGGGAAGGTGTATGGCTTCCGCCACTGTTGCTGAGAGGCATCTATGGCTGACGCTCACGGAGATGGCTGATTCCGAGCGCACCGCGTTTCTCGACGCCCCGCTGTCTTCCGCTGGCCTTTTCGGATCTTCTCTCTCCGAGTTCGTGGAGAGATTTACCGAAGCCCAGAAAGCGTCTCAAGCCTTCAAGCACTTCCTCCCGAAGCGCTCCGGTTCTGCAGCGAGTCGTGAAAAACAGACTCCGCGGAGCTCTCAGCCTCAGCCCCCGCCTTCGGCCGCATCTTCACAGCAGTGACAGCAGCGCAGCTCCAGGCCCCGCTCTCGCTCTACCAACCGACGCCCCACTCAGCGCGGGCCGCGGCCGAGGATTGTGGTGAAGCCGGAAGCCCCGAAGAAGTCCTAGCACGCGTAGGAAAGCGCAGGTGTGTGAGTCCCGTTGCGACCGGTCTCTCACCCAAGCGCGCCGCTGTTTCAGTCCCAAGACTTGCGACTGTTCCAGCGTTTGCCTGCACACAAAAGCCGTTTTCACGGCTACCCAGATATATCCCGAAAAGAGTGTATTTTCTGGTGTCCCGGCCACGGCCGATGGTGCTATAAATGTAGTGTCGATGCCCACTCCTCAGTGCCCATCCCTACACACAAGCACAGCCCTACACTTAGGGCTCGCGCACATAAAATCGACTCAGGTCGATTGCGCTTCCAACATAGTGAAAGTGCCCACTTCCCAGTGCCCACAAACAGTATGTCTCACAGACCACAGGCTCTCGGAAAAAACGGGACCTGTGCGCGCTCGCTCTGCTCAGACAGACAGCGCGCCCAAAGCAGTGAATGTGCCCGCTTCCCGCCCACATTTACTCGCAGACATGAGTCCCGCGGGACTCTCTCAGCCCTCCCTCACTCAGTTAAGCACTGTAGTAAGGTCGAGGACGAGCGCTCTGCCCGCTGTAATAAGCGCGCCCCCCGCCTCGAATGCCACAGGCATAACGCCTATGTTATTGCGCCCCGAAGCACCTCTGTCGCACGGCAAACAGAGCGCGCTTCGCATCCAGCCCTTAGCCAGCCATGCAGAAGCATGGGCAGCGCTTCCAGGGGTTTCGGACTGGGTGCTAGGCATTATAAAGAGAGGCTTCTCGCTACAGTTTTGCCGACGCCCTCCCCGCTTCACAGCGCGCGTCGAAACTACGGTGGTTTTAGAAGTAGCACACCTACTTCGCGCCGAAATATCAAAACTGATAAGCAAAGGGGCGATAGAGCATGTACCCCAAGCTCAAAGCGAAGGGGGGCTATACAGGTGTATGGCTTCCGCCACTGTTGCTGAGAGGCATCTATGGCTGACGCTCACGGAGATGGCTGATTCCGAGCGCACCGCGTTTCTCGACGCCCCGCTGTCTTCCGCTGGCCTTTTCGGATCTTCTCTCTCCGAGTTCGTGGAGAGATTTACCGAAGCCCAGAAAGCGTCTCAAGCCTTCAAGCACTTCCTCCCGAAGCGCTCCGGTTCTGCAGCGAGTCGTGAAAAACAGACTCCGCGGAGCTCTCAGCCTCAGCCCCCGCCTTCGGCCGCATCTTCACAGCAGTGACAGCAGCGCAGCTCCAGGCCCCGCTCTCGCTCTACCAACCGACGCCCCACTCAGCGCGGGCCGCGGCCGAGGATTGTGGTGAAGCCGGAAGCCCCGAAGAAGTCCTAGCACGCGTAGGAAAGCGCAGGTGTGTGAGTCCCGTTGCGACCGGTCTCTCACCCAAGCGCGCCGCTGTTTCAGTCCCAAGACTTGCGACTGTTCCAGCGTTTGCCTGCACACAAAAGCCGTTTTCACGGCTACCCAGATATATCCCGAAAAGAGTGTATTTTCTGGTGTCCCGGCCACGGCCGATGGTGCTATAAATGTAGTGTCGATGCCCACTCCTCAGTGCCCATCCCTACACACAAGCACAGCCCTACACTTAGGGCTCGCGCACATAAAATCGACTCAGGTCGATTGCGCTTCCAACATAGTGAAAGTGCCCACTTCCCAGTGCCCACAAACAGTATGTCTCACAGACCACAGGCTCTCGGAAAAAACGGGACCTGTGCGCGCTCGCTCTGCTCAGACAGACAGCGCGCCCAAAGCAGTGAATGTGCCCGCTTCCCGCCCACATTTACTCGCAGACATGAGTCCCGCGGGACTCTCTCAGCCCTCCCTCACTCAGTTAAGCACTGTAGTAAGGTCGAGGACGAGCGCTCTGCCCGCTGTAATAAGCGCGCCCCCCGCCTCGAATGCCACAGGCATAACGCCTATGTTATTGCGCCCCGAAGCACCTCTGTCGCACGGCAAACAGAGCGCGCTTCGCATCCAGCCCTTAGCCAGCCATGCAGAAGCATGGGCAGCGCTTCCAGGGGTTTCGGACTGGGTGCTAGGCATTATAAAGAGAGGCTTCTCGCTACAGTTTTGCCGACGCCCTCCCCGCTTCACAGCGCGCGTCGAAACTACGGTGGTTTTAGAAGTAGCACACCTACTTCGCGCCGAAATATCAAAACTGATAAGCAAAGGGGCGATAGAGCATGTACCCCAAGCTCAAAGCGAAGGGGGGCTATACAGCAGATACTTTCTAGTCCCCAAAAAGGACGGTGGTATCAGACCCATACTGGATCTAAGACGGTTGAACAAAGCATTAGTGAAACGCAGTTTCAAAATGCTCACGACCAGGAAAATCCTCGCGCATGTTCGCCGGTTTATGTCAATAGATCTGAAGGACGCGTATTTTCAAATACAGATAGCGTCACATCACAGGCGATACTTGAGATTCGCCTTCGAGGGTCAGACATACCAGTATACAGTCCTGCCATTCGGCTTGTCCCTGGCACCTCGTACATTTACGAAATGCATGGACGCAGCGCTCGCCCCTCTCAGACTCAGAGGCATGCGAGTGCTGAACTATTTGGACGACTGGCTGATCCTAGCTCAATCACGATCACAGCTCGTGGAGCACAGAACCATTTTACTCGATCACCTCGAGAATCTTGGTATCACGGTCAATTGGACGAAGAGTTCACTGAACCCCAGTCAAACGATTTCGTTTCTGGGTACCATTCTGGACTCTCAGTCTATGACTACCCCGCTCAGGACGTTTCAAAGGATGCTAGGTCTCATGGCCTCAGCATCACCAGTTCTTCAGCTGGGCTTGCTCCGCATGCGCCCTCTGCAGTTCTGGTTGAAAGCGCGAGTACCGCGCGGAGCGTGGGTGTCCGGCCGGTTACGTCTCAAGGTCAATCAGAGCTGTGTGACAGTCCTGATACCTTGGTTGGCGGACGACTGGTACCAATCAGGTGTAAGCCTGGGGACTTCCTCGGGAGTGAGGATGGTGTCGACAGACGCATCCACCTCGGGATGGGGAGCGCTGCTCGAGGGCAGACTGTTCTTCGGCCTGTGGTCGGAACGAGAAAAGCTCCAACACATCAACTGCCTGGAAATGCTGGCAGTGCACAACGCGCTGACGCGTTTTTGTCCCCAAATCAAGGACCAACACGGCCGTGGTGTCCTATATAAATCGCCAGGGCGGTCTGAGATCCACATCCCTGTACAGGCTGGTGAAACGCCTCCTAATATGGGCTCAGCACAATTTGCGCTCGCTGAGAGCAGTGCATGTGCCTGGGCTCCAGAATGTGGGCCCAGACAGACTGTCCAGGAACAACATTCCCCTGGGCGAATGGTCTCTACACCCACAAACAGTCCGGCTGTTGTGGGAGAGATTTGGCAGAGCGGAGGTGGACCTATTCGCCTCCCGCGAAAACGCTCATTGCCCCGTGTTCTTTTCCAAGAACGACAGCGCGCTGTCCCAGATGTGGCCGCGCTGCCCGCTATACGCTTTTCCCCCCGTCTCCCTCCTGCCACAGGTGTTAGAGCGGGTCAGGGAAACAGAATGCCCAGTGCTGCTTGTAGCACCGTTCTGGAAGAACCAAGCATGGTTTCCAGTCCTGATGCAGCTAGCAGACATCGCTCCATGGCCAGTGCCATTGAGGAGAGATCTCCTCTCGCAGGCCGGGGGCTCGATTTGGCACCCACACCCGGAGCTGTGGTCCCTTCATGTGTGGGCGCTCAACGGATATCCGTTGACCTCGCAGAGGGAGTGATAAATACCATCACTCAGGCCAGAGCGCCGTCGACTCGGCGGCTTTATGCCTCAAAGTGGTCGGTTTTCTCCGGCTGGTGTACAGCTCGGAGCCTATCACCTCTCGATTGTGAGGTGACGGAGGTTCTCTCCTTCCTACAGGAGCTGTTGGATAAGGGCAGATCCCCTTCCACGCTCAAAGTTTATGTGGCGGCTATTACAGCGTTCTCTGGAACAACGCTGGGTCAGTCACTAGGAAGGAACGATTTAGTCATCCGCTTCCTCAGGGGAGCTAGGAGGCTGAATCCACCCAGACCTCCTTCAGTCCCTATGTGGGACCTTTCTACGGTTTTGGCGGCCATGAAAGGTGCCCCTTTCGAGCCTATCCAATCTATTAGCCTCAAACATTTGTCTTTCAAAACAGTGTTTTTGATGGCTCTCGCTTCGGTGAAGCGCATAGGTGACCTGCACGCGCTCTCCGTGAGCCCAGCGTGCTTAGAGTTTGGACCTAATGACTCTAAAGTCATACTCAAACCTAAGCATGGCTATGTGCCAAAGTCCCTCAACACGCCGTTTCGGGCTCAGGTTATCTCCCTGTCTGCCCTGCCGGGATCAAGTGAGGAAGGGGACTCAAGTTTTCTTTGCCCTATTAGGGCTTTAAGAGCTTATGTGTCCCGCTCTGCTGTCTTCAGACAGACTGAGCAGCTCTTTGTCTCGTTCAGTGGACGTTCCAAGGGAATGGCTGTTTCGAAACAGAGCTTATCCAGATGGATAGTTGACGCCATAGCGCTGGCTTATACTGTCAAGGGCCTCCAGTGCCCGTTGGGAGTTAGAGCGCACTCCACGAGGGGCGTTGCCTCCTCGTGGGCTTGGTCCAGCGGGATTTCCTTACAGGATATATGTACGGCGGCAGGCTGGGCCTCGCCGTCTACATTTATTAGGTTTTACAACCTAGAGGTTCCCGCCTTGCAGGCTAAGCTACTATCGGTGTAGTCGATTCAGCTGTCTAACTAGAACACTGAAATCGCATGCGCAACGCGCTACCGACTGTCTTTAATGTTAATTGCCGACTGTCTGTTTAGTCGTTAATGACGAGGTGTCTAAACGCTATGGGGAAAACTCCTCTTTCTCCGATTATTATTATTATGGACAATATATTGCAATTTTTATTTTAACACAACACCATCGGGAAAATTTAAATCATACACATGTACATGATGTGATGAGTCATATTTACAAAAAAAATCATCACATCTTTCTGACTTTTATTTCAGAAGCATCATACAATAATAACCTACATTCTCTTGAATAAATTATTGAATAATTAATAATAATTATAAATAATATAGTTATTTATAGTTATAGTAGGCCTATCAATTAAGTTATAGTATACATTTTTAGTATAAATTATCATCGCAAACTACAAACAATATTTTTGACCACATATCTTTATATCTTTCAGGTTTGGAGGCAGATTTAAATAAATCTCTCTTTGGGCAGCACATCGTGTCTGATGTTGTATTAAAAGCTGTATCGTCATTTATGACTGACAGAAACCCAAACAAACCGCTGGTTCTGTCTTTCCATGGGACTTCAGGAGCTGGGAAAAATCATGTTGCTAAAATCATCGCCAGAAACATTTACAAAAAAGGGGACCAGTGCAAGCATGTTCACACATTTATATCTAAGCATCATTTCCCACAAAGAGAAGCTTCACACAACAGTGTAAGTATATATATATATATATATATATATATATATATATATATATATATATACACACTGTACATATTTAATGTTACATACTCCAGTTAGTGAAAAGTAGCGGTTGCAAGTGTTTTGTCAATAGATTTCTGTGCCAGAGCAGGTCAATATGGTGAGTGAACAAGGCCACAATACTTCCCTGTGGAGTCACGCATAAAACATACTCTAAAAAAGCTGTTGTTTCAACCCATGTTTGGATCATATATGGACAAACCCAACCATTGGGTTTCAAATTTAAAGCTCAATAACATACCATAACTTCCACTGCAAAACAGTGTTTTATTAATCAGCATTTTTCTAGTAAAATATATTAATGAGATTTGTTTTTAGAAATTATATCTTGAATTAGGTTTGTGTCTAATCCCACATTGCTTTACCTTGTATTAAACACAAATCTAATGTTTTACAGAACAAAGTACAACTTATGGGTGAACTACTCCTTTAAGCAGTTTTGTATATAAAATAAACAAAAGATAAATATTTTACTATTAGCATATTTAGTTCTGTCCAGCCATTTCACATTTTGCCATTTTAAGCATTGCCAAAGTAATTCAGAAGAGTGAACTCCTTTAACTGATCCTTTAACTATATGAACCAACAACAGTTTCACCCTTCAGTAAGTGTTACTACTAAAAACATTAAATCACATTCTTAATCTTGCATTTTCGTATATACAGGAAAAACTAAAGAAATTGATTCTTGATGAAGTATCTTCATTTCCCCGCTCCATGTTCATATTTGATGAAATGGACAAGATGGATCCTCAGCTGATTGACACCTTAAAACCTTTTCTGGACTACAATGACAGTGTAGATGGAGTGTCATTCCGCAATGCAATCTTCATCTTTCTCAGGTAAAAAATTCATTGTTTGATTCAAGCTGAGTTAAATACGTCTACTCTCCAAAAAGACAACCCAACTAATGAGAAGCTGTGTTTATTTGTAGTAATGCAGGTGGGAATGTGATTGTCGACACGGCACTGGATTTCTGGAGAGAAGGCAAAACACGGGAAGAGATCAAGATGAACAGCAAAGAACTGGAGACTAAAATCTCTCTAAACATCTTAAATGATAAGAACAGTGTGTATTGAAAGAGTATTGAAATATATTTTCCAATATAAATTTTCAAAATAAAAATATATTTATATAAATGTTTTTGATAAATTGTCAATGCTAAATACAAAAAGCATTGTATTTCTTAAATTTCTTAAACTATTGCATTTGATTTCCCTTAAACCTGCACATATATTGTTACATTCTTGTATTACATAAATAAATTTGTTCCTCTACATTTTACAGGTGGATTTCATCACTCCAGTCTCATAGATCATCATCTGGTTGATCACTATATTCCTTTCCTACCTCTGGAGCTGAAGCATGTGCGTCAGTGCGTCATGGCTGAGATGGTCCATCTGAACATGACTGAAGACTTTGATCTGGCAGATAAAGTGGCCAGAGACATGCCCTTCTTCCCTGAAAAAGAGAGAGTCTTTGCTGATAAAGGCTGTAAGTCAGTCAGACAGAAACTGTTCCTCTATATTGAAATATATAGATGAACAAAAGACGACTCAGTTTAATAATAAATCAGTTTGTACTACAAAAACCATAAGGCAATAAAAGTATTTAGACTATTTAAATAATAGTCTTAGGCCTGGTTCCACAGACTGAGCTTAGATTAAAACTGCACTGTGTAATTTTTTAAGTTGATTCTTGGCAAAAAACAAAATCTTGTTCTTTCAAAATTATATGTGCTCATTAATGTGTAATTACTTCTACCAACTAATCAAGTATTCTCGTGAGTGTAGAATCTGCCATTTATAATACATACAAGCGAGTCGCTCGAATGGCGGCAGCCATGTTGCGCCTCCATCTTGAAAATACATTAGCCAAAGAGGGACATACCTGGAAATTCAAGCTTCGCCCTTCGCGTTTTTACACTCAGTGTCACCGTGACGAATGCGAGGGGGGGGATTACTCGCGACTGCCGGCAGATTTGAAATAATACGGCCACCGTAGGAGTTCTAACGCCCTCGGAATGGGAGGGGCTAGAAAGTAATATTCAGTTGGTAGTCATATACAATTTCACCGCTAGATGGGAGAAAATCTTACACAGTGTAGCTTTAAGCCAGGATTAATCTTTAGTTAAATTAGGACATTTAAGAGGCTATAATAAATGTGCCTTAGAGAAAAAAAAAAGGACTGATTCCGGTTACCAACCTTTATCGCCGGTCTTTCGACTGTGCTCCCCTGTCTGCCATGTACAGAACCCGATTTTGTTCATGAAATATTCTGATCTGCCTTTGCTTTTTATGTTTTATTTATTATACTTAAAATAAATTTGTATATTCTTTTATTTAGTTATTTTTATTTTTTCACAATTGTATGACTTTTGGAATTTGCAATTTGATTACCATATGCAGTTTTAATAAAGTTGAATTAACGTAACCTTCTGTCATTTTTACTCTTCAAAGTGTACACTTGCAGGTGTTGATTATAATTAGGCTCATTTACTGATTGGCCCATTAAATAATAATAAGTATAAATAATATTTAAAAAGTAATTAAGTAACTAATAAAAGTAGCCTATATAATTATCTAACATCTGACTAATTAAAAATTAACTTAAAAACATAACATGCTAAATGGGGATATCTAGGTCTGTCTAGTGTAAAAAAGAAAAAAAAAAAAAGAAAAAAAATTGTCAGAACGTTGTCTCTCAGTTGCTGAATGTCGCGCAACAACCTTGCTACAGCCCTGGCGCGTCTTACAATTCTACGTTGTAACAATGTTGCGACCACGTAGACAGCAACGTTGCCATAGTAGAAATGCAATGTGCCACAGACGTTGCCACAACCTAAATGTGTTTGCTGGGCAACGACTTCCCTACCCGTTGTGTTGGAAGACGATTGGAAGGAAGTGGAATAAAGCTCCAGTGCCCATTGAGAGGCGCACCCAACTTTGAATTGTAAGAAACTTGATCTATTGAACCAAATTACTAATTTATGAGTAGGGAGTGTTATGTTTTATATTTAGGAGAGGACTCGGAACACTTGCTCAGAAACCAGTCACCTTTTATTTATAATCTCACACTCGTTGCATGCATGTGACTGCTACGGATGCCCAAAAGACACACAATACATATGACATCCCTCTTCTTTTAGTTTTTCATGACAACAAAATTCAACAGTCATAAACACTGTTCACTAGATAAGACCCTTATTCATCGTCTGGTATCGTTTAAAGCCCTTTGAAGCTGCACTTAAACTGTCATTTGGACCTTCTACCGTTTGGGTCCCAATAGAATCCATTACATGGGGGGAAATCCTGGAATGTTTTCATCAAAAACCTTAATTTCTTTGCGACTGAAGAAAGAAAGACATGGACATCTTGGATGACATGGGGGTGAGTAAATTATCAGCAAAAGTTTTTTTGAAAGTGAACTTCTCCTTTAATGAGAAGCCGTTGGTGGTTGGACCAGAGAAAGAGGCCTGGACTATAAAATCCCCTGGAATTCCTCTGGAGGGAGCTCTCTGTTTTTTTTGCCTGCACTTTGTTGTACTGTGTGTTTGACCTGTGAAAGTGTAACACAATGTCTGCTGTGCTCTTTCTGTGTAGAGTTAACAGAGTGCTGTTAGCCACCTAATTTTTGGTGATATGTTTTTTTTAGAAACCTCAATGCTTTTGATTACATCTGATACATACAAGCTACATGACTTTGAGAAGCCGTAGGGGGTGAGTGCCTCGTTTTCTTTGTAGGCCAAAAAGCCTTCACTTTTCTCCTGTTTTCTGGATAGTTAAGGAGATAGGGTACTTTTTTGTATATTTTGTTTCTTTTATTTGTGATCAATAGGGAAGTTAGCTTTCTTGTGGGAAAGTTAGTTTCTGTTTGTTTGTTATTTTGGCATTAGCTCACCCCTGAAGATTTTGCTTCATATATTGCTTTGTTTGATTTATTTAAAGGGCACCTATTATGGAATTTTGAAATTTACCTTTCATGTAGTGTGCAACATAGATCTAAGTGAACAAAAACATCCTGCAAAGTTTGAAATATGAAAGTGCACCGTATATAAAGTTATTGTCTTTCAAAAGTAAGAGTCGACTCGGAGTCATTTTTATGAATCGTTAGAAGACCGAAGCTTTTTCTCTGACTAGATGACGTCAACTTGTCAAGTTATTTGAATATGATACGCCCACTTATTGCGCTCCAAGGCCAGGGAAAACTTGAAAACAATGTTGAAAACATCACGGCGACGAGACGCTGTGTTCTAAAGCATTTAAAGACTATCAGTGGCTACAATTCATATATGCAACTATACCACAGAAGTATAGTCCGAGCCTTGTGCTTTGTTCGCGCCATTTTGAAGACATTTGCTTTACCAACTTAAATGCAATCAAACTTGGATTCGCGAGCCGGCTGATATTGAAGGAAGGTTCAGTTCTAAGTGTATTTGCATCAGCTTCCTCCTCCGTATCACAACCTGTAAGTGTTATAAGTGTTGCTTTTATGTTTTATGTAGCATGCTTAATAATTATTTGGTTTGTTGTGTAAGCACCGTTTAGCTTCTAGGTCTTCAATGACAATTGTATTGAGATATGTGAAGTGTTTGTCGTTGTTTTCGGAGTTGTCTTAAAGAATAGAGTAATACCTCGTAACTGCATTTTATTTATTTATTTATTTTTTGTTGGTAAAAACGTTATGTTTATGCCCTCGGGCTAACGCAAACAAAGACTGATTGTGCTTTTACAATATGAACTCTGGGCTATGCTCGCTAACATAACATTAAATTCCTTATCTCATTTTAAATGTTTTACTACAAACTACAAAGCAGTGGACTATAATCATTATTATAACACAATTTAATTGATAAAAGCATCATTGTACTCCGTGTTAAACAATAAGTATTATCTCTGTAAACACTGCTAACATCATCGGACCAATCACCGCAGATAGCGTCGCCGTCACGTAAAGGCGGGGTTTTGAAAAGTGAATCACTAAACGAATCATTTGAGAATCGCGGTCAAAACAGGTAAAAATAAATGCATATTATAAGAAAACTAAAGTCTTTTTGTCATTGCATGCATGCAAAACTGTTGTTGGGAACTTCTAAAACAATATTAGGAACATTTTAAATGCCATAATAGGTGCTCTTTAATTTATTCAAGACACTTTGTAAACTCTGAGATACCATATTCTGAAAACAATCAAGAGAGCAAGAAAAGTCAAATAAAAAGACTAACTGAGAAGCATTGTGTTATGTTACTTCCCTGACCTAGACCAGGGTCCGTAACATCATCATGAGAGTTATCATCTGCGTGAGACTCTTCCTTGTCATGAGTATGAAATTTTTTTCTGTAACTGCTCTGCATCCTGCTGACCACTTGTTTCCACAACGATGCTCTTGTCAAATACTGACTATCAGTGGATCTCTCTGGTTGTTGTTTTTGTTCTCGTTGCAAACCACGCATTTGTACACTGTCTCTTCAATATGTGCCGACATACACTGAATAAAATTATAAACGCAACACTTTTGTTTTTGCCCCCATTTTTCATGAGCTGAACTCAAAGATCTAAGACTTTTTCTATGTACACAAAAGGCCTAGTTTTCTCAAATATTGTTCACAAATCTGTCTAAATCTGTGTCAAAATGCCATCAATAAAATGCACGCGTTCGTTGTCCATAACGCCTGCCCATACCATAACCCCACCGCCACCATGGGCCACTCGATCCACAACGTTGACATCAGCAAACCGCTTACCCACATGACGCCATACACACTGTCTGCCATCTACCCTGTACAGTGAAAACCGCATTTCATCCGTGAAGAGAATACCTCTCCAAAGTGCCAGACGCCACCGAATGTGAACATTTGCCCACTCTTCCCGGAGACGGTTTTTGACAGTTTGAGAAGAAATTATTTGGTTATGCAAACCGATTGTTGGGGCCGGTTGCACCAGCTGTGCACAAGTTATAACTTAGCCTAGTTTTGACGTAAATGGACACTAAGTTACGACTTACGCACTTCTAAATATTTTTGCGTTGCACCATTAAACTTAGTTGAAACGTAACTCTACGTATAAACTAAATATTTACGGCAGCCTCCGATCAGGAATAACGGATGGAATAAAATATGAGACAGACTGAACTGCATCAATAAGCTCTTCTTTTACCTGACAGACTTCAATTCTTTAGACATATATGATTATGCTGACATTTACACTCGCTTACATTTTAAGAGAGAGAACATTATGTGAAAAGATTACTTTGTTAGCGGCTATCTACTAACCCGCCCTAAACAGCACGCCGCTGTGTGCATGTTGTGCATGTCAAATATCAGTCATAATCAATAAACGTAATTTCTTATGTTTTTTGTATCAATATTTATTTATTGATCCTTATTCATTTCATTTCAAATACAGTTTCTGAATGTTATTTACATATAAAAACACTTATGCTATTCATGATCAAGTATCGTATTTAATGGAAACTTATTTTTACCGTTAGTAACGTGAGGCAAAAGAATGAAGGATAAAAAATGAAATTCACAGCATTTCAACACAACGTCTGCTCACGTATTTGAAGGCTGCCAATGGATCAGAGGCTAAACGTCATATTATGCGACTACGCATTACTTTACGGAGAGCTTACGACCTACTAGCTACGTTGTGCCTTACGAACAAATGGTGCAACGGATAAAAGTCACTGCCGGCGGTATGGGGGGGCATTAGGGGGCAATGCCCCCCCAAATGTCTTTTATGCCCCCCCAAATTGAATTATGATATAATTTACAAAATAATATCAATTTAATTTACATTTTAGTGAGAAATAATAAAAATATGTCAACAAACTGCTCATTAGCTGAAAATATAATAAAGCGCTTAGCCAACATAAAACCACAGTGAGGAAACCCCCCTGCCGCCCCCCCAATCACTTGCACGTTAATACATGAATGAAATCAGTTGGCGCAATATTCCTGGCTGCATTCAAAACAAAGCAAACAGATGAAAACTGTCCAAAAATGGACATTAGAAAATGGTTCAAAACCACAGTTTCTCCTTCCACGTCGATTAACGATTCTGCTGACCCCATACAACAAGACAACGACAACAGCCCGGCTATTTGTGACTCCGTGGTCGGCGGCGGCGGCGGCGTGGCCGCTAACATCGCAGCTTCCCAAGCTAGCACCTGTAGCTCCAGCTCCACTACATTTGGACCAGACCTTCCTACACCTCAAGGTCCACCTGAGGATCTCGGTGACAAAAAGCCCAACCAGGTGAAACTGGACAAGTATCCAAGCCGCCTTTATAATGGGAAAAAACGCTCATTTGTGAGTACATGGTACCATGGAAGAGACTGGCTGGAATACTCTGTGAACACAGACAGCGCTTTTTGTTTTCCTTGTAGGAAATTTCGGTCAGCGACAGCATATACCAATGTTGATTCAGTTTTTATCACAAATGGATATTGCAACTGGAAGCATGCAAACGAATCCAACAAAGGCTTCCATAAACATGCCACTTCCAAAGAGCACCTGACATGCGTTGCCGCTTGGAGGGAACGAGGGAAACGCACAGAGACGGACACAGAGATTTCCAAATTGATTAACACAGAGCAGCTTTCAAGGAACCGATACTACATGTCTGCCATTATTGACATTTTGGAGTTTCTGGCAACAAAACTACCTTTGAGAGGTAAGCTAGATGCCTTTGATAGTATGTCAGAGGGGGGGAGTGGACTGTTCCTTTCTCTATTTGAATACACCCTCCGGAAAGACCAGCAGCTGGTTAAAGTCGTGAAAACAATACCTCGCAACGCAACATACACATGTCACGAAATACAAAACGAACTACTTGAGGCAATGAGCAGTGTCATAACGGATGCTATTGTACGTGACATAGGCTCGCAGTGGTTCACGATCAAAGTTGACGGGACTCGTGACTCCACTGGGTGTGAGAACATTTCAATAGTCATCCGGTTCATATCAGAGGACAGTTGTAAGGTGACAGAACGTCTGCTTACCATGGCCACTGCAGAAGCTGGGGACGCAGGGACACTCACTGACACCATATTACAAGAACTTCAAAAAGCGGGGCTCAGCAGTGCAAAGATATTGAGTCAGTGCTATGACGGTGCATCCCTCATGTCTGGGAAACACGGAGGAGTCCAAAAACTGCTACAGGATAGACTTGGCAGAGAAATCCCTTACATCCACTGCTTTAACCACCAGCTGCACCTTGTGGTCGTCCATGCTCTATCGGCTGAAGAAGCAATTGGTGACTTCTTTAATGTGTGTGGCATGCTTTATAATTTCCTGAGAAAGCCCACCGTTTCCACTCACTATAAAGGTGATACCCTGAAGCGCCTCCTTGACCAACGCTGGACAGGCCATCTAGCAACGGTCTCTGTGATCCTTAAAAACTTGGAGGATATCATTGCGGTACTGTCAAAGACGAGCAGCTCTCGGGCCTTTGGATCAGAAGTGAGAGTGCTGGCAACTGGCCTTTTACACCAGATAAAGGAGCGCAGCTTTGTGTTCATTGGACATAGTGTGCACAAGATATTACTGCTTCTGGACTCGCCTAACAAACAGCTACAGGCGAAGGAAATGGACCTACTGAATGCAGTGAAACTCGTGCACAGTGCGATAGACTGTGTTCGTGATCTGAGATGCGATGATGCATTTACCGAGCTATGGAGTACTGCTACCAACAACAACGAGCCCATACAACCCAGCAAAAGGAGACGTGTTATGAACAGGAACCTGGAGGAGTACGTTCTTGAGGAGAGTGTGGGACAAAACGACACAAATAACGACAAGTCAGAGCTGAAGAGACTTTTTTTCAGTGCAATTGATGCCGTACTTGGAGAAATGGATGTGCGTTTCAGCGAGCGCAATGGGAAGCTGATAAGTGCATTGGAAGCTCTTGACCCAGAAAATAAAAGTTTTCTGGATGTGAAAAAACTCAAACACATTATGGATTTAGCAGGAATGGAGATAGTGGAGTCGGAGTTCTGCGTCGCACGTCGATTTCTCCAGTCCCAAATGGAAGACGGCTCAGAGGAGAAATGGACAGTTCAGAGACTGTTGTCCAAACATTACAAAACACTTAAGGCGATGCCCACTGCGTTGACGGCACTCCAACTGGCTTTGGTATTTGGTGCTTCTACCGCGACCTGCGAAAATTCGTTCTCCACGCTCAAAAATGTGTTTTCAGAACACAGAAGGAGCATGCTTCACACAAGAAAGGCCAGACTAGTTCAACTTGCATTCGAGAAGGACTTAACAAAAAAGTGTTGTGGTGAATGGAAGGACGCTGTTCTCAGGAAGTTCCAATCAGCTCACAAGCGGCGTCTTCAGCTCTTCTAACTGCAAGTTAAATTTAAAGTTTCATGCTGGCCGGTTGTTAGTGTATTTATCTAACTGGCATTATGTACTGTCAAAGTTCACTATATTGTGTTGTCACGTTATGTTGTGATGATGAGACTAATAATAGTTTAGTAGGCCTATTTAGTTCAGTTTTGCGCTGTCCGTTGTCCTGAAATGTCACTCCCGCCGTGGAGAAACAGCTGTTTTAGCCTATATTTCCTTGTAAATGGAAATTGTAGAATAATCTCTGTGTATGTTGTGGGTGTTTTTAATTTGTTTTGATGAAGGTAACTAACGTTACATGATGCTTTTTTAATAGTAGGCTACTGTGAACGCTTATGTTAGAGCAAAGCAGAATAAAGATGTGTAGCTTTTTTTCTCTCTTCCGCCAGTGAGATAGCAGTTAAACTACTATCCTGACCTGTCAGTGAGAGACTGTGAGCATGTTCGTTTGCTTTGTTTATAATAAAGCTGTGGTCAGAGTCGGTCTTGTAATTTTTTTGTATAGGCCAATTTAACCCTTATTTAATCAAATTTCTTAAGAGTTGCACGTCTTGCAACAATGTGTAATGGTTTATGTGTTTATTGTATGGGTTGCAACTTGCATCACTTCATGGTAATAGCTAACAGAAAAGGCAGTAGCAATAATAAATAAAGGATATCTGATATCCGAAAAAAAATTCCCATACCTAGTGCCCACCCATTGAAAATAAATGCCCCCCTGCTGAGCGCAGTCTGAAGCCGGCTCTGATAAAAGTTCAGAGTTAGTTACAAACTAGCGAGTAGTTACTAAGCCTCTAGTGTGGACTTTACGTTCCAATTTAAGAAAGAACTTACGAACGGCTGGTGCAACCCTACCCAGAAGATCAGAACCTCCTTGGAAGAAGGCAGAGTGAAGAGAACTGGAATACCGGAAACAGGTGCAACACGGGAAACTTGAAGACAGGCAGGCGACAAGAACACACCGGGGAACATCCACAACGATCTGACAACACAAGACAAAAACTGTGAGCATAAATAGGAGCCGCTGATCAGATGCAGGTGGCGCCGTAAATCAGCGGTAGTGATCAGAGACCACGCCCACATGCACACACAACAACACAAGGCGAGAAAGAGTCAGTGAATTCATGAACCGTGACAATAAATAGATGAAAGCAGCACTTCTTTTCACAATCATCAGCTTTGTAGAGACAAGAATAAAACGCATTTCTATAATGGCTCCAGACTAACTTTTCCACTGGTTGCACTGGTGCTACCAACTTTCTCAGTTGGTCGCACCAGCACATGATTTGGTCGCACCTTTTTTTTTTTTTTTTGCTACAACATGGGATTAATCAATGAATGCTGATGAATATGTCTAAATCTGCATACCCTAGTTTTGCACTGATGTAAAAAGACTGACAGTCACACTAGACCTCATGCTGGCAAAATGTTGAATCTTTTAACTGAAAACCATTTTTAAAAAAACGATTAAAAAACCACCACATATGTTTTTTAATGTTGGATTATATTTTATTAGTGCTGTCAATTGATTAAAAAAATGTACTAATTAATCACACTTTTTTTTTATTAACCACACCTAACATTAAAGTTTTTAATATATTTTTTAATTTCACATTTAATCTCTGAATTAATGTAGAAACAACATAAAGACAGTATATTTTATAAATATTTGATCTAATAGGTAGGAAATATATCTTTAATGGACATATCTCGAGAATCACATTCAGGTCGACATACAAAACCTCCTTGAGAGTCAAATTCATAATAAGGGAGAGAATAATTTTCGTCAGATACATCATCCATTGCACTACCATCATTGCTGAGACACAACTCTCTCTTTCTTGTACCCAAATAAACAGGCTCCTCATACCTACTTGAACTAGGCCCTGCAATCACCACAATATCTTGCTGCTCATCTGCATTGATGTTTTGTACAGTATTGGGAGTATTTTCATTTTGCTAACGTTCATTCACATTGGTATCTGTATTAGTAACAACATGCTCATGTACTTTCATAGCGGATGGTGCCGCAAAAGAATCGCTTACTTCAGATGAACTTGCTTGTTCCTCTTGAGCAGTGTCACATGTCCCTCTCCTGAGACACTAGGCCTATCCTCTGGTGCGCGATCTCTATGTAGGCATGCAAACTTTTCGTGACCTAAATCGGCACATTCAAAGCACCTTAAGCCACCAGTTGTTGCATACACCATATAAGTTCTCACTTCGTGTTGTATTCAGAATGAAACATCCAGCGTGTTCTCTAGAAAGATTTGACGTGCTTCAGAGACAGGTGTTTACAGCCTAGAGTAATTGTTTTGAAACCACTGGCAAATTTGCCAAACCGTACTAATTTTTGGCAAATTTATTTGATCGAACATCGAATAAAGCAAAATGACATGGAACAAAAACAGTGAAGTAGTAATTAGGTGCCATGTTTGTTACAGCAGCATCTCGGAGATCTTGAATATATTAATCAGCATCAGTTATTACTCTTCCACCTGCGCATAACGTCATTTAAAAGCAGCTTTCTGAACCGATATGAGAGCAACAGAGCTAGCAGGAGAGGCCCAAAAGGGAAAAACTCCCGTCAGACTCCTCTACACGATCGATCCTGCCCTGCCGCCTCAGCAGCCGCGGGACCCTAACCGGTGAGGTGCAGACACTCGACTCTCATCTCTCAAGAGTCATCTAACAATCTTACATGCCCATACAAACAAAGCGGCTCCTAAAGAGAAAAAAGCTGAAAGACAACAGCTCAGGCAGACCTGAATAAATGTACAATTCTCAAATCAATTCTTAATATAATAAAATCAAAGAAATAAATAGGTTACAGGGGAAGATACATAAAAAGTCACAGGACTACGCTTTTTGTTTTGAGCCATCACAACAGTTTTCAAGAAAAATGTTAGCAATCGTCCAAGGTGAGAGAAACATAGTCCAAATAGGGTGCCCATATCCAATGAAATAGCCTAAGTCTAGAAGAATGTAATATTCATGTCAAAAATTCCATTGGGATGAGTTCTTCCACAAGGTTATGCCATGATTTTTGATTGAAGTTTTCTCATTGATCCAGAACATTAAAATGTTTTTTTTCTTGCAGCAAAAGTTAAAATACTGAAAAGTCTAGTGAATAAGAATATTTATTCAAAATACTACCAGCAGGAAGACCTAGAATAAATTAAAGGCACACTGTGGAGAAATTGTGTTTTTGTCAAACAGCGACCCCTAGAGTCACTGTGGAATACTTGCACTGTCGTAAATATGCAGATTTAATGGAGTGCACGTCACCGAAAGAAACAGATATGAGCTGCATTTTATTGATCAGCTAAAATTTCAAAATCAAAGACCGCAATAAGAGAGAGCAGCAACAGCCCTGGTAAGATCATTTCGTTTCTTTACTTTTAATGATGATGATTGTGTGATAAGCGTCTGCGACTTACTTTCACTTTGATTTGCGATAGTTTGCACGTTGGCTTGATGAATCGATGCTCATCTGCGGTAATGCGTGTTCCAGTAGCGTCGTCATATCTGGCAATAACATATAGCCTATAACACGCTCTCACACGTTTTTTTATTTATTTTTTTAACATTTTTGGGATGAGTACAATTTACATATGTGGTTTCAACAACCAGATGTATTTACACTTGTCCAGTTTCGTCTGGAATGTGTCTCAGACCTCCTCCTGAAGTGGTTTGAGCGGTCGGATTCAACTCCGTCTTGAATGTGTTTCGGAGGACATTTACACCTGGTCTTTTCACGATCAGACAGCTATCCGATCTGAGAAAACGCATGAAGTGGCCAGGTGTAAACAGCCCCCATGACAAAAACATACGCACGAAAGCCGAAAACAAACGCTGGTTAGCCTCTCACGTCCATAGACAGTATATAAACGCTCACGTCCAAATTTGACGAAGTGGTGGGGGAAGTGACGGATGCCGTAAAGCAGTCGAATTTTGTAGTTCTTTTTGTGCTCGGGTTACTACCCGAACCCCGAAGTTACGTAGTGCCAGTAAAAGCGATACAGACCCCGTCAGGCTATGGCAGACGTGTCATTCAACCTATTGTAAGTCGATGTACCATCACAAGGGTCTTGGAAATATATTATGAAGGTTGAAAAGCTACATAGTGTTCCTTTAACAAGGATCGACATCTACTGTATATTCATCCCAGAATATTGCCAATGTGGTCTTTTCTTCCAAAACAACTGAATTCTGTGACAAGACCAGATACAATAATTATTACCAAATGATGTTTTGCATTTTGAGCAGTATGGGGAAGTTTTGGGTCAATTTTATTTCTGATATTGTCATGATAATAATGGCAAGGAAGCAATATGCAAGTAAAACTCTTCTTTATTGGTAAATGTAGAAATTGATGGAGACAAGACCGGAACACAGGAACAGGAACAAAGCTCACGAACTGGACGCCAACCGGGATCAGAAACAACACACACGAAAATACCAAACAACGATCTGACAAAGGAGAGGACAAAACGGTGAGTATAAAAAGGTATAGTGGATGAGCTGCAGCTGGTGTCTGAGAGTGAGACCAGCTGATCGCTGATCAGTGCTGATGGGCTGGTCACGCCCCCTACTCACACACCCACACACGTATAACAACAAAGACACGAGACAAGAAGGAAACAGTGAATTCATGAACCGTAACAGATATAAGGGGTGACATGGACAGAGGAAAATGTTTGAACTGGAGAATATTTTCTGTAAAATCAGTGTATAAATAAAAAATGTTTGTCTTGTGTCTTTTAGCAATTTTTTCTCAATTTCAGTCATAGAATTATCAATATACAAAGTTCCTTAGCTGTAAATACCTGAAGAATGTCTTGACAGATACCGTTTTGAAGACAACTGTTCAAAAGACAGAAGTGGGGAACACTCAAATATATCTTTTAGCCGGACACTAAAGAATTACAGAGTCATCAGTTCCAGGAGACTTTATTTTATTATTACATTTATTTATTTCCAGGCAGCAGATCACATGATCACAATGAGGAAGGTTTGAGGTGTGTTCGACATCGGCTGCGGCTGGATGCAACCGATCGGCGAGAGTAGCCGCGTGCAGGCGGGGAGGAGCTGCAAACGGAGACGTGAAGTCGGAAACTTTCTGGTTCCCGTAGTGACCGCTCACGTGGTGTTTGCATACTTTACCACAGCTGCAGTGAAATAAATGCAATATTTGTCAAATAATACACAGATGTTTCAGAGACATTTTCATTCAATACTTTTATGTACTGCTTCACACAGCGTCTGTTTGAACAAGAATAAAGTTCAACATAAGATACTATCAATGAAGTGGAGTCTACGTTTTTTAAGCAGTTTTAATTTGATAAACATGACACAATATAACATGACAACGACACGAAAAGAGTTTTCACTGTTATAATAAACTGATTTCAGAGCTTTAAAGGAACTAAAGGTGTTCGAATAAACACGAAACACACGTGATCGTTGTCATGCGGTGAATCCGGCCAATCGTGGAACAGCTGTGTCGTCATCAGCCCTCCTGCAGCCCAGTGCAGCCGCTCTTGAGAAGCTGCGCTGGCTGAGTTCTCCGGCTACTCTCGAATTGCTCTCGCGGTACTTTGATGGCATACGTCACAGTCACGTGGCGTCGGCGCTGTATCAAGTCGGACAAAATTTCTAACCGGCATGCACTGCTTCAAGTCAGCCGCCGATCGGTCTGCGCAGAGCTGCATGAAGTCGAACAAGCCTTTGGTATCACTCTCTGTGATGATGGTGTATGTGATTGATTAGGTCCAACTAGACAGTAAACTCGTGAAGAACTGAATCACACAATGAACACAGAAGTGAATACGCAGCATGAAAAACATAGCGATTTTCATACACAATGTGAACACAATTGACCCTTCGCTAAGCCCCGCCCTCCTTAGTTACTGTTGCTACGCCTGTCAAGCTTTTGCGCCTGGCACGTCTATTACAGTATGTATGCAGCGGTTTCAGACATTCCCAAGGAGATAATTAGTCATTTTTGGCGAACAGGTGAAATATCTGAGAGAGCAAGACAAAAGGGACTGCAATATGCATTTGAGGGATATATCCACGACATAATATGCAACCGATTAGAGAATAATTTCATCAAAATTTAAGCTATAAAGCCTAACAGTTATAGGTCCCAGCACAGCGCAAGCAGCAGCCGCCTCATACGCTGACCATTCAAATGGGAACAGCTATGTTCGTGCACAGCAGGGTGAGTGAAATTTGAAAATCTAATATTTATAAATCAAACAGCTTATCCATAAGTATTGTGGAATAAACACAAGACATTAGCCTGACCACTTTGCAATGACAACATTCTCCCGCTTATATTTTTAGTGCGCCAGGCTACTGCTCAGTGCTCACACGCCGTGGGTCACATAAGTGACTAACGTTACTGTTATGAACTGATTAAGTTTTGCATACCAACCTTTTCCTTGGAGATCTCCGGCAAGCCCCCTGATGTCCTTTTACTAACTACCTTTTACTTTTACGTTACTAGAACTAACACAAGGAGAGTTGCGATCGGATTGGGGTAGGGCGGCCGTCGATTAACAAAATGCTGAAATATATTTTTAAGTAACGCAAGTTATGTCAGTGAGCCTCCGTCTTGCCTTTAATCACAATTGATCCACGAGCTGAACAATAACTTTATTCTAGAGCTGCTATAAAGCCAAAACACTTTACTTTTAATTTCCTATTATCAATGTAAAGCTGCTTTGGAACAATCTACATTGTTAAAAGCGCTATATAAATGAAGATGACGCCCGGCATTTCTCCCCTTGGGTTTTAGGATTCGGGAAGGGAACAAAATCCACCACCCCGTCCAAACTTTTAGGATACCGGGTATCAGATTTGCACAATCCATAAGCACAACGCTTCGGCATGTTTCCCTCGCTCGAAAGCTTGCCAGACCTCCCGCGCCTAGTTACGGTTGGTAAGCCATGATTGGCCAGTGGCGGTTTTCGGGCGTGGCTTAGCGAAGGGTCAATTAGCCTATAATTTAAGAGACTCAATCCAAGCTGCTGAGTCTTTAGCCATTTTCAAGAAACTGCTGAATATGCATCTTTTTAGGCAACACTTGACCCATTAATACTTACACTTACTATTCTATATCTATAAAAAAAAAAATAATAATAATTTGCTATGTACTGTGCTGGACTAGCTGGGACTGGTCACCGCGCTTGTATATTGCTGCCCTGCTGTTGGTTTGAATGCTTCTGCTCTTCTCATTTGTAAGTTGATTTAGATAAAACAAGCATCAGCTAAATGTAATAAATGTAGGCTAAATATAGCCTAATGTAAATGTAAGAGCTCATAAAGTGAAATAGGCCTATTATTATTATTATTATTATTATTATAACCCACTTCAATGTAAGAAGCACGTAAAGAATTTCTGTAGTGGTCATGGTTGCAGCGAGTCGATGTCAACATACTGAAAACTGGAAAAACAAGAATAACGCGTTTTCTTTCTCGTGGTCTGTAAATTAGAGTAGTAGCCTACGGAATATTGCAGCGTGTATGTAAAAGGCTATAAAAAGGTTCAAATGAAATAGATGTTTGCTGAAGGCGTGCAATTTACGTCTCTTAAGACGTCATTTCTCTCTCCGAGTTACTTTCTAAAAAACGAAACCGTAAACCTAGACTGAAAGAGATCTGGGTGATTCACTTTCACAATGAAAGCGCGCCTTTTGTTAGTTTTATTGCTGGTGTCTAATATTACATTGTCTTCAGGTTTTCTGGATGTGATCGCGGCTGCTGCATCTTATGTCGTTTACACATTTATTGAACGGGACGGTTTGCTGCCTTTTGACCCTAAAGGTGAGTAGGCTAAAACAAAATAAGGTAGGCTAGATATCGTATTATTTGATATATGATTCAAACAGCGTTAAATGTTTCCTTTGTTGGATGTGTCGAATTACTATCATTCCCAACAAGCACAACTACGTTGTAATTTGTTTTTCGTGAAAGGGTTGTGGTACAGTTTTTTCCCTATAGGCTACTTTGTATGTTGGGTTTAAACGTATTTTTTTATTCCTAAACTGTGGTTATGACGTTGTTGATAACAAATTACCATGCCATTACATTCAACCTGGTGCCACATAACGTTGTCAAATAGTTTTTTTCTCATACATTTTCAAGTAAGCGTTTCCCAATAAAAACAGCATTGATGAAAGGGAGAGGGATATAAATTAAATGAGATGCTAGTGTTGTTTCTTCATAAAAAATCCCTTTCTGAATTACAATCTTTTTTTTAATTCTGAATGTTTTTATAAAATTAATTTAATATGGTATTTTTACACCATTTTTGAAGTTATTATAAGATATATTTTCTCATGTGGTAAAAGTGTCAGAATAAATTTGACCAGGAAACCTGTATGAGCTGGTTTGACTTTTCTTCAGCAGGCTACAGTCTGCTTAAAAGCGGTTTTATTTTGCTATAGTACTTTTTTTTTATGTATTTTGGGTGTGATTTCATAGTACTGAGACAAAAATGCATTTTTTTTTTTTTTTTTGCTTTCTGTTTTATTTGTAGTTCCCTTTCAAAAGGGAACTTGCACTGCGTCTTGAGACGTTACTGGTGAACACCTCAACGTGACTGGTATCAGGTAAAGAAAATAAGGTAAAGAAAATGTCTGAGAAGCATTTCAAGCAATGTGCCGACCCATGTCCGAGATTTCTAACACATGACTTGTGTGTTCATTGTCTGGGCGAAGAGCACGCACGCTCAGTTCTTGAGGGAGCTGTTTGCGTGCACTGCGAGCATTTTCCTTTAAGGACGCTCTGCTCTAGTTTGTCTATCTTCTCGAGGGAAGAGGGACAAGCATCTGTGCCCGGCGTCTCGAGTCCCTCTCACGCTGAGGTGGAGAGAAGATTTAGGTTGTGGGGATCACAGATGGAGCTAGCTGAAGAGTTTGAGAGAGGAGTTAATCTCTCACGTGCTTCGACTGCTGACGAGAGCGCTCTGCTGGACGAGGATAATGCATCCTCTGGTTGAGCGGACAGTACTCTACTGGCATCATGCCAGGAAGAGCAGCAGATGGTTGTTGAGGGCAAAGAAGACTAGTTGTCCTGCCCCGTTATGGAGTGCGTTTCAGACAGGCTCAAACTGTTGTGGGAGCGTGCTAGGGAAGAGACCACCCGTCGCAGTTTAGACGAGTTAGGTTTCTTCTGGCCATAACCCTCCAGCTCCTGTGAGCCTTCCTTTCCTTCCCGACCTCCACACTGAGATCGAGAAGGCATGGAAGAACCCGCATCCACCGACATAGGCATGCAAACTATGCAAATGTTGAGGGGGTGCGTGAGAATGGATACGTGGCAATGCCCCCAATCGCCGAGACGTTCACAAACTGTCTCACAGATGGGAAGGCATTGACTCTAAAAGCCTACAAAGCCGCTTAAGAACACTCCGCCCTTGAACAGCAGGCTTCTTACCAGGCTGACTTGCTAAAAGACATAGATCAGGGTCAGGCTCTGTCCCGATGCGGTATCCGAGCTGCGCCGAACCACGGACCTAGCTCTCCACGCCACCAAGCAGACCGCCGCCGCGATTGGTAGATCGATGGCGAGATGGTGGCAACAGAGAGACACCTGTGGGTGAACTTGATGGACATCGGGAAGAAAAAGAAGGGCATTCTCCTGCTCGGCGGCATTTAAATAACGTACACCGCGCCAATCTGAGTCTGCGCCCAGGCAGCCAGGGGGCCCTGGCCCATCTCGGTTTGAGAACCGTAGACAGGGCCGGAGGGCTAGCGTCACCTCCCGGGCCCTTCCTCCTCCAAGGAGCAGGTCACAGAGAAGGCGTGACCTCAAAAAAAAAGAAGCAGGATTTGAGGGATGTGATGTGCACTTTCTCTTGGTAGTGAGTGCATCCTTTCAGGCTGTAAGGGTATGGTAGGCCTCATGTACATTAAGGCCTCTGCTCTTTGAAATCACAGGTTGAGCTTTGCAGGTCGCTTCACCACTGTGAAAAATGTAAAACTATAGCGACCTCAGCTCCCCGTAGAAAGAAATAAGGGTTTTATGTTTGATCTTGTTTTTGGATATTTTATAAACTGCACTTGGGTTCTGCAACTTGCCTCCAGTGGACTCCATGTACTCCATGACATGTTCTCTAGGCGCCCCTTATATACTTCCTGGTCAAACTAGTATGATGTAATAGTCTGTCGCTGGCCAATACGATTGCCGTGATTTGACAGTTGCTTTAGATACCAGTCAAAGCGTTCCCCAGTAGCGTCTCAGGACGCAGTGTCTCGTTCCCTGTTCTCAGGGAACAAAGGTTACAGTCGCAACCCGAGACGTTATAGCACAAATGATCATTGCAAGCTACAAACAATCTTTGACTTCACATATCTTCACATCTTTCAGGTTTGGAAAAAGATTTAAGAGACTCTCTCTTTGGGCAGCACATTGCGTCTGATGTTGTACTAAATGCTGTAACATCATTTATGACTGACAGCAAACCAAACAAACCGCTGGTTCTGTCTTTCCATGGGACTACAGGAGTTGGAAAAAACCATGTTGCTAAAATCATCGCAAGAAACATTTATGAAAAAGGAGAAAACAGCAAACATGTTCACACATATATATCTGAGCATCATTTCCCACACAAAGAAAAGTCAGACTTGTACAGTGTAAGTAAAAATGGTGGTACTTTTAGCCTTGGCCTCTAACAATCTAGATTGGCCTCTAGCTTTAAGATGTTAGATGGCCCACAAGACTCTCAGACTCTTAGAAGACTTGGGTCATTTACAGAGCATTTATTTCGTTCAATTTATATAGTAATGAAGTTGCATTTGAAGTTGCATTTCTATTAAAGGAATAATCACCCAAAAATTTTAATTTGCTAAAACCGTACTCTCCCCCAGGCCATCCCAGATGTAGATGATTTTGTTTTTTCATCGGAACAGATTTTGAGAAATTTATAATTACATCACTTGCACACCAATGGATCCTCTGCAGTGAACGGGTGCTGTCAGAATGAGAGTTCAAACAGCTGATATAAACATTACAATAATCCACAAGTAATCAACATGACTACAGTCCATCAAATGACGTCCTGTGAAGCGAAAAGCTGCGTGTTTGTAAACAAATCCATAATTAAAACGTTTTAACTTTAAACTGTTGCTTCTGGCCAAAATACGAGTCCATTATCAATTATACTGCTTCCTGCAGTGACAAAAGTACATTCCCTGTTGTCCTCCTTTGGATTGTAAACGGTACTTGGTCTGTGCATATTTTCTGATTCAGATGAGATTTCTTTTCACTTTTTCCCAGAAAGCTATATTATGGATAGAGGACTCAAAAAGTTTAGCCGGAAGCAATGGTTTGAAGTTAAAAACATCTTAATGATTAATTTGTTTATTATAAACACATAGATTTTAGCTTTATAAGACATTAATTGATGGACTGGAGTCGTGTGGGTTATTGTGATGTTTTTATCAGCTGTTAACTTTCATCTCTGCCATTCACTGCAGAGGATCCATTGGTAAAAAGTGATGTAATGCTAAATTACAAAATCTTACAAAACCAAATCTGTTCCGATGAAGAAACTAACTCACTGGATGGCCTAAAGGTACAGTATAGTCAATTGTAAGCTCAATTTCATTTTTGGGTGAACTATTCCTAAACTGACAGCATTTTAGCCCATTTTTTAAACATAGTGAAAAAATTTAATAAAACTAGCCCTATAATATGAAAGTAAAAATAATGCACATTTTGTGGGAGTGCTATGCTTATCAAAAGTAATTTCTCTAACTGGGATTTGCATGTTCTGTTTATTCAGGCACAGCTAAAGCAGTGGATTTCTAAAAGTGTATCAAGTTTTCCCCGCTCCATGTTCATATTTGATGGAATGGACCAAATGCAGCCAAAGTTGATTGACGTCATAAAACCTTTTCTGAACTCCAATGTCCGTGTAGATGGAGTTTCATTCCACAATGCAATCTTCATTTTCCTTAGGTAAAGCTCTCAAATCAGTGGGCTGTTTTTTGGGTTTCTACAAATGCAGTTGTAGGCAACATATTATCTATATAAAATTCAAACGGAGTGGTAATTAAATACCCCTACCTTCTCAAAAGATTGACATAACTAATGTGAAACTGTGTTTATTCTTAGTAATGCAGGTGGGAATGCGATTGCTGAAGTGGCTCTGGATTCCTGGAGAGAAGGCATATGTCGGGAAGAGCTATGGATGAACAGCAAGGAAATGGAGACAAAAATCTTACGAAACATTTTCAATGATAAAAACTGTATGTATTGAAGGTTCATTTAAGTATTCAGTCAAAATATATATTTTTCCAATATATTTCAAAAGCTAATGTAGATTTTAAAATATATTTATATTTTCAATAAGTTTTAGTTACTTATATTTCCTAATATGTTATTTGGCCATTTTTATGCATTTTCTAAATATATTTATTTTGTCCCTGATTAATGTGTGTCTCGATTGTTGTTTCCATGATTACATTTGCTTTTACCCAAACCTGAATATGTGGTTGCATTTACTCCCCACAATGAACTTTTTTACATTTTCAATGTGTATGTCTACAGGTGGATTTCATCACTCCAGTCTCATAGATCATCATCTGGTTGATCATTATATTCCTTTCCTACCTCTGGAGCTGAAGCATGTGCGTCAGTGCGTCATGGCTGAGATGGTCCATCTGAACATGACTGAAGACATTGATCTGGCAGATAAAGTGGCCAGAGATATGCCCTTCTTCCCTGAAAAAGAGAAAATATTTTCAGTTACAGGCTGCAAGTCTATCAGACAGAAGTTGGTGCTGTATAGATTAACAATTTTAGCAGTACAGGTTTTCTAATTTATTGTCTTAACTTTTAAACACACATTTGAACAGCAATGAAGTATGATCTCTCCTTTGTTTTAGTCTTGGTGAGTTACATTGCTATCTAGAGTATTGTAATCTATTTTCAAATGTTTAATCTAGACCTTTGTGTCCAGTCTATTTATCTTTTGGGTACACATTTTTAAGTCCTACAAGATTTTGGAAGTAACTTGGACCTTTGCATGTGATATCACTGTACCATGTTTTTTTTAATGGCAAAAAGCCATGGTAATACCATAATTACAGTAATTATAATGAAACACCATAGCTCAGAAAGTGAGAGAGAGAGGATGTGTTTGTGAACCTCTGCAAATAATGTGCATGAATGCATCACTCAGATGGATGGATTAACTTCTGTCATCATCAGGGATTTTTTCCGGATAAATCCTTATGTGTCAATGTGATTGATGTATGCCGACCTGAAAATAATTTTTCCTGATAATATTTTTGGCAATCAAGTTATGTGTGTTTTCAAGACATTGCATCAAGACATAGCGTCTTGTTCCTCATCTAAGGGAACCGGCTGCATACGCAACCTGAGACGTTGGCTTTCGAAGTGGAACAACACTGTGTAACTAGGAACCACAGCTCTCGACCTGTTGTTAGAAGCATAGTTTCTTGTGAAATGACATGTGGACTTACGTAGATCATGCTCTTGAGCATAATAAGCGAGCTAACATTCAGTACATTCTATATCTTTCATTGTATTCAAATATATATATATATATATATATATATATATATATATATATATATAAATATATTAATTGTATATTTTAGTGTCTCAACAATCATTGTTTTTGAAGAGTGCACATGTGCGTAAAGTGCGCAAGGGAACAAGGGTATGATGTATGAGGGAACCCGCAATGAATCAAACGTCAAATAAAGCAAAATAATAAAATAGCAAAAGCAAAAAAAACAGTGAAGTAGTAATTAGGTGCCATGTTTGTTACAGCAGCATCTTGGAGATGTTGAATAGATTAATCAGCATCAGTTATTACTGTTCCACCTGCGCATGACATCATTTAAAAGCAGCTTTCTGAACCGATATGAGAGCAACAGAGCTAGCAGGAGAGGCCCAAAAGGTAAAAAACTCCCGTAAGACTCCTCTACACGATTGATCCTGCCCTGCCGCCTCAGCAGCCGCGGGACCCTAACCGGTGAGGTGCAGAGACTCGACTCTCATCTCTCTGCCCATATCCAATTAAATACGTTTAGAAGAATGTAATATACAGTTCATGTCAAAAAATCTATTTAGATGAGTTCTTTCACAAGTTTATGCTATTTATTTTGATTGAAGGAGTTTTCTCATTGATCAAGAACATCAAAATGTTCTTTCTTGCCGCAAAAGTTAAAATACTGAAAAGTCTCTTATGATATTTATTCAAAATACCAGCGGGCAGGCCTAGAATAAATGAACAAGGATCAACATATATGGTAGATTCATCCCAGAATATTGCCAATGTGGTCTGCAATTTTCTTCCAAAACAACTGAATTCTGTGACAAGACCAGATACAATAAATATTACCAACTGATGTTTTTCATTTTGAGGGGGAAAGTTTTGGGTCAGTTTTATTTCTGATATTAGTTTTGAGTCATCCTTGGTTTTTCCACCCTGGGTATATCTGTTTGTTAGTCCCACACCTCTAGACAAGCTGGGGACGTAACAGGTGACATGATGTAGCTGATGTACTATTTTTGTTGCGAATCATCAGAATCAGTCAGGTCCATTTTGCAACAAGTTTTATTTAGGAGAATGGTCGACAGGCAAAGGTCAGGCACAGGCAAGGTCAATAGGGCAGAGCAGGCACAAACGTAGTGGAAAACAGGCAAGGGTACAGAGGCTGGCAGCAAGCGAGACAGAATCCAGATACAAGGCAGTGGGTCAAATGGGCAGGCAGCAGGCAACGAGAAGATCAGTACAGAATGGGTCAAACACAGGCAGGCAAAACGCGTGAGAAACGCTCAGAATTACTCACAGCAGTAAAACAAGACTTCGCACTGGTTGCAATGTGAGTGTGGTTTTTATGTGGGTAGGGAACGAGATGCAGGTGCGTGTGTGATCAGTGATTGCATGTGGATGCAGGATCAGTCTAGTGCTGCGTTCCAGTCCACTTTTAGACACGCACTTGCGAACTTCCCTAAGCACTTCCCCTCGGGGGAATTCCCGCCGCCATTTTGAAGTGCGTTCCACTTCGTTAAGTGGACGAGGGAAGTTTATATGGACAGACCCTCGTTCCCTCAATTTTGACCAAGGGCGCGAGTCTACTTCATATACACTTCAGGCACCTATATGTCCCACAATGCAGCACGATTGTGACGTCACCACAAATCTCGTCTAATCACCACCACAACAAACAACTCTAACAACCCACACACACCTATACATTTGGATGCTGCATTAAACAAATTCTTAAAGGGAAAAAAATGTAAATCCAAATGCAGGTGGGAATGAGATTGCTAAAGTGGCTCTGGATTCCTGGAGAGAAGGCACAGATCGGGAAGAGCTACGGATGAACAGCAAGGAGATGGAGACTAAAATCTTTCAAAACATATTTAATGATGAAAAAGGTATGTATTAAAAGATCATTGAAGTATTCAAGTATTTTTTTTCTATGTATTTCAAATGAACAAAATATTTGAAAAGTGAAAATAAAGTGACGGGTATTTAATAGGCCCATATTTAAAACTTGATTTAGTGTCTTCACAGTGATCAGATCAGGCTGGCATATTGACGATTGCAGCTCATGTGTAAGACCAAAGCATACTTAAATTTGGCCGGAATAGTATATGCGTACATCCAAGTACGTATAGCCTTTTAAAATAAAATCCATATATAAACCTATAAAACAATATTTAACTGTGGCTCCCTTCCTGGACCTTCGAGGACACCTTTACTGATCAGCAGGTTTAATAGAGTTAAGGATGGGATGGGCTTAGGGACATGGACAAGAAAGGTAACAATAAGGCAGTATCCATGTAGGCTATACTAATTATCCAAATATAATCATATTCAATGAATTAGGGATGCACCAATACCCCTTTTTCCAGAAGGACTCCGATACCAATACTTCATTTTTAGTAATGTTATTATTATAAAAAGTAGCCTATGTCTATTATATAAAAGTAATATCTAAGATTATATTAAAGTATAATGGTAATGGGAGTAAAAGGCACAATACGACTTTGCTAGTGCCATATTGACCAAGCTGCAAAGTTTTAAGTGATGTCTGTGAAAAAGGGATGTGATCGATAAGCCCACGCATTTGTGCCGCTGCACGCTTAATCTTGTCTCTTATCAGCTCTCACACAGAAGCTATATAGCGTGAATATTTAATTTGTTGAATATTCTGTTTATTAGCTAAATATACTTGTCTTTCTCTGATATCTCTACTGTGATCTATGTTTGCTCTCTTGTCTGTGTTTCATTGTTTGGACACAATGACACACGCTGGTGCTGATTGGTATTGGGTTTTGGAATCAGAGCATTTTGAGATTGAGTACGAGAACACAAGCTCAGTGTTGGGCCCCATGCTGAATATTTGGTTGCATTTTGATTTTAAAAACTCCTTTAATTTTTAATGTGTATGTCTACAGGTGGATTTCATCACTCCAGTCTCATAGATCATCATCTGGTTGATCACTATATTCCTTTCCTACCTCTGGAGCTGAAGCATGTGCGTCAGTGCGTCCTGGCTCAGATGGTCCATCTGAACATGACTGAAGACTTTGATCTGGCAGATAAAGTGGCCAGAGATATGCCCTTCTTCCCTGAAAAAGAGAAAATATTTTCTGTTAAAGGCTGCAAGTCTGTCAGACAGAAGTTGGTCCTTGGTCCTACAAATGGATGAATAGACGAAAGACATTAGCAACACTTGTTGTCCAATTAACTTTTAAACATACAGTTCAACTGCAATGAAGTATGACCTTACATCTCTGTTTAATTTGACTAATTAATATTTCAGTCTTGACGAGTGACATTGCTATCTGGAGTCTGAATTGGAGTGTCTGTATTAAAATTTTAATCTAGACCTATGTCCAGTCTGTTTAGTGGGGTTTGAAAGAAATGTGTATGGCATGGTAATACCACGTTAAATGTCTGAGAGAGAGAGAGAGAGAGAGAGGGAGAGGGGTGTATTCATAATCCATTCATGTTTTAATAGTCTTCTCTCGTTTTGATGTCATATTCGTGATAAATGCATGAGCTAGCTATACAGTATATTATATATTTAATATATAAGTATATACAATATAATTTAAGAGGCTCAACCCGAGCTGCTGAGTCTAGCCATTTTCAAGAAACTGCTGAATACGCATCTTTTTAGGCAACACTTTATGTCGACCCATTAATACTTACACTTACTATTCTATATCTGTTTAAAAAAAAGAAAAAACCTTGCCACATGTTCTGTGCTGGACTAACTGGGACTGGTCACAGCACTTGTATATTGCTGCCCTGCTGTTGGTTTGAATGCTTCTATTGCTCTTCTCATTTGTAAGTCGATTTGGATAAATGTAAATGTAGCCTAATGTAAATGCAAGACCTCATAAAGTGAAATAGGCCTATTATTATTATCATCACCCAGTTCAAAGTAAGAAGCACGTAAAGAATTGCTATGGCAAGCCGTTTTAGCTTAAATTGTACCCAGAGTTACTCGTCGTAATTGCATTTTTACTAGTAAGAATTAAATTTGAGAGCTCTACAATTCAATTCTTACTAGTAGCAATTACAATTAGAGAGCTCTCTAATTCAATTATTACTAGTAAGAATTACATTTACAAAGCTCTCTAATTCAATTCTTATTAGTAACAATTCCAATTAGAGAGCTCTACAAATTAATTTTTACTAGTCATATGTCTCCATTGACTTCCAATCATTTTTAATTACGGAGCTCTACAACTGAATTGTTACTAGTAAGAATTACAATTAGAGAGCTCTCTTATTCAATTATTATTAGTAATATTTCCAATTAGAGAGCTCTACAATCCAATTATTACTAGTAACAATTACAATTACAGAGCTCTCTAATTTAATTTTCACTAGTAAAAAAACGAATAAAAGATATGTATAATTGCAGAGCTCTGTAATTGAATTAAAGAGCTCTGCAATTGCATTCTTAGTAGTAACAATTGAAATAGAGAGCTCTCTAATTGGAATTCTTATTAGTAACAATTCAATTGTAGAGCTCCGTAATTAAAAATGAATGGCAGTCAATGGAGACATATGACTAGAAAAAAATTATTTGTAGAGCTCTCTAATTGGAATTGTTACTAGTAAGAATTGAATTAGAGAGCTTTGTAATTGTAATTCTTACTAGTAATAATTGAATTAGAGAGCTCTCTAATTGTAATTGCTACTAGTAAGAATTGATTTGTAGAGCTCTCTAATTAAATTCTTACTAGTAAAAATGCAATTACGACGAGTAACGCTGGGTACAATTTAAGCTAAAATGGCTTGCCATAAATTTCTGTAGTGGTCATGGTTACAGCGAGTCGATGTCAACATACTGTAAACTGGAAAAAACAAGAATAGTCTCGTAATCCTCGTAGTCTATAAATTAGATTTGTAAGGCGTATGCCATTGCAGCATGTATGTAAAAGGCTATAAAAAGGTTCAAATTAAATAGATGTTTGCTGAAGGCGTGCAATTTACGTCTCTTAATCCGTCAGTTCTCCCTCCGAGTTACTTTCTAAAAAACGAAACCGTAAACCTAGACTGAAAGAGATCTTGGTGATTCGCTTTCACAATGAAAGCGCGCCTTTTGTTAGTTTCATTGCTGGTGTCTAATATTACATTATCTTCAGGTTTTCTGGATGTGATTGCGGCTGCTGCATCTTATGTCGTTTACACATTTTTTGAACGGGACGGTTTGCTGCCTTTTGACCCTAAAGGTGAGTAAAACTGCAAAATAATGTAGATATCGTATTTTTTGACGATATATGGTTCAAACAGCGTTAAATGTTTCCTTTGTTGAATGTGTCGGATAACTTCCATCCCTAAAAGCACAAAAATATTACGTTGTAGGCCTAATTTGTTTTTTGTGGTAAAGTTCTATTTTGACAAGGTTATGTGGCTCCAGGTTGAACGTTGATGTGGGAACGATATAGTAGCATATCTATGCTACTTTCTTTTGAAATGTTTTTTTTTTTTTGCTTTCTGTGTTATTTGTAGTTATTTGTTTATAGCACAAATGATCATTGCAAGATACAAACAATATTTGACTTCACATTTCTCCACATCTTTCAGGTTTGGAGAAAGATTTAAGAGACTCTCTCTTTGGGCAGCACATTGTGTCTGATGTTGTACTAAAATCTGTAACATCATTTATGACTGACAGCAAACCAAACAAACCGCTGGTTCTGTCTTTCCATGGGACTACAGGAGTTGGGAAAAATCATGTTGCTAAAATCATTGCAAGAAACATTTATGAACAAGGAGAAAACAGCAAACATGTTCACATGTATATATCTGAGCATCATTTCCCACACAAAGAAAAGTCAGACTTGTACAGTGTAAGTAAATAAATGGCAGTACTTTTAGCCTTGGCCTCTAGCAATCACATTTAGCTCACAACAAATGATTGTTTTTATGGTCAGGCTCTGTCTACCTTTAAGATGTAAGATGGCCCACAAGACTCTCAGACTCAGAGTTGGCCAGATAGTTGGATTTGGGTCATTTACAGTTTCAGTATTTTCATTTTATACAGTAATGAAGTTGTGTTTCTGTTAAACGGACACCATTTTTCGCCCAGTATTCATTACTACACTGACAATTTAGTAAATTGTATATTTAAAATTATAATATGAAAGTAAAAAAAATGTACATATTTGTAAAATGGTCGTGGGAATACTGCACATATCAGAAGTAATTTCTCTACTGGGATTTGCATTTTCTTATTATTCAGGCACAGCTAAAGGAGTGGATTTCTAAAAGTGTATCAAGTTTTCCCCACTCCATGTTCATATTTGATGAAATGGACAAGATGCATCCAAAGCTGATTGACACCTTAAAGGCCTTTCTGGACTACAATGCCCATGTTGATGGAGTGTCATTCCACAATGCACTCTTCATTTTTCTCAGGTAAAGCTCTCAAATCATGGGTTTGTTTTTCAGATTTCCACAAATGCAGTTGTAGCCAACATAATTAGCTATATAAAATTCAAACGAAGTGGTAGTTAAATAGCTCTACTCTCCCAAAACATTGCCCTAATAAGCTGTGTTTATTCTCAGTAATGCAGGTGGGAATGTGATTGCTGAAGTGGCTCTGGATTCCAGGAGAGAAGGCACAGATCGGGAAGAGCTATGGATGAACAGCAAGGAAATGGAGACTAAAATTTTTCAAAACATTTTTAATGATAAAAACAGTATGTACTGAAAGATCATTTAAGTATTCTGCAAAATATTTATAGTTTCAATGTATTTCAAACGCAGAAAAGTTTTGAAAAGTGAAAATAATTGACAGGTATTTAATACTTCGCTGTCTTCGCAGTGATCGGATGGGCTGGCAAATTGACGCTTGCATCTCACATCACATCACATCTCATACATCTCATTTTATTTTATTTTGTGCTAAACCTGTGGGACAAAAACTTGCAGCAGCACTTTCCCAAAACATCTGCTTTTCAAGATGTACGTGGAAATTTGGCTGATCCTTGACGCAATCGTGGGCAACAGCACAAAGTGGATTCTGTGCTTATTTGATTTAATATTTGATGTTTTTATTAAATGTTTTTTAAAAAGAAAGATTTAAGTAGCAAATGAGAATCGCTAAAATTATTGAACATATTTTGAGACAAAGGTCCTGTTAATGGTTTT
The DNA here is from genome assembly GCA_022828995.1 of Vimba vimba. Taxonomy (NCBI): domain Eukaryota; kingdom Metazoa; phylum Chordata; class Actinopteri; order Cypriniformes; family Leuciscidae; genus Vimba; species Vimba vimba. The sequence continues at coordinate 27,148,867 of CM040837.1, read as the reverse complement.
CAGTGTTGTTCAAGCTAATTAAAGCAACAGTTTTTCAATAATGGAAGATTATGTAAAAGTATGGTAATGGGGGTGAAAGGCACAATACGACTTTTCCAATTGTTGACTTTCTTTGCAAGTGCCATATCCGACCAAGCTACAAAGTTTTAAGCATTGTGTAAAAGGGATGTGATAGACAAGCCCACACATCTGTGCCGCTGCACGCTTAATCCAGTCTCTTATCAACTCATGCACAACAACTATAGCGTGAATATTTAATTGGTTGAATATTTAATTAGATACATTTACTTCATAGACATCCTTCTCTTAGCCTACATCACTGTGCCCTATGTTTGCTCTGTTGTCTTTGTTTCTTTGTTTGGACACAAACACGACACACGCTGGCGTATCGGCCCGATACTGAATATTTGGTTGCATTTAGACATCAAATAACTCCTTTCATTTTTAATGTGTATGTCTACAGGTGGATTTCTGCACTCCAGTCTCATAGCTCATCATCTGGTTGATCACTATATTCCTTTCCTTCCTCTGGAGCTGAAGCATGTGCGTCAGTGCGTCATGGCTGAGATGGTCCATCTGAACATGACTGAAGACATTGATCTGGCAGAGAAAGTGGCCAGAGACATGCCCTTCTTCCCTGAAAAAGAGAAAATATTTTCTGTTAAAGGCTGCAAGTCTGTCAGACAGAAGTTGGTCCTACAAATGGATGAATAGATTAAATAATTTAGCAGCACTTGTTGTACATTTAACTTTTAAACATACAGTTGAACTGCAATGAAGTATGACCTTACATCTCTGTTTAATTTAAATAATTAATATTTAATTCTTGACGAGTGACATTGCTATTTGGAGTCTGAATTGGAGTCTCTGTATTAAAAAAATAATCTAGACCTATGTCCAGTCTGTTTTGTCAGGTTTTAAAGAAACGTGCATCTGATACCATCAGTGTGTTTTTGTAATGGCATGGTAATACCACGTTAAATGTCTGAGAGAGAGAGAGAGAGAGAGAGAGAGAGAGAGAGTAGGCTATGTGCCGCTATGAATCTCTGCTAATGTTAATGCGCATGTGTCATGGTTTATGAACGCGTCACTCAGATGGATGGATGAACTTCTCTCACCATTCGTAGTGGTATATTCATAATCCATTCATGTTTTAATAGTCTTCTCTCGTTTTGATGTCATATTCGTGATAAATGCATGAGCTAGCTAACAGGCTAGCTGGATAATGCACATTCGTCAGAGGTCGTTCTACTGTAACTGCATGTCCTGTTATTATCGCCCTCAGAGCGCGTTTAATTGGTTATTTTCTTCTACCTTTTATTGCGCTTTATGTCGCGTTTTTATGTAATGGTCTGAACACGACTATAGCATGTGTCACTGACATCCATTAGAAACTTCTGTATATTGCATGAAAGCTTACAGTATTTGAAATGGACAAATTTTATTTTAATACGCATGTTATTTTGTATGTTTATTTGGGATGTGACAGACGAAGGCAGTTCGTCAATGAAGACTGAAATGAAATGAAAAACAGACCCATAATCAGGAATATTTTTTATTCATAGATCTATTCAATTTTATATTAATATTTATACTATTAAATATTTATTAATATTGAGTAATAGCTTTCAGTTGTATATTTTCAGGTAGGCCTATTTTAATTATAGTTTAGGTTTAGTAGTTCTGTTTATTTCATAATTTTTTAAGTTTCTATTTAACTTTTATTTTAGTTGTAGTAATTTCAGTACTTCTATTTAAACTTGTTTTTTTCAGTCAATTAAGGCAACATTTTAAATTTACGTTTTTCATAATATTTATATTTTATATTATTTTAGCTTTATTTCAAATACCAAAAATGATTGCTCTAGTTTAGTTAACAATAACAATGCAATGGATATATTTAATTCCTTCATTTTTGTAGGCCTACACATTTATTTATAAATTTACCCTTCACATTTTGTTGTAGCCTATTTATTCAAATTCACAAATAAATATTTAATGTTTAGATGTTTATCTATTTGCCCCTCATTTGTTGTTGTTTATTAGAAATATTTTATTTGTGCAATTGTCTTTATTTTACATTTTTTATAATTAAATACCTATTTACTTTATAATATTTCATACTTCAGTATTATCTCCATAATAACCTTCATAATGTCATTATTGTGATAGTCTCTGGGCAGCAGAACACATGGTCATGATGAGGATGGTGGTGGTATTGCTCTCTGTGATGATGGTCTATGTGCTCCTGATGGACACTATGGTGGAAAGCACTGCAGAATTTGATCCATATAAGGTTCTTGGAGTCACCAGAAGCGCAAGCCAAGCGGAAATCAAGAAAGTGTACAAACGCCTGGCCAAAGAATGGTGAGAGTGCTATTTTTTGTAGATTGTAATACTTATACAGTAATTTAATAATGTCTAAATAAGAATGGTACACCATGGTCCTCTTCATTTCTACTGTCAGGCATCCTGATAAAAACAAAAATCCTGAAGCAGAAGACATGTTCATCAAGATAACAAAGTCTTATGAGGTACTGCAGCTTATATAGACTCCGAACAGATTACATGTTGTCAGAAGTAAGGCTGATGTTAACTTCATGTTACTCCATAGATCTTAACAAATGAGGAGAAGAGAGCCAGCTACAATCGCTATGGACAAACAGACAACACTCATCCGTATGGTCGCGGCCATTACGGTTTCCACCACTTTCATGACAACTTCTACTTTGATGAGTCTTTCTTCCACTTTCCCTTCAACAATAAGGGTGGCCGGGACTTTGCTGACAGCAAGTACACTTTGCATTTCAACCAGTATGTCAATGAAGTTGTGCCTGACAGCTTCAGGAGGCCTTACTTGATCAAGATTACCTCAGACTGGTGCTTTAGCTGCATCCATATCGAGCCAATCTGGAAAGAAACAGTGCAGGAATTGGAAACTCTGGGTGAGAGGTTGTCGATTTTCTAGAAATGAGTTACTAGAGTTAAAAAGAGTTTAAGCTGAGTTCCTTCAAGTACTTTTTTTTCTCATTTCTAGGGATTGGAATCGGTGTGGTCGATGTTGGTTACGAGCGGCGTTTATCAAATCACCTGGGCGCACATCAGACTCCGTCGATTCTTGGAGTTGTCAATGGAAAAGTGTCTTTCTTTCATTATGCGGTTGTTAAGGGCCACCTGATGCAGTTCGTAGAGGATTTGCTGCCACAGAGACTAGTCGAAAAGGTTAGTGAACACCATCATTCACTCCCAATGTCTGCATCTTCTTCTGGTCTTAAACATCTCCTTCATGGATGTCTGTAGGTCACAGACAAGAACAACCAAGAGTTTCTTAAGAGCTGGCATGAGCTGAACAAGCCACACGTTCTCCTGTTTGATCAAGTGCCTTCGGTTCCTCTGCTTTACAAGGTAAAGTTGGTTAGTAACCTCGAGAATTGCCAATACTCCTTCCAGTACCCCAATGACTGATTGTTTCCATTACTTTTCAATAGCTAACAGCATTTGCCTACAAGGATTACGTGCAGTTTGGATATGTGGATCAAGGTCTTTCTGAGACTGCTGACCTGCTCAGAAAATTCAATATTAACACTTACGCTCCAACCATGCTTGTCTTCAAAGAGGACGTGGAGAAGCCTGCAGACATTATACAGGTAGACCTGTTCCTTTAACTTCTGTAGGTCATATTGATTGAATGAAGTCTGTTACTGGCATAAATTCACACATATAGTTGATGGATTCACCTGTTTATGTTGAGATTAAAGGGATAGTTCACTTTGAAATTAATTTTTGGTATGTTTTAGCTTACCTCAAAGGCATCCAAGATGTAGGTGTCTTTTTTTCCGGAGTAGTTTCAATTTTGATATTTTTAGGTCAAACCGTTCTTGTCTGTCAGTCATATAATGCAGGTCTATGGTCACTGTCTCAAAACAGCATGCACAAAGTCCAAATTAAACAATTCCCCATCGTCCAAATTAAACAATTCCCCATCGTAAGTACACATTGATGGCTTAAGACACGAAACGAGCGGTTTGTGTGAGAAAACGAACAGTATTTATATAGTTTTTGTCCTCTTGTAAACACACACACCCAAATGATCAGAGGACGCGGGTGCTTCGGTCTGCGCAAGCGCCGGAAAGCGACGGAAAAGGTCAGAGGGCGCGGGCGCTTCGATCTGCGCAAGCGCCGGAAATTATCTCTCGCGCGTGTACGTCACTCATTGTTTACACAGAGATTTCGGAAGCCTTACCTTTCACTGTGAAGATCTAAACATATTTAGACGTACAGGAAATGGCAATGGAAGACGATTTCGATATATCAACAGACAACATTGAATTTTTTACACAACCATATTTATTTGAACCAGAGTACACCGATCAAGAACCACGAATCACGAATGGAACATAGCAATGCCACAGCTACAAGACGACGAGGACATTGACAGTACCCCGTCATACACCTGCCTGACTGAAGATCCCGAGTTTTCTCCGCTGTTGAGCCGCAGCGTTTTGCACGTTGGCAGGTGTATGACGGGGTACTGTCAATGTCCTCGTCGTCGTCTTGTAGCTGTGGCATTGCTATGTTCCATTCGTGACAACATATGCTCTCTACTTCTGTTGGCATCTCACAACACTTGCTACAAGAACACCACCAATTTTGCAGAGATCTCTGTCTCTCTGAGGCTTGAAGACGTGCTGCTGCAGCGGATGCTTCCTCTATCGCTCTGAGTTCTTGATCGGTGTACTCTGGTTCAAATAAATATGGTTGTGTAAAAAATTCAACGTTGTCTGTTGATATATCGAAATCGTCTTCCATTGCCATTTCCTGTACGTCTAAATATGTTTAGATCTTCACAGTGAAAGGTAAGGCTTCCGAAATCTCTGTGTAAACAATGAGTGACGTACACGCGCGAGAGATAATTTCCGGCGCTTGCGCAGATCGGATCGCCCGCGCCCTCTGACCTTTTCCGGCGCTTTCCGGCGCTTGCGCAGATCGAAGCGCCCGCGCCCTCTGACCTTTTCCGGCGCTTTCCGGCGCTTGCGCAGACCGAAGCACCCGCGTCCTCTGATCATTTGGGTGTGTGTGTTTACAAGAGGACAAAAACTATATAAATACTGTTCGTTTTCTCACACAAACCGCTCGTTTCGTGTCTTAAGCCATCAATGTGTACTTACGATGGGGAATTGTTTAATTTGGACGATGGGGAATTGTTTAATTTGGACTTTGTGCATGCTGTTTTGAGACAGTGACCATAGACCTGCATTATATGACTGACAGACAAGAACGGTTTGACCTAAAAATATCAAAATTGAAACTACTCCGGAAAAAAAGACACCTACATCTTGGATGCCTTTGAGGTAAGCTAAAACATACCAAAAATTTATTTCAAAGTGAACTATCCCTTTAAGTTGTGCTATTTGGAACATTCTATAGTTTATTTTGTATCAAACTTTTTATTTGAAAGGTCCTGGGTTGGGTTGCACCAGCCATTCGGAAGTTCTCACTGAAATTGGAACGAGTCCACACTAGAGGCTTAGTAACTACTAGCTAATTTGTAACTTACTCTGTATTTTATTCGATTGCACCATTTGTTCTTAAGTAGGTAGTAGGTCGTAAGCTCTCAGTAAAGTAACGCATAGTCACATAATAAGATGTTTACCCTCAATGATCCAATAGCAGCCTTCAAATACATTGTTACGTGGAAATGCCATGGATTTCATTTTATCCTTGATTAACTTTTTTTGCCTACTGCAACTAATGTTAAAAATAAGTTTCCTTTAAAATACATTACTAAATCAATAGTTGTGATGTTATTTCCATCAAGAGGTGCATACATTTTTGGTAAAGGTCTTGTATTGCCAATGCAAGAGTCCAGCACTCTGTAAAGTCTCCTCCAGCACATCCCAAAGACTCTCAATGAATTTAAGATCTGAACTCAAAGGTGATAATTCATGTGTGAAAATGATTCTTCATGCTCCCTCCAAACCATTCTTTCACAGTTTGAGCCTGAAGAATCTTGACATTGTCAATATGGCCATGATGTGTCTTCCTACATGCTTGTTTAAGAAATGAAAAGCTACACACTCCATCAATTAGGGTTAGAAGAACTGTTGCCAAACATATAACATGCTAGAAACATAACAATCACTGCAATAATGATCCAATCATAGACTCTTAAGCGTTTGCCTATTTAAATCTAAACAGCGACTTTTTTTGGCCGGGCAGTGTATTTAGTTTATATGTAGAGTTGCAGTGCGTAAGTTGTAACTTAGTGCCCCTTCATGTCAAAACTAGCCTACTGGTGCAACCGGCCCTGGTGCATGTCTTGCTTGGAAAATGGTGGTCATATGAGATTTTGAGAAGACATAAATGTGTTTACCCCTGACTTTCAATTGATTATCTTCTCCCTCAGGCTAAAGGGATGAAGAAGCAGATAATAGATGAGTTCATCTCCAACAACAGGTTCCTAATGGCCCCTCGTCTGGTAAACCAGAAGCTATTTGATGAGCTTTGCCCAGTTAAACAGTTCCATCGACGCAGGAAGTAAGATGGCTGTGTAAAAATCAGTTTTTATTCTGGTGCAACAAGTCTTTTCCAAAGGTCTGCGATGTCTTTTCCACAGATATTGCGTTCTACTCATCACTGGTGAGGAAGAGTCCTTCGCCACAGGAAATGAAGCGTTCCTTTCACTAGCCTCTGCGAACACTAATGATGTATTGCGGTTTGCTTACGTCTACCAGCGACGGCAGCAGCCTCTATGTGATGTTCTTCTACAGAACAAAGACGGCACACCACCACAGGTAGACCTTATCTTCTCCATGCAGTTTAAGGGGCTTTAGCACCGGAGGAACGTTTTCATAGTTCCTATAACTATTGGAGGAAGTACCCGATTTTTGGCAGGAACTGGGTTCGATTTTAGTTATAGGAACCGCTTAAAGGGGAACTAAACTTCTATACTTCAGAGTAGGGTCTAACCCAGCTTATTCGTATACCGTTTACTTTCTTTGTTTAACAGTTCTAATAACGTATTAGATAGGACTGTTAAACTGATCATAAACTAATGAAGACGGAGAATGGTAGCGCTGTGTGCTCAGGGTCTGGCTAGCCTGTTCTCTTCGCCATCAAAATAAAAGTTTGCCGCGCCGTCACAATTAAAGGAGAACTCGGCAACTCTAGCGAACTCTAGTCACTTCTTCGCTGATTTTCCCTTTTGTTGTCGCATGGGGGGCGTATATTTCACAACACGGTCGTAAAAAACTCACTTGCGGCGGCCTCCTCCCCCTCTCTACCGCTGCTCATGTGCGTTTATTATGATCGAAGCAAGCCAACTGTATCGTGTGGAGCTATGTCTACCGAGGTGGGTAATCTGGTAATACATCATACATGCGTGTGTGTTTATGTCGAATTGCCGTAAAGCAATTTGTGATTCACGCTCGTTCTCGTTCTCGCTTCTCACAAGACTTCCAATTTCTATCTTGCCGGGACGGTAGTCCCAAAGTTGCAAGGTTGGTTTTGGGGGGAGCGGGGAAAGTCACCAATATCACCAGAACAGGTTGTTTAACCATCCAAATGATTTCTAGACAGTTTTATTAAGTTAAAAAAGTTACCAAGTTCTCCTTTAAAGTCCCGCACAACAACATGATTTTACATGATCTACATGATTGCTAAAGTTTCACCTGTTTCCATTCAGATTAAGTGGTGTTATTTGAAGCAATAGTTTGGTTCATTTTGTATGTACTGTAATCAATTTTATTTGCTATACACGCCAATATTTTTGATACTTTTCACAAAACTTTCATGGCCCCCTGAATATTTTGTTGCATGATTATCTGAACATGCATATATCAAAATAAATGCTTCATGCATTCTTTTTTTTATCAACACTTGAATAAGGGTAAGTTTCATTAAAAAAAAGCAACATTTTGAACAAATCATTTTGAAAATCAAGTTTTTTTTTTACAAAGACCACAATATGCATAAGCAATACTTTGATCGCTTGTTCCTGCGCCTTTTTGTCTGTGTTTTGAGCCGTAGATTCAGGACTCTTTCAGAAGAAGTGTAATAGCGCCCCCTACCGTATAACAGGGAAAACACGGAAAGCTGGAAAATTCCATCTATTGCGGTGAAAGAGTTAATTTTGTAATAAAGTTTTGTAATTATTTTACACTGAAATCTTTACATTTTACATAGAAAGTTTTCATTGATATTATCATTAATTAAAATGACCAATCGGTTAATTGGTTATTGGTTTTCCAATCAGAGTTATCAATATTGGCAAAATCCACAATTGGCCACTGACCACAGAAGTCAGCAGCTTAGATTGTGTGTGTGTTAAGCAGGTGGTGATTCTGGAGAGGCGTAATGAAGCTGGTAAGATCCTGTATAAGCCAATCTTGGGAGGATGGAATGGCAGTAAGGAGGACAAACACAAGCTCCTGGAGGAACTCGAAAGACTGCAGAAGGATCCCTCCATCCTCAACTATGACGCCATTCTGCCAGAGCTCAACAATGAGTTCGCCTCGGTGAGTCTCTCAGGGTTTGCTTTTCATGGAGCATCTTTAATTGAGAAATTAGCACTGACCTACATGCATGTTTCAGTAGAGATCCATGTCCAAATAGTGTTCTGAATTTGCTGTATCAGTCAAGTGTCCTACAATAGTTTAACTTTTGTACATTTATTTATTTTCAGATGTTTTTAATAAGATGGATTTACACGGCATATGACTACTTGTCTGAAATTATTGATGATCTTCTTCACAATAACTGGTAAGAGAATAAAACACCATTTGACCCTTCGCTAAGCTCCTCCCCCTTTGGTTACGATTACTAACTCAGATAAACTTTACGAAATATCCCTTAGTGGCAGATGCCAACTCATCTTTCAGTAATATTTGTAATATTTTGATATTTAATGTTCTATATCAAAGTTATTTTTCTTTCTTTTGCAGGCGTGAGATGATGCCCCTTTTGTCTTTATTATTCTCTGCACTTTTTATTTTATTTGGCACAGTAGTTATTCAAGCTTTTAGGTGAGATTTATTGCTTTCTTAATTTTGATGTGTCTTTAGACGGGAAATGCAGAGACATTAAACATTACTGTTTCCATTTTCAGTGACTCAAGTGAGGAAAAACAGCCCAAAGCAAAATCAAATGAGACCGCTAAGACAGAGAACGGTTCACCAAACTCCTCCAACACATCCAGGTTCTCTCGTATATCATGTTTGAATAAATCATTCCACAGAACTTAATCTATTTTGATAATGCAACATTTCTAAGTATCATATTGTTTATTGGATGACATTAAAGATTTTATCATCGATATTGTTCAATTTTGGATATTTAATTATGCAAGCTAATTTCCATTATTTTTACATTTAGATTATATAATTTATTCATAATGTGTATATTTGATTATAACTGTACATTGTTATCTTTAGCAGATTTGAAAATTAATATCCATTTCATACTGTACTCTATAATGTTGTAATGCTTAAAATCACTTAAAACAATAGATTTTTGTCACTTTGTCACTTATCTAAATGACTAAAAAAAGATTCTATAGTAAAAGAAATATAAAAAATTTATATCAGCCAATACAGCAATATAGCATTTAAAACAATTGATTTTTATAGTCATTATATTTTGCCTGAATAAATACACAATTAAAACAATTTGCATACTAAAATAAGTATAGAATTTTATTAAAAGCCATAACACAAACATAATTATCTACTTATAGGCCAGAATTTGTATATAGATGCTTTCCTACTTTGTTTCATCATATCACTTCTCATTTTATTTTTCACTTTACTTTTTTCCAGCAGTCGTCCACCAAAGAAGAACTTCGTGGAGGTGACAGAGTTAACCGACATCACATACACCAGTAACCTGGTGAAGTTAAGGCCGGGTCACATCAATGTAGTTCTGGTACTTACTGATGCCACGAAGAACATCCTGCTCAGCAAGTTTGCCAAGGAGGTTTATTCATTCACAGGGTGAGCCCTCAATACATGCCATACTTTTGCAGTTACATTGTCTAAAAAAAGAACCGCTTATACTACGGTTACCACACCTCAAAACATTGTTCAGATGATGTATTTCAAGACATTTGTCAGGTTTTTGTCCTTAAAACGCTGTGTGTTTAGGACAAATTTCTTCTCATTCTACGCCCCCATTGCTAATTCCAAAACGTCCTTTTAGAGCTAGTATGGAGGCTTGAGCCATTGATAGCAGAGACTAATGCAGTTATTAGAGAGAGAGAGATTGAGAGAGAGAGAGAGAGAGAGAGAGAGAGAGAGAGAGAGACAGTGTGTTTGGCAACAGCGTCTCTACTAATATCGAAACTGTAAGTTTATCTGCTTCAAGAACAGCGCTGTAATTATGACCTCTCTAGTGAGAAATGTCAAATAGATTTTAAGTAGCTAAACTATTTTACTGATGAAATCTTGATGAAACTGACAACACGTTTCTGTGCGAGTGTGTGTGAGAGTATGTGCTTTCCTTTCAATACATAATAAATGGAAATAATGTGTCGTTTTTATCCTATTGTTTACTATATTTATTCGCTCAATAAGCCAACAGAAGAAGGTGTTTACATGCCGGGCAAAATCGGGGTAATGAGCAAAAATCTAGCTGTGTCGATTGGTTTATTCCACGTTTAACCAATTATTCCACGTTGGTTTATAATGCATTTACATGACCACACGTGTTGTTGGCTTATTAAAGAATGATCGGTTTAAGAACGTACATTTAAACGCTCTCAATGTTTCCTTTTCCTCACAGGAGTTTGACGCTACACTTCTCCTTCCTGAATGTGGATAAACACGGTGAATGGATGACTGCTGTGCTGGAGTACGCTCAGGACGCCGTGCAGATCGACACGGACGAGGACGAGGTGTCCGGCCGCAAAGCAGATTACACGGGGTACGTTCTAGCCCTCAATGGCCATAAGAAATACCTGTGTCTTTTCAAGCCAGTCTACACAGGTGAAGACTTGGATAGCAAGCCGGAAGAGGAAGGAGGAGGATCCCGATCCAGGAAGGGCATCACGCGCTCCAGATCCACAACTCTTCAGATCCACCACAAACTGGATCGACTCGGGCTCTGGATGGAGCGACTGATGGAAGGGACTCTGCCCCGGTACTACGTCCCAGCCTGGCCCGGTCTGGATAAGATCACTGTCAATAAATAAAGCCTCATGGAAGCTAGCATGCTTTTGCTAGAGCTAATAACCCAGCTGCACCAAAGGCCTCAGCGAAACCAGACTTGATGCTGCTCAGAGCACAGATGATCGTGAGACGATTATACGTAAGAGTTTGCAGAAGTTACATTAGTTTAGCCGTGTGGAGGAACGGAAGTACTTGAATCGACACGGATGCTGTTTCTGACTTTAGCTGCTCTAATGGAGGGCTTTACGTTCAGTTTGGGTCTTCTGTATTTATTTCAAAGGTTGTTGGTTGAGAGCCAAAATATTGATACAGCTATCTGAGCTTTCAATTTTTGACATTTCATTTCCACAAACAACATTGCAACATGCTGCTAGTTTAAAATAGCTAACAAAAAGTAGCATAACAAACATGAACACTGTAGACTTTTTAGTCATAACTATGTTTACTCGTGACAATGCTGTGAATTTTTATGTTTTACAATTTTAAGAGACACTTTCCCTTTTAATTTAACCCCTTTAATCAAGAAAGTAACTTTTTGCTTACATTTTACAGTACGATTTTTCTATACATTAACTTTAGTTAATGCAATAACTGAAATAACAAACAAACAAATACTTTATCAGCATTTATTGATCATGGATAATGTACATTTTTACAGCACATATATGAACATTTTTATCATGTGAAAATAGTGATTCATTATTATTATTATTATCTTGATGCCTAATCCATCAACTAAGTAACTAATTGCATTAACTAATGTTAACCTTCAAGTGTTAAAAAACATTTTTTTACTTGCAATTCCTTACCAAAAATTAATTTTAGGGCAAAATAAAATAAAAATAAAATACTTGGGCGACTTTGAGACATTTAATTTCTATTTGTTAGAATTCAAATTGGCCAAAAGTGCCATTTTAAACATTTTAAATAATTTGAATATTACAAACAATATAGCTTTTTACAAATTTTAGCCTTTTATTTTGTTCACATAAACATTCAACAAATTAAGTACTGTACTGTAAGTACTGCAGCTCTTTGTCAAATGCCCATACTTGTGCTAGAAACTTTAACACAAAATGGCACGACTTTACAGCAATACCTGTAAAATATGAGCTGTGTTTAAGTCACAAGGTGTAAATAGTTACATGATTATATTACATGTCTATGTAAAGATGTCATATGGGTTTGTGTCTCTAAAAATATAAGTTCTGAGAAGTTACAAGATGGATAGTGTAAGTAAAGCTCTTTATTGACCTTTACCAGTCACATTCAGCTATATAGTGCAGCTAACAAATGAGCAGGTAAACATTAGAATGACTAATAGTGCCAGATTTCCAGTTGCGTTTTTTCATTAAAGATGTGCTGTTGCATGCAAAAAATATTCTCAACAGTACGTAGAGAAGAAATAATAATACACTTGATCGGAAGTATCTTGTACTATGCATTTCATGTTAGCTGTGGAAGGCCGTTTTAGTGGTAATGTATTTGTTTGATTATCTATCACATATGCACAGAAAGTTGTGGGTGCGTTAAATCCACTCCTGTATGAAGTCTTCCATTACTGACGCAATCTGAGTGAGGAGTAAAATTACTTTATGTCATATGGTGTTCAATGAACATTCATTATACTTTATAATTAATAATGCGGTATTGGTGCCATTGTACTATATTAGCATTTTATTATATATGTTTTGCGATGCACTGGTAAATATCTTAAATTTAAGATAGTCAGCATTAAATCATGCCAAATTTTCATGGCTTACTGTATTAACTCTGTATGACTAAATGTATTTCATGTCTGTGGTGTAAAATATTGACACTGTATCATGTTATTATATAATCCGTTTTATTTATTAATCTATTAAAAATGGGTTTAAAACTATATCAATTGAACATGAAATGTTTATTTCCATAATTTTGTGAAAATAAATAATTTAATTTTACCCCACAATTCATAAACATCAAGGGTTATTGTTATCATAAATTGTGATGGTACGACATTGTTTTGCTACTTCAAATAAAGGTATTTGTTGCTGAAAATAATTTGAATGCCCATTTTGTACATAAATCATGTACATTTTCCAACAACGTGCAATTACCTGGGACATTTCACGATCATCTTAGAAAAATAAAGTAAATCAATAGTATTTGACTTTCGGAAGGACACACAGCATCTCAAAAAGGAGGTTAGCACCAGTCAAAGCAGTGTTTCCTATGAAAAACAGATCAAACAGAATGAGAAATGAAAACGTTGCGCATTAATGAAATGAATTTTATCTTAAATTACTTATTTACTCAATGTAATACAGTACCTGTGGTGTCATAAGGTGGAGAAACCTCAACCAAATCACAACCGACAAGATTAAGACCTCGACAACCTCGGATGATTTCCAGACCCTGAAAGCAAAATTTCAAAAGACATTATTCTTCAAGCAAACCTACTGTTAATATGTGCAAAGTCTAAGAGCTGCTCAAACCTGAGTGTGGGATCTTGGCTACATCCCAATCACACATTACCAGTACTGACTGAATAATGTGTCAGATTAGGGTTAGTATGTCCCAAATTATAGTAGTTACAGTATGTTAAAAAATTGTGCTTCAAAGATGCCGGCATGCACTGTTGGATTTACTGGACCGGTGGATATTCGAAATATGTATCCATGCATAAATGTATAAGTGTGCAGATCCATCCTAGATACAGTACTTATTTGTCACAGATTATATATTTCTAGTGTACATTCTTTAGTCATATTTATATGCATACTTGTAAATGTATGATTATCATCAAGCGAACCCAAAGACCTTCTTTAGCTGGATCAAGGGAGTTTGATTAGTTGTAGATCTCCAGGAGCAGAATTGAGCATCTCTGATGGACATACCTGAATGGGTGTGAGACCCGCAATCTCGGGCGTTCCTGTCCCGGGAGCGTATGCAGGGTCCAGACTGTCTATGTCAAAGCTGAGATAGACAGGTCCGGTTCCCATCTGTGAGCGAACCTCCTCCATGAGAGGGACAAGAGATTTGTGCCAGCACTCCACAGCCTCGACTACACGGAAACCCTGGAAAGAGCAAAAAAGTCAATTAAAATACATTTAAATTTATATATAAATAACATAATAATTATATTAATTATTACAATATGCCCATATATATATATATATATATATATATATATATATATATATATATAAAGTATATAGTGTGTGTGTGTGTGTGTGTGTATGTGTATGTATATAAAAGCCTGATACCTGTGCTCGGCTCCACTCATAATTATCTGGAGAATAACTCGGCCCTCTAAGCCCAATCTGGACAACCCTCTTGCAGTCCAGGAGACCCTCATCCACACAGCGCCTGAAAGGGGTCCCGTGGCCAATCTTCTCACCCAGAATCATGTCACTAGTGTCCGCATGGGCATCCACATGTATTAGGCCCACTGGACCATGTCTGAACAGCAGAAACAGCAATATTTCAGACTAAATGTAAGTTAGTAATGTAAACTCTGAGGGAGGCCTGCTGAGTGTGCACCAACCTCTCAGCAACTGCCTGAAGAATCGGGTATGCAATTGTGTGATCACCTCCTGGGAATCCAAGACAAGTTGAAAAGGAGAAGTAACATACATATTTAGAGTAGATTCAACACTGATCTGAGTATTCCTGCATACTGAAACTGTTCTCTCACCCAGTGTAAGTGGGATGCACCCTGTGGCCACAATTTTACGGTATCCCTCACGTATTCTTTTGCATGTGTCCTTCAGGTCAAAAAGATTGACGTTAATGTCACCGATGTCTGCCACTCTTAGTGATTCGTATGGGGCCGCTCTTGTCCAGCCGTTGAATGGCCTTAACATAGAAGATTCTGCCCTGATGTGCCTCGGACCAAATCTGTAGAGTAAAAGAGACTCATTTTTGTTCACTGGATATTAGGTTTATATAAATGGAAAATAAATAATGACCTCCACGTCACAAATTATGTTTTATGTTTAATGGCATTCTGTGGTGGAAAGGCTATTTTAAACATTTTTGGAAAACAATACTAATTTCATAGCTAGCATTTTAAGTATCATACATACTTTTAAATGATATTTTCACACGTTCTGCATTATTTTACAGCTTGATTGGAAATATATTATTATATTTATATTACATGTGTGTGTGCATGTCTGTGTATACGTGTATGTGTACATATAATATACACATGCATTGCACACACAACCACACATACAAATGTTTGTTTTTAAATGTTTGTGTGGGTGCTTGCCTTATGATAATATACAATTATACAACCCAAAAACTGTCACATGGATTTTAGCAACACTCAGGAATATGGATTAATGTACAGTATTACCTTGCACCGGGACGGTTGGATGTTCCGGTGTCGATAGGAACCCCGACAAACGCCGCGTCCAGCCCGTCCGCTGTTTCCTGAAACGGTAGTTTGCACATAGTCGCGATCCCGCTGACTCTCGCCACAAACTCCGCACTCGGTGGGACATTGAAACCTTTCCCGGACATTCGCCGTGTGCAAGACACACTGCTCTGATTCCCGTCAACGTTTCCCCATTTAATGACTCTCTGAGAAGCACACATTTTAAAAACTTGAGAGCCACCAAAGATTACTCGAGTTTTAGTAGCAATTTTGATTGAAGAAAACATGTTTAGCGTCGCATGAAACGAACTCGTGCAGAAATTGGCGAAAAATGCAATGCAACAAATCAGCTGTGCAAACAACTGAGCTTAGTAGTCCGTTTGAAGGTTAAGGTTTTGCAAATATGTAAATGCAGAGTTGTATCTGCCAGTATTAGTTCAGGGGATTCAGAATGAACTTTAGCCTCTGTTGTGAGACAGGGGCTGGGTCACTCTGTGTGTGTGTGTCGCAATTAAATACTGCCATACTATTCCTACTAGGAATGCAGTATGTAGTAGCCTTTGCATACTTAATTCACAGGAGGACTGGAGCAATGTGCCCATGCTTCTTGGGAAATGCCTTTGCCATTTTATCCAAATATTATAATGATAATATAATGCAATGTATGTACACATGCTTTTAAAAACTCATCAAATATAACCAATCAATCACCAAAGTGTTTTATTGCCACATTGCAAAAGA
Source organism: Vimba vimba (assembly GCA_022828995.1). Lineage (NCBI taxonomy): Eukaryota > Metazoa > Chordata > Actinopteri > Cypriniformes > Leuciscidae > Vimba > Vimba vimba. Next base: position 27,132,598 of record CM040837.1, on the reverse strand, counting down.
CAAGAGTACATATTTCCATACTATTCAAACTCTTCTTTTTGGCTTCTTTCCAGGATATACATTATAAAGTCAACATGCATTTAAAAGTCACTCTAATACTTACTTTTAATGCACAATGCCTGGTCTTATTGTACAATTTATCTTAACATGTTATTTAAAAGATCATAGTGAACTTATCAAAGCATAAAAAACTTGCCTTTCCTTTTCAAATCATATCACAAATCCCAAACATTTTTTTCAAGCTCTCCAATCAACTCCATTCTGGTAAACAACACCAATGTTTCATGACACAATCAGTCATCAAGGATAATATCAAATTCACATTGAATATCCTGTCAGAAATGCATCAACTTTTTAAATGTATTCTGCATTTATTTGCCTGATTTCTCATAAGCAATATCCTGAATGGTGTGATACACTGTGTATAATAAAGCATTATTAATTATGCATGAGTTTGTACCTGGTTTGAGTCAGTGTGGTTATTATGCTGATATGTTTATTCTTAAGTGTTCTAAACTGCATAAAGTATTCTTATATATAGTGAAAAGTGCAAATGCATAAATTGTCATAATTTCAAAATATGTCAGTGATAGACATAAGTGCTGAAGTTAAAGTGCTTTCACAGTCTACAGAAAGAAATGAAAGGAACAGCTTGTAAAAATGATCACTCACTTTGTAATCAGCTGTGCTTGTTTCTACAGTAAACACACACACACACACACACACTATAGTTCAGGGTAGTGCATGAGCGGAGATTGCCACTGCTCTTGTCCATACATGAGGAAGCTGACAGCGGTGCGGACGTCCTCCAGGTTTATGTTGGCGAGGAAGGATCTCTGGAGTTCAGTTTCCACAGAGCTTCCGCTGGGTCCACGACTCTTCAGGAGAACCACAGCAGACTGACACAGCAGCCAGTCCATCATTTTATCCATTCTGGCCCGATCCAAGCTGGCCAAGACACGCTTGCCCCACAGGCAGATGTGAAGAACGTTAGCGGCCACACGTGCACTGGGGCGCTGGAAATGAGTGAAGAAAATATTACTTAAATGTGCTACAGAAATCAGGTAATGAACAGGTTTATCTTCTAGGTCAGAGTTCTTAGTCAAGTCTGAAGTGATGAAGAGTTTCTATGGGTACATTTCAAACCATTTTATGACCGATACTCAAAATTATTTTAATTACGTTTTATTTTTGTTTTTTGAAACCAAAAACTACATGATCATAATATTATAACAACAAAAAATTACTATTTATAGTTCATAAAATAAATTACTATTTATTTATCACAAGGTTAAAAACTCTGTCAAAAACACAGGTCATATTTCAAAATAATATTTGCTTAAATTAATTATATATACACAGGTCAAAATTATATTTGCTTAAAATTAACATTTTAGGACCATTAAGTTTTTCTCCAATGTACGAGAACCCCTCTGAAATCATATGTGTAGATAGATAGATAGATAGATAGATAGATAGATAGATAGATAGATAGATAGATAGATAGATAGTAAAAAAAAATGTTCTGTAAACCTAAAAAAAAAATTCAAAAGCAGATATTTTTCTTTGGCCAGTATATGTGGTACTGTTTAGTGGTGAGGGTTATACCTTGCGAGTGTTTCTGTGTAGCAGGAGCTTCACTACTAGCTGAACATCAGCAGGAACATCAGCAGGAAGTGGAGGGAGTTGTCTTTCCTGATAACTGCGGCTCTCCAGCCCCTCTGAGCCGTAGAAGGGGTTTGGCTGACCGAAGAGCTCATAGGCAATCGCCCCTACAGCCCACACATCTGCTTTACTGTAATCAATCGTCACCCCTGGACCTGGGACTGCTGTGGCCACCTAGAAGATCAAGTAAAGTTAGCATAATTACATATCATGCATTGTTGATCAAATAAATGCAGCCCTGGTCTAACATCTTAGCTGACACGTCATGTTTCAAGAGTAATTCCTGAAGTTTCTCACCTCGGGTGCCATCAGACAGGAGTTTCCCCCTCTGTTGATCCACCAGCTGTTGAAGGGCAGTTTGAGGCCAAAATCCTCAGCCAGACAGCAGCCAAAGTCAGTGATCACCAGTCTGGGACACCCGGCTTTACAATAAATAAAAACACGTAACAGCATGATTGAAGTATTTACCTAACGCTGGCACAATACTGCAAGTCTACATTGGAGACTCTTACTGCTGTCATATTCCAGGAGCACATTGTCTGATTTGAGGTCTCTATGAGCGATGCCCTGTCTGCACAGGTGGTCCACTCCTTCCAGCAGCTGCAGCAACATGAGAGAGGCCTGCATCAGGTCTGGCTCACACACCTTCAGGTACTGCCGCAGGGTGTATGGGTAACTACAGCACAGGCGCATCAAGAGATTTATCAGATAAAACCATGACCACAACCACCATTCATCAGAAAATGAGTCTAAAGGCCGGCAAAAACTTGTATCTCACTGGATCTTATATATATATATATATATATATATATATATAAAATATTTAAATAAATAAATAACATTTGACAATAAATAAATATTATAAATTATAATAATATATAAAATAATATATAAAATATAATAATTATTTAATGTATTTATTATTTTAATAATGCATACTTATAATAAATATAAAATATAATAATTATTACTATTGTATTATTTTTAATAATAAATTCTATAATAAATAAATATAATAATTATGATGAATTATTATTCTTATTGTTTTAGTATTTTATAAATATAATATTTTAATAAATATAATTATTACTGCTATAATTCAATATGTCATTTTTTTAATAAATATTTTTATGAAAATAAACATAACTATTAATAATTGTGTTCATTATTAACAATTATAAAGTTTTAGTATTTATTTTACTAATATATAATTGTATATTTACATATAATTATTACTACTATTCTTATTTGTTATTTATTGTTTTATTAATTATAATTTTTATAATAATATTTTTATGAAAATAAATAATTATTTCTTATTAATTATTATTAATGATTTTTGTTTTTATTCTATTTATTTACCATAATTTCATAATAAATATATTTTTATAATAAATAAATAAAATCATATTTATTGCTATTCTAATTAATTATTATTACTTTTTTTTTTTTTTTATCAGCAGAGTGCTTCCTCACTTCTTCATGACCAGGAACAGAGTTCGATTCCTGCCCAAACCCAGTGGATTGAGTCGGGCAGGCAGGACAGCAGGGTACTCCTCCTGAGCTCCAGGCAGCAGCGGGACCTCCCCGGTGAAGGCCCGGTACACTGTGATCACGTTGGGATGAGCGGTCAGCCGTTTAGACACTGTTCCAAAGTGCCTGTAAAAATAGCAAAGCCACTGGCAATGATTCAGTGTATTTTAAGGCCATGTTGTACTGCTAAAGTTCACATACAAACTCACCCATCCAAAGCAATCTCTTCTTGCTCTTTGGATAAAGCACGAGGACATGCAGGAACCAACTCCATAGACATAGAGCGAAGGATGGCGTCACTTGATGAACTAGCCTACAGGACAGTATCAAGTGTTCAGTCTGCCATTAGAAAAACCTGTTGATGTATTCTGGAATACTCTATATGTATTCTACACAAAATGCAAAAGAATTTCCCCTTTCCAAAATAGAATTAATAATGTTAAAATGTTGTAACTTCTCACCCCAATGTTCCACATCATTTTCATAGCTAAAGGAAAGCTGGGTGTAGCAGGGAACGGCCCTGATTTCTCATTGCCAGTTTCCTTCTGGTTCAGGTCCACCAGTGAACACTTCTCTCTCTCCGCAGGGGCCGCGAACGGAGCCGCTGCCTCATACACGGCTGCACTGCAACCTTTCCCGATCTGTTTCCCAGTGACATAGTCCTCCAACTTGTACCCTGAGGTAAAGGGCTTCAGCGGGCTCTGGAAGTTCTTCTTAGTGAATACGGCCTACATTGTGAGAAAAAATTCAAATGAACATGTAAATAAAAATGTAATTGCAGTTGAAACACACTTGCAATGTTTTTGTAGCAGGATAATTTTTCCAGATGAAATTTAAAAAAAATAAAAAATAGAATGGATAAGTTGTATTCCTAATAAATGCATGCATTTGCAGACAAATTATAATGAATTACAGATGTAATTGATAAGATGTCATTTGCATATATTTATAATACTCTCTGCATACCATTTGCATATGTACTTGTGGTTAAACCTATTTAATTACTTAACTGACTAGGTTAAATTAAATTTAAAGTACATTTACAATTATATCCATTTATCCAAAGCGACTTACAAAAGAGGAACAAATGCAATTCATCAAAGAGCAAACATTATTTGTAATTTACAAAGCCAGGTTTATTAGACAGCTAGATTAGGAAGCAAGCTAGAAGAGAATCATTTTTTGTTTCTGTGTGTTTGCCAGAAGTAACTAGTAATCTGACGCAATAAATGATTTTATCAATAATGGCATGTAAAAACCTGAAATTACTATGGTATGACAACTAATGACCTGTTTAGTTTAATAACTTGTCATTTCCTTCACTATTTTACCAATTGCATTTAATTATGTGTAACAAGGAATATGAAATGTAATATTATATTAAACCTCTGGTACAGTTCGGTCATTTTTTTCATCTATTGGAAACGTTCAGTAAATTTCACACAGTTTTAGAGTAAAACGTACTCAAGTTCACTTTTTACAACTTTTTTCACCTCAGCAATAATCTGCCAAGTGACATATTTAAAAAGAGACCAAACTTCAGGCTGTGCTCCAAAGCAATATAGATGACCGTTTAAGTTGGAAATTTCATTTTCAGGTCCATGCTCAAAAAGTGCATACTGCATAAATACAAGTAGCATAAAAAAACAAAAAATATTATATAAAAAACATTATCTAACTAAAATATAGAACAATAATGTAATTTAAATACTAATAAAAAAGATTAACAGTACCAGAGGATTAATTTAACAAATATAACGAGACACACACACACACACACACACATACATACATACATACATACATACATAAACACACACACAATTGCATTCAAAGAATACATTTTTTTCAGTTCATGCATTCCCTGGGAATCAAACCCATAACCATGTTCTACTGTTTGAGCTACAGGAATGCTCAATGATCATCATCATTTGATATACAACTGTAGTCATTGTTGTGTTCTTCTGGGATGCTGTGGTCACCTGTATCTTCTGACACACAGCAACGCTTGTCCTGTCCTCCTCCAACTGCTGTTCAATCAGGGTTAAACCCACCCCAAAAGCCAGGAAAACAGCCCTGTTCCTGGGTGAACCAACCCCTATCACTCTCCTAACAGCGCCGGACTGGAGCTGGGCGGCCAGCCCGCTGAGAGACAGGCGAAAGAAGCGGTACCGGCCAGGCAAGAAGGTCTGCGGCTGAACTGTGCGAGTCGGCCGGGACACACGCAGTCGCTCACCGCGGAACTTCGCTGCCACACGGCCAGCTGGTTTGAAGAGACCCAGCTGGAAAACTGACCTCGCCAGCTCCAACCCCCGACCGAGAGCATGTTTCACTGACATTTTGAGCCAAATAAACAACTAAATTTCGCGTTGACAGAAAAAACAATTAACTTAGGCCCCCTTTACTTCTCCCTGCATTATTTCTCAAGGACAGTGTTTATGTAATGCTGATTGGTCGGCGACCAATTTTCAAAATAAAAGTCAGAAGGCACGTATTTCACAATAAAAGTCCCGGTGGCATGTATTTTAAAATAAAAGTACGAAAAATCTTGACGCGGTGAGTCAATTATTAATAAACACTCGACAGTTCAGAATTTATTATTAGTTTATACATTTTCTGTATGTTTTCATTGCGAAATAATAGAACCTTACATTCATTCAATACATTACAAATATTTATATCCTACACATTTGCTTTGTAACATGGCATCATAATTTCAGCTTTGTTTCTTAAAGTCCTCAGTCTAATGGTTTTGCTCTCAGGTCTTCAGGGCCAAATGAACATGGCAGGAGCTCCTCCACTGTCATCAGTTTGTAAGATCCATCAGATTTTGCAAGATAAACATCCCACTGTGAGCCAAACTGTAAAAAACATATCCAGACTGTTAACTGACAGTGTTAATGAAAGGTGAAAAATTATTTGTGCATTACTCTATGTGTTTTTTTTTGTTCTAAGCCACACCTAAATTTCACAATTTCTTTTATTTCTAAATGTGCAGTTTGTCATTGTTGAATCATGTTTCGGCCATGTTCTGACTGATGACTTGCTTTTGCATGCCACAGAGTAACTGCAAGTGTTTATGTCTTTGTCAATTATAGTAATAATAATAATAATAATAACAATGACAATTATCAATGATTTTATTTTCTAACGCTTTATTTTATTGTGTCCTTGTTACACGTTACATGTACACTATAAAAAAAAAAATAATAATATGAACAATAAGTTATGACAACAATGTTTTTACATTGCATTAACGCATCAAAATCTTTTTAAAAGTTAAACAAGACATTTAATTCAGTTTAATGTAATTAAAGTTGAAATTACTTAAACATACAAGTTGATTAAACTTAAAATTTATGCTACTTTTTTTAGCGTAGTTACTGTAGTAATAACTATAAATTATGCATCATTACACGCAACTAACCCTAAACCAAACCCTAATCCTAACCCTATAGTAAGTACATGTAGTTTATTATTACGCAGTCCTTTAATGCATAATTACACTGTAACAGACACCTCAAAATAAAGTGTAATCTTTCATTTTTAAAAGAACTAACCTCTCTCATGAACTGTCTGCAGCCTCCACATGGAGAAATAACCCGATCTTCAAGGTCACTGCACAAAACACAATGTACACCAGGAATATAACTCAACAGTATGTACTTATACTTCAGCCAATACATATATCTCAAAATACCTGGCAATTGCGATGGCTTTGAAGGTGGTATGTCCCTCAGACACAGCTTTAGAGATAGCAGTTCTCTCAGCACACAATCCAGCAGTGTAGCATGCGTTCTCTACATTACAACCTGTTAACAGAACATCACCATATACTGATGAACCATGAAAAAACAGAGATGTAATCTTGATTTATATACATACATATGTCTCATATTGCCTGTCTGGTTTCCTTTTGGAGCATCCATTTAGCATGTGCAAATTAAATATGTATATTTTTTTTGAATGTTATTTATGTATTTGTAAAGCTTTTAAATGGTATACATGTATTTGTAGCTTTCAATATATCTAACTACACTTATCTTTTAGAAGAGTATAAGAGTGTCCCACCTGTGAACACGCTTCCATTGCTTGTTAAGACAGCTGCTCCAACCCTGAACTTGCTGTAGGGACAGTACGCCAGATTTCTGGCTTCCAGAGATTTCTGAACAAGCGTTTGTGGGCTCCAGCTATTCATAACTCTGCTGACTGGAGACTCTGTTTCAAAAGACAGGCACTGCATGGCTTCAAGTCACAAGTTAATGTGTTTGTGAATGTATGTGTGTGTGTGTGTGTGTGTGTGTGTGTGTGAGAGAGCGAGAGAGAGACTGTTAAAGGAGGAAATTAATGATGCAATGACTCTTTGTGTGGAGTAATTCTGAGAACATTGTCTGTGGACATTGAACATTGCAAAATTCCCATTTACTTTAGTCATATATACATTCCGTCCTGTGGGGATATAGGCAGTGTGGTGGATTTTTAATAGATAAAATAGAAAACTGTATATCAAACTAACCATGTCTCTAACATCTAACCTTACTTCCTTTTTCAGGCCTAACATGATAACACTTTGAAACACAATGTACTAAAACGTTCTGTCCTGTGTTTTTGAATGTTGTATGTTGT